>CAWUFW010002470.1:0-492498 GCA_963921515.1 Calotriton arnoldi | reverse complement strand
AGTGTTTTTGTAACTCCATCCCACTTTCAAAAAAGCCCCAAGGCTTTGACTGGTTCAGAGTACATTACCATTCCACCTCCTACTTGCCTTGCGCTCATAAATACAGATAGTAACCGAGTGCATAATTGCTGATATATCATCCTTCTGTGTCATCTTCACCCAGGACGATTGGTCCAGTGGTGCCCTGACATCATAAAGCTACAGCAGGATGTCATCTGATATGAGGGCTAACCTGTTGCCTAGCAAGCACTAGAGTACATTTATCTTTGTATTGAAATGTGGTAGCAGGGTAGACAGGATGCCCAACTGAAAAGTAGGCTGGCAAGATGTAAAGAAAGTAGGGCATTCATTGAGACTCATAAATTTGGATGAACGTGTGGTTGAGCATAATGGTCTCGGCTTCACCATTGCTTAACTGGTAGGAATCAGCTAAAATGAAGATGTTAAAATGCGGTGTTCATAATTTTTATTAGTCCCGCTAACTGTAGGATAACCCTTCCTCTCTCAACTTAATACCAGACTTAATTGCTACTGGTGTACCATAGCCTAAAACAAATGTAGTAAGAAGGGTACCCTGCCCCTTGGCTGGCAATAGGAACAATTTATCTATGTCTAATGCAGGTGCCACAGTTGCTTAGAGAGTGTTAGTAAATGAGGCATGGGATTTAGAGAAGTATGCTAGATTGAAAACACATTTAGAGATTTGAATTTCTAAGGAGCTGTGGGTTTTCACAATAATGCAGACTCCATAGTACTGATCTGTTAACGCCTTCTAAAAATAATTTTTTGTTGTATTGCATATGGTAAATGCACTAACAGTAGACTTTTCCATCTGCAGATTATACTGAATGACCAGCAGTGGCAGTGTTGCACAATAGATTTTCTCTGCATTGCCGAGATTAAACAAAAAAAAACAAAGAGGTCATGAAGAATACTGCACCATTCTACCAATTTATATGGTAAGTAAAATTCACAATGATTGCATTTGACATTCAAAGACGTTCGCAGCATCTGAAGGTCCTCACTACCTTATAGTTGGGTCCTCTGCGTGAATATAGTTTCTATCAAGATGGAAGTAAAAGGGTAACATTGTGGTGGTCATGATAGTTAATAAAAGACTCTGACTGCCTTCAAGGCTTTGAAAGCCTGCTTTAGATCCTGGTGCTAGCAATATTCCATTGGAGGAAATGACTGCCATTGAGGCTGGAATGTATTATCTTACGTTAGAGTGATAGTCTTAAATTCTCACGGAAGGATGCTTATTTAAGCTCTTCCATAGTACTCAGTATGTTGGACTCTGATACTCAAGATGGATTGTTGTTGAGGATGATCAGTGTTTTTGTAACTCCATCCCACTTTCAAAAAAGCCCCAAGGCTTTGACTGGTTCAGAGTACATTACCATTCCACCTCCTACTTGCCTTGCGCTCATAAATACAGATAGTAACCGAGTGCATAATTGCTGATATATCATCCTTCTGTGTCATCTTCACCCAGGACGATTGGTCCAGTGGTGCCCTGACATCATAAAGCTACAGCAGGATGTCATCTGATATGAGGGCTAACCTGTTGCCTAGCAAGCACTAGAGTACATTTATCTTTGTATTGAAATGGGTAGCAGGGTAGACAGGATGCCCAACTGAAAAGTAGGCTGGTAAGATGAAAGAAAGTAGGGCATTCATTGAGACTCATAAATTTGGATGAACGTGTGGTTGAGCATAATGGTCTCGGCTTCACCATTGCTTAACTGGTAGGAATCAGCTAAAATGAAGATGTTAAAATGCGGTGTTCATAATTTTTATTAGTCCCGCTAACTGTAGGATAACCCTTCCTCTCTCAACTTAATACCAGACTTAATTGCTACTGGTGTACCATAGCCTAAAACAAATGTAGTAAGAAGGGTACCCTGCCCCTTGGCTGGCAATAGGAACAATTTATCTATGTCTAATGCAGGTGCCACAGTTGCTTAGAGAGTGTTAGTAAATGAGGCATGGGATTTAGAGAAGTATGCTAGGTTGAAAACACATTTTGAGATTTGAATTTCTAAGGAGCTGTGGGTTTTCACAATAATGCAGACTCCATAGTACTGATCTGTTAACGCCTTATAAAAATAATTTTTTGTTGTATTGCATATGGTAAATGCACTAACAGTAGACTTTTCCATCTGCAGATTATACTGAATGACCAGCAGTGGCAGTGTTGCACAATAGATTTTCTCTGCATTGCCGAGATTAAACAAAAAAAAACAAAGAGGTCATGAAGAATACTGCACCATTCTACCAATTTATATGGTAAGTAAAATTCACAATGATTGCATTTGACATTCAAAGACGTTCGCAGCATCTGAAGGTCCTCACTACCTTATAGTTGGGTCCTCTGCGTGAATATAGTTTCTATCAAGATGGAAGTAAAAGGGTAACATTGTGGTGGTCATGATAGTTAATAAAAGACTCTGACTGCCTTCAAGGCTTTCAAAGCCTGCTTTAGATCCTGGTGCTAGCAATATTCCATTGGAGGAAATGACTGCCATTGAGGCTGGAATGTATTATCTTACGTTAGAGTGATAGTCTTAAATTCTCACGGAAGGATGCTTATTTAAGCTCTTCCATAGTACTCAGTATGTTGGACTCTGATACTCAAGATGGATTGTTGTTGAGGATGATCAGTGTTTTTGTAACTCCATCCCACTTTCAAAAAAGCCCCAAGGCTTTGACTGGTTCAGAGTACATTACCATTCCACCTCCTACTTGCCTTGCGCTCATAAATACAGATAGTAACCGAGTGCATAATTGCTGATATATCATCCTTCTGTGTCATCTTCACCCAGGACGATTGGTCCAGTGGTGCCCTGACATCATAAAGCTACAGCAGGATGTCATCTGATATGAGGGCTAACCTGTTGCCTAGCAAGCACTAGAGTACATTTATCTTTGTATTGAAATGGGTAGCAGGGTAGACAGGATGCCCAACTGAAAAGTAGGCTGGTAAGATGAAAGAAAGTAGGGCATTCATTGAGACTCATAAATTTGGATGAACGTGTGGTTGAGCATAATGGTCTCGGCTTCACCATTGCTTAACTGGTAGGAATCAGCTAAAATGAAGATGTTAAAATGCGGTGTTCATAATTTTTATTAGTCCCGCTAACTGTAGGATAACCCTTCCTCTCTCAACTTAATACCAGACTTAATTGCTACTGGTGTACCATAGCCTAAAACAAATGTAGTAAGAAGGGTACCCTGCCCCTTGGCTGGCAATAGGAACAATTTATCTATGTCTAATGCAGGTGCCACAGTTGCTTAGAGAGTGTTAGTAAATGAGGCATGGGATTTAGAGAAGTATGCTAGGTTGAAAACACATTTTGAGATTTGAATTTCTAAGGAGCTGTGGGTTTTCACAATAATGCAGACTCCATAGTACTGATCTGTTAACGCCTTATAAAAATAATTTTTTGTTGTATTGCATATGGTAAATGCACTAACAGTAGACTTTTCCATCTGCAGATTATACTGAATGACCAGCAGTGGCAGTGTTGCACAATAGATTTTCTCTGCATTGCCGAGATTAAACAAAAAAAACAAAGAGGTCATGAAGAATACTGCACCATTCTACCAATTTATATGGTAAGTAAAATTCACAATGATTGCATTTGACATTCAAAGACGTTCGCAGCATCTGAAGGTCCTCACTACCTTATAGTTGGGTCCTCTGCGTGAATATAGTTTCTATCAAGATGGAAGTAAAAGGGTAACATTGTGGTGGTCATGATAGTTAATAAAAGACTCTGACTGCCTTCAAGGCTTTCAAAGCCTGCTTTAGATCCTGGTGCTAGCAATATTCCATTGGAGGAAATGACTGCCATTGAGGCTGGAATGTATTATCTTACGTTAGAGTGATAGTCTTAAATTCTCACGGAAGGATGCTTATTTAAGCTCTTCCATAGTACTCAGTATGTTGGACTCTGATACTCAAGATGGATTGTTGTTGAGGATGATCAGTGTTTTTGTAACTCCATCCCACTTTCAAAAAAGCCCCAAGGCTTTGACTGGTTCAGAGTACATTACCATTCCACCTCCTACTTGCCTTGCGCTCATAAATACAGATAGTAACCGAGTGCATAATTGCTGATATATCATCCTTCTGTGTCATCTTCACCCAGGACGATTGGTCCAGTGGTGCCCTGACATCATAAAGCTACAGCAGGATGTCATCTGATATGAGGGCTAACCTGTTGCCTAGCAAGCACTAGAGTACATTTATCTTTGTATTGAAATGGGTAGCAGGGTAGACAGGATGCCCAACTGAAAAGTAGGCTGGTAAGATGAAAGAAAGTAGGGCATTCATTGAGACTCATAAATTTGGATGAACGTGTGGTTGAGCATAATGGTCTCGGCTTCACCATTGCTTAACTGGTAGGAATCAGCTAAAATGAAGATGTTAAAATGCGGTGTTCATAATTTTTATTAGTCCCGCTAACTGTAGGATAACCCTTCCTCTCTCAACTTAATACCAGACTTAATTGCTACTGGTGTACCATAGCCTAAAACAAATGTAGTAAGAAGGGTACCCTGCCCCTTGGCTGGCAATAGGAACAATTTATCTATGTCTAATGCAGGTGCCACAGTTGCTTAGAGAGTGTTAGTAAATGAGGCATGGGATTTAGAGAAGTATGCTAGGTTGAAAACACATTTTGAGATTTGAATTTCTAAGGAGCTGTGGGTTTTCACAATAATGCAGACTCCATAGTACTGATCTGTTAACGCCTTATAAAAATAATTTTTTGTTGTATTGCATATGGTAAATGCACTAACAGTAGACTTTTCCATCTGCAGATTATACTGAATGACCAGCAGTGGCAGTGTTGCACAATAGATTTTCTCTGCATTGCCGAGATTAAACAAAAAAAACCAAAGAGGTCATGAAGAATACTGCACCATTCTACCAATTTATATGGTAAGTAAAATTCACAATGATTGCATTTGACATTCAAAGACGTTCGCAGCATCTGAAGGTCCTCACTACCTTATAGTTGGGTCCTCTGCGTGAATATAGTTTCTATCAAGATGGAAGTAAAAGGGTAACATTGTGGTGGTCATGATAGTTAATAAAAGACTCTGACTGCCTTCAAGGCTTTCAAAGCCTGCTTTAGATCCTGGTGCTAGCAATATTCCATTGGAGGAAATGACTGCCATTGAGGCTGGAATGTATTATCTTACGTTAGAGTGATAGTCTTAAATTCTCACGGAAGGATGCTTATTTAAGCTCTTCCATAGTACTCAGTATGTTGGACTCTGATACTCAAGATGGATTGTTGTTGAGGATGATCAGTGTTTTTGTAACTCCATCCCACTTTCAAAAAAGCCCCAAGGCTTTGACTGGTTCAGAGTACATTACCATTCCACCTCCTACTTGCCTTGCGCTCATAAATACAGATAGTAACCGAGTGCATAATTGCTGATATATCATCCTTCTGTGTCATCTTCACCCAGGACGATTGGTCCAGTGGTGCCCTGACATCATAAAGCTACAGCAGGATGTCATCTGATATGAGGGCTAACCTGTTGCCTAGCAAGCACTAGAGTACATTTATCTTTGTATTGAAATGGGTAGCAGGGTAGACAGGATGCCCAACTGAAAAGTAGGCTGGTAAGATGAAAGAAAGTAGGGCATTCATTGAGACTCATAAATTTGGATGAACGTGTGGTTGAGCATAATGGTCTCGGCTTCACCATTGCTTAACTGGTAGGAATCAGCTAAAATGAAGATGTTAAAATGCGGTGTTCATAATTTTTATTAGTCCCGCTAACTGTAGGATAACCCTTCCTCTCTCAACTTAATACCAGACTTAATTGCTACTGGTGTACCATAGCCTAAAACAAATGTAGTAAGAAGGGTACCCTGCCCCTTGGCTGGCAATAGGAACAATTTATCTATGTCTAATGCAGGTGCCACAGTTGCTTAGAGAGTGTTAGTAAATGAGGCATGGGATTTAGAGAAGTATGCTAGGTTGAAAACACATTTTGAGATTTGAATTTCTAAGGAGCTGTGGGTTTTCACAATAATGCAGACTCCATAGTACTGATCTGTTAACGCCTTATAAAAATAATTTTTTGTTGTATTGCATATGGTAAATGCACTAACAGTAGACTTTTCCATCTGCAGATTATACTGAATGACCAGCAGTGGCAGTGTTGCACAATAGATTTTCTCTGCATTGCCGAGATTAAACAAAAAAAAACAAAGAGGTCATGAAGAATACTGCACCATTCTACCAATTTATATGGTAAGTAAAATTCACAATGATTGCATTTGACATTCAAAGACGTTCGCAGCATCTGAAGGTCCTCACTACCTTATAGTTGGGTCCTCTGCGTGAATATAGTTTCTATCAAGATGGAAGTAAAAGGGTAACATTGTGGTGGTCATGATAGTTAATAAAAGACTCTGACTGCCTTCAAGGCTTTCAAAGCCTGCTTTAGATCCTGGTGCTAGCAATATTCCATTGGAGGAAATGACTGCCATTGAGGCTGGAATGTATTATCTTACGTTAGAGTGATAGTCTTAAATTCTCACGGAAGGATGCTTATTTAAGCTCTTCCATAGTACTCAGTATGTTGGACTCTGATACTCAAGATGGATTGTTGTTGAGGATGATCAGTGTTTTTGTAACTCCATCCCACTTTCAAAAAAGCCCCAAGGCTTTGACTGGTTCAGAGTACATTACCATTCCACCTCCTACTTGCCTTGCGCTCATAAATACAGATAGTAACCGAGTGCATAATTGCTGATATATCATCCTTCTGTGTCATCTTCACCCAGGACGATTGGTCCAGTGGTGCCCTGACATCATAAAGCTACAGCAGGATGTCATCTGATATGAGGGCTAACCTGTTGCCTAGCAAGCACTAGAGTACATTTATCTTTGTATTGAAATGGGTAGCAGGGTAGACAGGATGCCCAACTGAAAAGTAGGCTGGTAAGATGAAAGAAAGTAGGGCATTCATTGAGACTCATAAATTTGGATGAACGTGTGGTTGAGCATAATGGTCTCGGCTTCACCATTGCTTAACTGGTAGGAATCAGCTAAAATGAAGATGTTAAAATGCGGTGTTCATAATTTTTATTAGTCCCGCTAACTGTAGGATAACCCTTCCTCTCTCAACTTAATACCAGACTTAATTGCTACTGGTGTACCATAGCCTAAAACAAATGTAGTAAGAAGGGTACCCTGCCCCTTGGCTGGCAATAGGAACAATTTATCTATGTCTAATGCAGGTGCCACAGTTGCTTAGAGAGTGTTAGTAAATGAGGCATGGGATTTAGAGAAGTATGCTAGGTTGAAAACACATTTTGAGATTTGAATTTCTAAGGAGCTGTGGGTTTTCACAATAATGCAGACTCCATAGTACTGATCTGTTAACGCCTTATAAAAATAATTTTTTGTTGTATTGCATATGGTAAATGCACTAACAGTAGACTTTTCCATCTGCAGATTATACTGAATGACCAGCAGTGGCAGTGTTGCACAATAGATTTTCTCTGCATTGCCGAGATTAAACAAAAAAAAACAAAGAGGTCATGAAGAATACTGCACCATTCTACCAATTTATATGGTAAGTAAAATTCACAATGATTGCATTTGACATTCAAAGACGTTCGCAGCATCTGAAGGTCCTCACTACCTTATAGTTGGGTCCTCTGCGTGAATATAGTTTCTATCAAGATGGAAGTAAAAGGGTAACATTGTGGTGGTCATGATAGTTAATAAAAGACTCTGACTGCCTTCAAGGCTTTCAAAGCCTGCTTTAGATCCTGGTGCTAGCAATATTCCATTGGAGGAAATGACTGCCATTGAGGCTGGAATGTATTATCTTACGTTAGAGTGATAGTCTTAAATTCTCACGGAAGGATGCTTATTTAAGCTCTT
Source organism: Calotriton arnoldi (assembly GCA_963921515.1). Lineage (NCBI taxonomy): Eukaryota > Metazoa > Chordata > Amphibia > Caudata > Salamandridae > Calotriton > Calotriton arnoldi. Next base: position 484,576 of record CAWUFW010002470.1, on the reverse strand, counting down.
CCATAGTACTCAGTATGTTGGACTCTGATACTCAAGATGGATTGTTGTTGAGGATGATCAGTGTTTTTGTAACTCCATCCCACTTTCAAAAAAGCCCCAAGGCTTTGACTGGTTCAGAGTACATTACCATTCCACCTCCTACTTGCCTTGCGCTCATAAATACAGATAGTAACCGAGTGCATAATTGCTGATATATCATCCTTCTGTGTCATCTTCACCCAGGACGATTGGTCCAGTGGTGCCCTGACATCATAAAGCTACAGCAGGATGTCATCTGATATGAGGGCTAACCTGTTGCCTAGCAAGCACTAGAGTACATTTATCTTTGTATTGAAATGGGTAGCAGGGTAGACAGGATGCCCAACTGAAAAGTAGGCTGGTAAGATGAAAGAAAGTAGGGCATTCATTGAGACTCATAAATTTGGATGAACGTGTGGTTGAGCATAATGGTCTCGGCTTCACCATTGCTTAACTGGTAGGAATCAGCTAAAATGAAGATGTTAAAATGCGGTGTTCATAATTTTTATTAGTCCCGCTAACTGTAGGATAACCCTTCCTCTCTCAACTTAATACCAGACTTAATTGCTACTGGTGTACCATAGCCTAAAACAAATGTAGTAAGAAGGGTACCCTGCCCCTTGGCTGGCAATAGGAACAATTTATCTATGTCTAATGCAGGTGCCACAGTTGCTTAGAGAGTGTTAGTAAATGAGGCATGGGATTTAGAGAAGTATGCTAGGTTGAAAACACATTTTGAGATTTGAATTTCTAAGGAGCTGTGGGTTTTCACAATAATGCAGACTCCATAGTACTGATCTGTTAACGCCTTATAAAAATAATTTTTTGTTGTATTGCATATGGTAAATGCACTAACAGTAGACTTTTCCATCTGCAGATTATACTGAATGACCAGCAGTGGCAGTGTTGCACAATAGATTTTCTCTGCATTGCCGAGATTAAACAAAAAAAACCAAAGAGGTCATGAAGAATACTGCACCATTCTACCAATTTATATGGTAAGTAAAATTCACAATGATTGCATTTGACATTCAAAGACGTTCGCAGCATCTGAAGGTCCTCACTACCTTATAGTTGGGTCCTCTGCGTGAATATAGTTTCTATCAAGATGGAAGTAAAAGGGTAACATTGTGGTGGTCATGATAGTTAATAAAAGACTCTGACTGCCTTCAAGGCTTTCAAAGCCTGCTTTAGATCCTGGTGCTAGCAATATTCCATTGGAGGAAATGACTGCCATTGAGGCTGGAATGTATTATCTTACGTTAGAGTGATAGTCTTAAATTCTCACGGAAGGATGCTTATTTAAGCTCTTCCATAGTACTCAGTATGTTGGACTCTGATACTCAAGATGGATTGTTGTTGAGGATGATCAGTGTTTTTGTAACTCCATCCCACTTTCAAAAAAGCCCCAAGGCTTTGACTGGTTCAGAGTACATTACCATTCCACCTCCTACTTGCCTTGCGCTCATAAATACAGATAGTAACCGAGTGCATAATTGCTGATATATCATCCTTCTGTGTCATCTTCACCCAGGACGATTGGTCCAGTGGTGCCCTGACATCATAAAGCTACAGCAGGATGTCATCTGATATGAGGGCTAACCTGTTGCCTAGCAAGCACTAGAGTACATTTATCTTTGTATTGAAATGGGTAGCAGGGTAGACAGGATGCCCAACTGAAAAGTAGGCTGGTAAGATGAAAGAAAGTAGGGCATTCATTGAGACTCATAAATTTGGATGAACGTGTGGTTGAGCATAATGGTCTCGGCTTCACCATTGCTTAACTGGTAGGAATCAGCTAAAATGAAGATGTTAAAATGCGGTGTTCATAATTTTTATTAGTCCCGCTAACTGTAGGATAACCCTTCCTCTCTCAACTTAATACCAGACTTAATTGCTACTGGTGTACCATAGCCTAAAACAAATGTAGTAAGAAGGGTACCCTGCCCCTTGGCTGGCAATAGGAACAATTTATCTATGTCTAATGCAGGTGCCACAGTTGCTTAGAGAGTGTTAGTAAATGAGGCATGGGATTTAGAGAAGTATGCTAGGTTGAAAACACATTTTGAGATTTGAATTTCTAAGGAGCTGTGGGTTTTCACAATAATGCAGACTCCATAGTACTGATCTGTTAACGCCTTATAAAAATAATTTTTTGTTGTATTGCATATGGTAAATGCACTAACAGTAGACTTTTCCATCTGCAGATTATACTGAATGACCAGCAGTGGCAGTGTTGCACAATAGATTTTCTCTGCATTGCCGAGATTAAACAAAAAAAAACAAAGAGGTCATGAAGAATACTGCACCATTCTACCAATTTATATGGTAAGTAAAATTCACAATGATTGCATTTGACATTCAAAGACGTTCGCAGCATCTGAAGGTCCTCACTACCTTATAGTTGGGTCCTCTGCGTGAATATAGTTTCTATCAAGATGGAAGTAAAAGGGTAACATTGTGGTGGTCATGATAGTTAATAAAAGACTCTGACTGCCTTCAAGGCTTTCAAAGCCTGCTTTAGATCCTGGTGCTAGCAATATTCCATTGGAGGAAATGACTGCCATTGAGGCTGGAATGTATTATCTTACGTTAGAGTGATAGTCTTAAATTCTCACGGAAGGATGCTTATTTAAGCTCTTCCATAGTACTCAGTATGTTGGACTCTGATACTCAAGATGGATTGTTGTTGAGGATGATCAGTGTTTTTGTAACTCCATCCCACTTTCAAAAAAGCCCCAAGGCTTTGACTGGTTCAGAGTACATTACCATTCCACCTCCTACTTGCCTTGCGCTCATAAATACAGATAGTAACCGAGTGCATAATTGCTGATATATCATCCTTCTGTGTCATCTTCACCCAGGACGATTGGTCCAGTGGTGCCCTGACATCATAAAGCTACAGCAGGATGTCATCTGATATGAGGGCTAACCTGTTGCCTAGCAAGCACTAGAGTACATTTATCTTTGTATTGAAATGGGTAGCAGGGTAGACAGGATGCCCAACTGAAAAGTAGGCTGGTAAGATGAAAGAAAGTAGGGCATTCATTGAGACTCATAAATTTGGATGAACGTGTGGTTGAGCATAATGGTCTCGGCTTCACCATTGCTTAACTGGTAGGAATCAGCTAAAATGAAGATGTTAAAATGCGGTGTTCATAATTTTTATTAGTCCCGCTAACTGTAGGATAACCCTTCCTCTCTCAACTTAATACCAGACTTAATTGCTACTGGTGTACCATAGCCTAAAACAAATGTAGTAAGAAGGGTACCCTGCCCCTTGGCTGGCAATAGGAACAATTTATCTATGTCTAATGCAGGTGCCACAGTTGCTTAGAGAGTGTTAGTAAATGAGGCATGGGATTTAGAGAAGTATGCTAGGTTGAAAACACATTTTGAGATTTGAATTTCTAAGGAGCTGTGGGTTTTCACAATAATGCAGACTCCATAGTACTGATCTGTTAACGCCTTATAAAAATAATTTTTTGTTGTATTGCATATGGTAAATGCACTAACAGTAGACTTTTCCATCTGCAGATTATACTGAATGACCAGCAGTGGCAGTGTTGCACAATAGATTTTCTCTGCATTGCCGAGATTAAACAAAAAAAACCAAAGAGGTCATGAAGAATACTGCACCATTCTACCAATTTATATGGTAAGTAAAATTCACAATGATTGCATTTGACATTCAAAGACGTTCGCAGCATCTGAAGGTCCTCACTACCTTATAGTTGGGTCCTCTGCGTGAATATAGTTTCTATCAAGATGGAAGTAAAAGGGTAACATTGTGGTGGTCATGATAGTTAATAAAAGACTCTGACTGCCTTCAAGGCTTTCAAAGCCTGCTTTAGATCCTGGTGCTAGCAATATTCCATTGGAGGAAATGACTGCCATTGAGGCTGGAATGTATTATCTTACGTTAGAGTGATAGTCTTAAATTCTCACGGAAGGATGCTTATTTAAGCTCTTCCATAGTACTCAGTATGTTGGACTCTGATACTCTAAGATGGATTGTTGTTGAGGATGATCAGTGTTTTTGTAACTCCATCCCACTTTCAAAAAAGCCCCAAGGCTTTGACTGGTTCAGAGTACATTACCATTCCACCTCCTACTTGCCTTGCGCTCATAAATACAGATAGTAACCGAGTGCATAATTGCTGATATATCATCCTTCTGTGTCATCTTCACCCAGGACGATTGGTCCAGTGGTGCCCTGACATCATAAAGCTACAGCAGGATGTCATCTGATATGAGGGCTAACCTGTTGCCTAGCAAGCACTAGAGTACATTTATCTTTGTATTGAAATGGGTAGCAGGGTAGACAGGATGCCCAACTGAAAAGTAGGCTGGTAAGATGAAAGAAAGTAGGGCATTCATTGAGACTCATAAATTTGGATGAACGTGTGGTTGAGCATAATGGTCTCGGCTTCACCATTGCTTAACTGGTAGGAATCAGCTAAAATGAAGATGTTAAAATGCGGTGTTCATAATTTTTATTAGTCCCGCTAACTGTAGGATAACCCTTCCTCTCTGAACTTAATACCAGACTTAATTGCTACTGGTGTACCATAGCCTAAAACAAATGTAGTAAGAAGGGTACCCTGCCCCTTGGCTGGCAATAGGAACAATTTATCTATGTCTAATGCAGGTGCCACAGTTGCTTAGAGAGTGTTAGTAAATGAGGCATGGGATTTAGAGAAGTATGCTAGGTTGAAAACACATTTAGAGATTTTGAATTTCTAAGGAGCTGTGGGTTTCTCGCAATAATGCAGACTCCATGGTACTGATCTGTTAACGCCTTCTAAAAATAATTTTTTGTTGTATTGCATATGGTAAATGCACTAACAGTAGACTTTTCCATCTGCAGATTATACTGAATGACCAGCAGTGGCAGTGATGCACACACAGATTTTCTCTGCATTGCCGAGATTAAACAAAAAAAACCAAAGAGGTCATGGAAGGAATACTGCACCATTCTACCAATTGATATGAGTAAGTAAAATTCGCCACAATGATTGCATTTGACACTCAAAGGACGTTCAGACAGCATTCTGAAGGTCCTCACCACCTTATAGTTGGGTCCTCTGCGTGAATATAGTTTCTATCAAGATGGAAGTAAAAGGGTAACATTGTGGTGGCTCAAGTGATAGTTAATAAAAGACTCTGACTGCCTTCAAGGCTTCTCAAAGCCTGCTTTAGATCCCGCCTGTGCTAAAGCAATATTCCATTGGAGGAAATGACTCGCCATTGAGGCTTGGGCTGTATTATCTTGACGTTAGAGTGATAGTCTTTAAATTCTCACGCAAGGATGCTCTGTTAAGCTCTTCCATATAGTACTCGGAATGTTGGTAGTGTTTGGTATTGTTGGCATGTTGGTATTGTTGTGTTGAGGATGATCAGTGTTTTTTTTGTAACTCCAATCCCACTTTCAAAAAAGCCCTCAAAGGTCTTGACTGGTTCAGAGTACATTACCATTCCACCTCCTACTTGCCTTTGCGCCCACAAATACAGATAGTAACCGAGTGCATAATTGGCTGATATATCATCCTTCTGTGTCATCTTCACCCCAGGACGCATTGTGGGTCCAGCGGAGCCCCTTGACATCATAAAGCTACAGCAGGATGTCATCTGATATGAGGAGCTAACCTGTTGCCTAGCAAGCACCAGAGTACATTTGACTCTTTGCATTGAAATGGGTAGCAGGGTAGACAGGATGCCCAGAACTGAAAAGTAGGCTGGCAAGATGAAAGAAAGTAGGGCATTCATTGAGACTCATGCAAATTGGGATGAACGTGTGGTTGAGCATGATGGTCTCGGCTTCACTCATTGCTTAACTGGTAGGAATCAGCTAAAATGAAGATGTTGGAACGCGTGTGTTCTATAATTTTTATTAGTCCCGCTAACTGTGAGATAACCCTTCCTCTCTCAACTTAATACCAGACTTAATTGCTACTTGGTGTACCATAGCCTAAAACAAATGTAGTAAGAAGGGTACCCTGCCCCTTGGCTGGCAATAGGAACAATTTATCTGTGTCTAATGCAGGTGCCACAGTTGCTTAGAGAGCGTTAGTAAATGAGGCATGGGATTTAGAGAAGTATGCTAGGTTGAAAACACATTTTGAGATTTGAATTTCTAAGGAGCTGTGGGTTTTCACAATAATGCAGACTCCATAGTACTTGATCTGTTAACGCCTTATAAAATAATTTTTAAGTTGTATTGCCTATGGTAAATGCAACTAACAGTAGACTTTTGCATCTGCAGGATTATACTGAATGTGACCAGCAGTGCAGCAAGTCGTAGCACAATAGATTTTCTCTGCATTGTCACGAGATTAAACAAAAAAACCACAGAGGTCATGCTGCAAAGAATACTGTACCATTTCTACCAATTTATATGGTGGGCAAAATTCACAATGATTGCATTTGGACATTCAAAGGCGTTCGCAGCATCTGAAGGTCCTCACTACCTTATAGTTGGGTCCTGTGCGTGAACATAGTTTCGATCAAGATGGAAGTAAGAGGGTAACATTGTGGTGGTCATGATAGTTAATAAAAGCACTCTCAGACTGCCTTCAAGGCTTTCAAAGCCTGCTTTAGATCCTGGTGCTAGCAACATCCCATTGGAGGAAATGATCAAGCCATTGAGGCTGGAATGTAATATCTTTACTGCTAGAGTGATAGTCTTAAATTCTCACGGCAGGATGCTTATTTTAAGCTCTTCCATAGTACTCAGTATGTTGGACTCTGATACTCAAGATGGATTGTTGTTGAGGATGATCAGTGTTTTTGTAACTCCATCCCACTTTCCAAAAAAGCCCCAAGGCTTTGATCTGGTTCAGAGTACATTACCATTCCACCTCCTACTTGCCTTGCGCTTCATAAATACAGATAGTAACCGAGTGCATAATGGCTGATATATCATCCTTCTGTGTCATCTTCACCCAGGACGACTGGTCCAGTGGTGCCCCGACATCATAAAGCTGCTGGCAGGATGTCATCTGATATGAGGGCTAACTCTGTTGCCTATAGCAAGCAACTAGAGTACATTTATCTCTTGTATTGAAATGGGTAGCAGGGTAGACAGGATGCCCAACTGAAAAGTAGGCTGGTAAGACGAGAAGAAAGTAGGGCATTAATTGAGACTCATAAGTTTGGATGAATGTGTGGTTGAGCATAATGGTCTCGGCTTCACTCATTGCTTAACTGGTAGGAATCAGCTAAAATGAAGATGTTAAAATGCGGTGTTCATAATTTTTATTAGTCCCGCTAACTGTAGGATAACCCTTCCTCTCTCAACTTAGTCACCAGACTTAATTGCTACTGGTGTACCATAGCCTAAAACAAATGTAGTAAGAAGGTACCCTGCCCCTTGGCTGGGACGGAACAATTTATCTATGTCTCAATGCAGGTGCCACAGTTGCTTAGAGAGTGTTAGTAAATGAGGCATGGGATTTAGAGAAGTATGCTAGGTTGAAAACACATTTTGAGATTTGAATTTCTAAGGAGCTGTGGAGTTTCACAATAATGCAGACTCCATAGTCACTGATTCAGTTAACGCCTTATAAAAATAATTTTGTTGTATTGCATATGGTAAATGCACTAACAGTAGACTTTTCCCCATCTGCAGATTACATACTGGAATGACCAGCAGTGGCAGTGTTGCACAATAGATTTTCTCTGCATTGCCGAGATTAAACAAAAAAAACCAAAGGAGGTCATGAAGAATACTGCACCATCTCTACCAATTTATATGGTAAGCAAAATTCACAATGATTGCATTTTGACATTCAAAGACGTTCGTCAGCATCTGAAGGTCCTCACTACCTTATAGCTGAGTCCTCTGCAAAGTGGAATATAGTTTCTATCAAGATGGAAGTAAAAGGGTAACATTGTGGGGGTCATGATAGTTAATAAAAGACTCCTGACTCGCCTTCAAGGCTTTCAAAGCCTGCTTTAGATCCTGGTGCTAGCAATATTCCATTGGAGGAAATGACTGCCATTGAGGCTGGAATGTATTATCTTACGTTAGAGTGGATAGTCTTAAATTCTCACGGAAGGATGCTTATTTAAGCTCTTCACGCAGTACTCGGTATGTTGGTATGTTGGTATTGTTGGTATGTTGGTATTGTTGTTGAGGATGATCAGTGTTTTTGTAACTCCATCCCACTTTCAAAAAAGCCCCAAGGCTTTGACTGGTTCAGAGTACATTACCATTCCACCTCCTACTTGCCTTGCGCTCATAAATACAGATAGTAACCGAGTGCACAATGGCTGATATATCATCCTTCTGTGTCATCTTCACCCAGGACGATTGGTCCAGTGGTGCCCTGACATCATAAAGCTACAGCAGGATGTCATCTGATATGGAGGGCTAACCTGTTGCCTAGCAAGCACTAGAGTACATTTATCTTTGTATTGAAATGGGTAGCAGGGTAGACAGGATGCCCCAACTGAAAAGTAGGCTGGTAAGATCAAAGAAAGTAGGGGCAGTCATTGAGACTCATAAATTTGGATGAACGTGTGGTTGAGCATAATGGTCTCGGCTTCACCATTGCTTAACTGGTAGGAATCAGCTAAAATGAAGATGTTAAAATGCGGTGTTCATGATTTTATTAGTCCCGCTAACTGTAGGATAACCCTTCCTCTCTCAACTTAATACCAGACTTAATTGCTACTGGTGTACCATAGCCTAAAACAAATGTAAGTAAGAAGGGTACCCTGCCCCATGGCTGGCAATAGGAACAATTTATCTATGTCTAATGCAGGTGCCACAGTTGCTTAGAGAGTGTTAGTAAATGAGGCATGGGATTTAGAGAAGTATGCTAGGTTGAAAACACATTTTGAGATTTGAATTTCTAAGGAGCTGTGGGTTTTCGGCAATAATGCAGACTCCACAGTACTGATCTGTTAACCCCTTATAAAAATATATTTTTGTTGTATTGCATATGGTAAATGCACTAACAGTAGACTTTTCCATCTGCAGATTATACTGAATGACCAGCAGTGGCAGTGTTGCACAATAGATTTTCTCTGCATTGCCGAGATTAAACAAAAAAAACCACAGAGGTCATGAAGAATACTGCACCATTCTACCAATTTATATGGTAAGTAAAATTCACAATGATTGCATTTGACATTCAAAGATCGTTCGCAGCATCTGGAAGGTCCTCACTACCTTATAGTTGGGTCCTCTGCGTGAATATAGTTTCTATCAAGATGGAAGTAAAAGGGTAACATTGTGGTGGTCATGATAGTTAATAAAAGACTCTGACTGCCTTCAAGGCTTTCAAAGCCTGACTTTAGGATCCTGGTGCTAGCAATATTCCATTGGAGGAAATGACTGCCATTGAGGCTGGAATGTATTATCTTACGTTAGAGTGATAGTCTTAAATTCTCACGGAAGGATGCTTATTTAAGCTCTTCCATAGTACTCCGTATGTTGGACTCTGATACTCAAGATGGATTGTTGTTGAGGATGATCAGTGTTTTTGTAACTCCATCCCACTTTCAAAAAAGCCCCAAGGCTTTGACTGGTTCAGAGCACATTACCATCTCCACCTCCTACTTGCCTTGCGCTCATAAATACAGATAGTAACCGAGTGCATAATTGCTGATATATCATCCTTCTGTGTCATCTTCACCCAGGACGATTGGTCCAGTGGTGCCCTGACATCCTTAAAGCTACAGCAGGATGTCATCTGATATGAGGGCTAACCTGTTGCCTAGCAAGCACTAGAGTACATTTATCTTTGTATTGAAATGGGTAGCAGGGTAGACAGGATGCCCAACTGAAAAGTAGGCTGGTAAGATGAAAGAAAGTAGGGCATTCATTGAGACTCATAAATTTGGATGAACGTGTGGTTGAGCATAATGGTCTCGGCTTCACCATTGCTTAACTGGTAGGAATCAGCTAAAATGAAGATGTTAAAATGCGGTGTTCATAATTTTTATTAGTCCCGCTAACTGTAGGATAACCCTTCCTCTCTCAACTTAATACCAGACTTAATTGCTACTGGTGTACCATAGCCTAAAACAAATGTAGTAAGAAGGGTACCCTGCCCCTTGGCTGGCAATAGGAACAATTTATCTATGTCTAATGCAGGTGCCACAGTTGCTTAGAGAGTGTTAGTAAATGAGGCATGGGATTTAGAGAAGTATGCTAGGTTGAAAACACATTTTGAGATTTGAATTTCTAAGGAGCTGTGGGTTTTCACAATAATGCAGACTCCATAGTACTGATCTGTTAACGCCTTATAAAATAGTTTTTTGTTGTATTGCATATGGTAAATGCACTAACAGTAGACTTTTCCATCTGCAGATTATACTGAATGACCAGCAGTGGCAGTGTTGCACAATAGATTTTCTCTGCATTGCCGAGATTAAACAAAAAAAACCACAGAGGTCATGAAGAATACTGCACCATTCTACCAATTTATATGGTAAGTAAAATTCACAATGATTGCATTTGACATTCAAAGACGTTCGCAGCATCTGAAGGTCCTCACTACCTTATAGTTGGGTCCTCTGCGTGAATATAGTTTCTATCAAGATGGAAGTAAAGGGTAACATTGTGGTGGTCATGATAGTTAATAAAAGACTCTGACTGCCTTCAAGGCTTTCAAAGCCTGCTTTAGATCCTGGTGCTAGCAATATTCCATTGGAGGAAATGACTGCCATTGAGGCTGGAATGTATTATCTTACGTTAGAGTGATAGTCTTAAATTCTCACGGAAGGATGCTTATTTAAGCTCTTCCATAGTTACTCAGTATGATGGACTCTGGATACTCAAGATGGATTGTTGTTGAGGATGATCAGTGTTTTTGTAACTCCATCCCACTTTCAAAAAAGCCCCCAAGGCTTTGACTGAGTTCCAGAGTACATTACCATTCCACCCTCCTACTTGCCTTGCGCTCACCAATTACAGATAGTAACCGGAAGTGCATAATGTGCTGATATATCATCCTTCTGTGTCATCTTCACCCAGGACCCATTGGTCCCGTGGTGCCCTGACATCATAAAGCTACAGCAGGATGTCATCTGAACCATGAGGGCTAACCTGTTGCCTAGCAAGCACTAGAGTACATTTCTCTTTGTATTGAAATGGGTGTGCAGGGTAGACAGGATGCCCAACTGAAAAGTAGGCTGGGAAGATGAAAGAAAGTAGGGCATTCATTGAGACTCATAAATTTGGAGCTGAACGTGTGGTTGAGCATAATGGTCTCGGCTTCTGTACCATTGCTAACACCTGGTAGGAATCAGCTAAAATGAAGATGTTAAAATGCGGTGTTCATAATTTTTATTAGTCCCGCTTAACTGTAGGATAACCCTTCCTCTCTCAACTTAACACCAGACTTAATTGCTACTGGTGTACCATAGCCTAAAACAAATGTAGTAAGAAGGGTACCCTGCCCCCTTGGCTGGAATAGGAACAATTTATCTATGTCTAGTGCAGGTGCCGCCAGTTGCTTAGGAGAGAGTGTTAGTAAATGAGGCATGGGATTTAGAGAAGTATGCGTGAGGCTGAAAACACATTTTGAGATTTGAATTTCTAAGGAGCTGTGGGTTTTCACAATAATGCAGACTCCATAGTACTGATCTGTTAACGCCATATAAAAATAATTTTTTGTTGTATTGCATATGGTAAATGCACTAACAGTAGACTTTTCCATCTGCAGATTATACTGAATGACCAGCAGTGGCAGTGTTGCACAATAGATTTTCTCTGCATTGCCGAGATTAAACAAAAAAAAACCACAGAGGTCATGAAAAGAATACTGCACCATTCTACCAATTTATATGGTAAGTAAAATTCACAATGATTGCATTTGACGTTCAAAGACGTTCGCAGCATCTGAAGGTCCTCACTACCTTATAGTTGGGTCCTCTGCGTGAATATAGTTTCTATCAAGATGGAAGTAAAAGGGTAACATTGTGGTGGTCATGAGTAGTTAATAAAAGACTCTGACTGCCTTCAAGGCTTTCAAAGCCTGCTTTAGATCCTGGTGCTAGCAATATTCCATTGGAGGAAATGACTGCCATTGAGGCTGGAATGTATTATCTGACGCTAGAGTGATAGTCTTAAATTCTCACGGAAGGATGCTTATTTAAGCTCTTCCATAGTACTCTGTATGTTGGTATGTTGGTATTGTTGGTATGTTGGTATTGTTGTTGAGGATGATCAGTGTTTTTGTAACTCCATCCCACTTTCTCAAAAGCCCCAAGGCTTTGACTGGTTCAGAGTACATTACCATTCCACCTCCTACTTGCCTTGCGCTCATAAATACAGATAGTAACCGAGTGCATAATTGCTGATATATCATCCTTCTGTGTCATCTTCACCCAGGACGATTGGTCCAGTGGTGCCCTGACATCATAAAGCTACAGCAGGATGTCATCTGATATGGAGGCTAACCTGTTGCCTAGCAAGCACTAGAGTACATTTATCTTTGTATTGAAATGGGTAGCAGGGTAGACAGGATGCCCAACTGAAAAGTAGGCTGGTAAGATGAAAGAAAGTAGGGCATTCATTGAGACTCATAAATTTGGATGAACGTGTGGTTGAGCATAATGGTCTCGGCTTCACCATTGCTTAACTGGTAGGAATCAGCTAAAATGAAGATGTTAAAATGCGGTGTTCATAATTTTTATTAGTCCCGCTAACTGTAGGATAACCCTTCCTCTCTCAACTTAATACCAGACTTAATTGCTACTGGTGTACCATAGCCTAAAACAAATGTAGTAAGAAGGGTACCCTGCCCCTTGGCTGGAATAGGAACAATTTATCTATGTCTAATGCAGGTGCCACAGTTGCTTAGAGAGTGTTAGTAAATGAGGCATGGGATTTAGAGAAGTATGCTAGGTTGAAAACACATTTTGAGATTTGAATTTCTAAGGAGCTGTGGGTTTTCACAATAATGCAGACTCCATAGTACTGATCTGTTAACGCCTTATAAAAATAATATTTGTTGTATTGCATATGGTAAATGCACTAACAGTAGACTTTTCCATCTGCAGATTATACTGAATGACCAGCAGTGGCAGTGTTGCACAATAGATTTTCTCTGCATTGCCGAGATTAAACAAAAAAAACAAAGAGGTCATGAAGAATACTGCACCATTCTACCAATTTATATGGTAAGTAAAATTCACAATGATTGCATTTGACATTCAAAGACGTTCGCAGCATCTGAAGGTCCTCACTACCTTATAGTTGGGTCCTCTGCGTGAATATAGTTTCTATCAAGATGGAAGTAAAAGGGTAACATTGTGGTGGTCATGATAGTTAATAAAAGACTCTGACTGCCTTCAAGGCTTTCAAAGCCTGCTTTAGATCCTGGTGCTAGCAATATTCCATTGGAGGAAATGACTGCCATTGAGGCTGGAATGTATTATCTTACGTTAGAGTGATAGTCTTAAATTCTCACGGAAGGATGCTTACTTAAGCTCTTCCATAGTACTCAGTATGTTGGACTCTGATACTCATATGATGGATTGTTGTTGAGGATGATCAGTGTTTTTGCAACTCCATCCCACTTTCAAAAGCCCCAAGGCTTTGACTGGTTCAGAGTACATTACCATTCCACCTCCTACTTGCCTTGCGCTCATAATTACAGATAGTAACCGAGTGCATAATTGCTGATATATCATCCTTCTGTGTCATCTTCACCCAGGACGATTGGTCCAGTGGTGCCCTGACATCATAAAGCTACAGCAGGATGTCATCTGATATGAGGGCTAACCTGTTGCCTAGCAAGCACTAGAGTACATTTATCTTTGTATTGAAATGGGTAGCAGGGTAGACAGGATGCCCAACTGAAAAGTAGGCTGGGAAGATGAAAGAAAGTAGGGCATTCATTGAGACTCATAAATTTGGATGAACGTGTGGTTGAGCATAATGGTCTCGGCTTCACCATTGCTTAACTGGTAGGAATCAGCTAAAATGAAGATGTTAAAATGCGGTGTTCATAATTTTTATTAGTCCCACTAACTGTAGGATAACCCTTCCTCTCTCAACTTAATACCAGACTTAATTGCTACTGGTGTACCATAGCCTAAAACAAATGTAGTAAGAAGGGTACCCTGCCCCTTGGCTGGCAATAGGAACAATTTATCTATGTCTAATGCAGGTGCCACAGTTGCTTAGAGAGTGTTAGTAAATGAGGCATGGGATTTAGAGAAGTATGCTAGGTTGAAAACACATTTTGAGATTTGAATTTCTAAGGAGCTGTGGGTTTTCACAATAATGCAGACTCCATAGTACTGATCTGTTAACGCCTTATAAAATAATTTTTTGTTGTATTGCATATGGTAAATGCACTAACAGTAGACTTTTCCATCTGCAGATTATACTGAATGACCAGCAGTGGCAGTGTTGCACAATAGATTTTCTCTGCATTGCCGAGATTAAACAAAAAAAACCACAGAGGTCATGAAGAATACTGCACCATTCTACCAATTTATATGGTAAGTAAAATTCACAATGATTGCATTTGACATTCAAAGACGTTCGCAGCATCTGAAGGTCCTCACTACCTTATAGTTGGGTCCTCTGCGTGAATATAGTTTCTATCAAGATGGAAGTAAAAGGGTAACATTGTGGTGGTCATGATAGTTAATAAAAGACTCTGACTGCCTTCAAGGCTTTCAAAGCCTGCTTTAGATCCTGGTGCTAGCAATATTCCATTGGAGGAAATGACTGCCATTGAGGCTGGAATGTATTATCTTACGTTAGAGTGATAGTCTTAAATTCTCACAGAAGGATGCTTATTTAAGCTCTTCCATAGTACTCAGTATGTTGGACTCTGATACTCAAGATGGATTGTTGTTGAGGATGATCAGTGTTTTGTAACTCCATCCCACTTTCAAAAAAGCCCCAAGGCTTTGACTGGTTCAGAGTACATTACCATTCCACCCTCCTACTTGCCTTGCGCTCATAAATACAGATAGTAACCGAGTGCATAATGGCTGATATATCATCCTTCTGTGTCATCTTCACCCAGGACGATTGGTCCAGTGGTGCCCTGACATCATAAAGCTACAGCAGGATGTCATCTGATATGAGGGCTAACCTGTTGCCTAGCAAGCACTAGAGTACATTTATCTTTGTATTGAAATGGGTAGCAGGGTAGACAGGATGCCCAACTGAAAAGTAGGCTGGTAAGATGAAAGAAAGTAGGGCATTAATTGAGACTCATAAATTTGGATGAATGTGTGGTTGAGCATAATGGTCTCGGCTTCACCATTGCTTAACTGGTAGGAATCAGCTAAAATGAAGATGTTAAAATGCGGTGTTCATAATTTTTATTAGTCCCGCTAACTGTAGGATAACCCTTCCTCTCTCAACTTAATACCAGACTTAATTGCTACTGGTGTACCATAGCCTAAAACAAATGTAGTAAGAAGGGTACCCTGCCCCTTGGCTGGAATAGGAACAATTTATCTATGTCTAATGCAGGTGCCACAGTTGCTTAGAGAGTGTTAGTAAATGAGGCATGGGATTTAGAGAAGTATGCTAGGTTGAAAACACATTTTGAGATTTGAATTTCTAAGGAGCTGTGGGTTTTCACAATAATGCAGACTCCATAGTACTGATCTGTTAACGCCTTATAAAAATAATTTTTTGTTGTATTGCATATGGTAAATGCACTAACAGTAGACTTTTCCATCTGCAGATTATACTGAATGACCAGCAGTGGCAGTGTTGCACAATAGATTTTCTCTGCATTGCCGAGATTAAACAAAAAAAAACCAAAGAGGTCATGAAGAATACTGCACCATTCTACCAATTTATATGGTAAGTAAAATTCACAATGATTGCATTTGACATTCAAAGACGTTCGCAGCATCTGAAGGTCCTCACTACCTTATAGTTGGGTCCTCTGCGTGAATATAGTTTCTATCAAGATGGAAGTAAAAGGGTAACATTGTGGTGGTCATGATAGTTAATAAAAGACTCTGACTGCCTTCAAGGCTTTCAAAGCCTGCTTTAGATCCTGGTGCTAGCAATATTCCATTGGTGGAAATGACTGCCATTGAGGCTGGAATGTATTATCTTACGTTAAGAGTGATAGTCTTAAATTCTCACGGAAGGATGCTTATTTAAGCTCTTCCATAGTACTCGGTATGTTGGTATGTTGGTATTGTTGGTATGTTGGTATTGTTGTTGAGGATGATCAGTGTTTTTGTAACTCCATCCCACTTTCAAAAAAGCCCCAAGGCTTTGACTGGTTCAGAGTACATTACCATTCCACCTCCTACTTGCCTTGCGCTCATAAATACAGATAGTAACCGAGTGCATAATGGCTGATATATCATCCTTCTGTGTCATCTTCACCCAGGACGATTGGTCCAGTGGTGCCCTGACATCATAAAGCTACAGCAGGATGTCATCTGATATGAGGGCTAACCTGTTGCCTAGCAAGCACTAGAGTACATTTATCTTTGTATTGAAATGTGTAGCAGGGTAGACAGGATGCCCAACTGAAAAGTAGGCTGGTAAGATGAAAGAAAGTAGGGCATTCATTGAGACTCATAAATTTGGATGAATGTGTGGTTGAGCATAATGGTCTCGGCTTCACCATTGCTTAACTGGTAGGAATCAGCTAAAATGAAGATGTTAAAATGCGGTGTTCATAATTTTTATTAGTCCCGCTAACTGTAGGATAACCCTTCCTCTCTCAACTTAATACCAGACTTAATTGCTACTGGTGTACCATAGCCTAAAACAAATGTAGTAAGAAGGGTACCCTGCCCCTTGGCTGGAATAGGAACAATTTATCTATGTCTAATGCAGGTGCCACAGTTGCTTAGAGAGTGTTAGTAAATGAGGCATGGGATTTAGAGAAGTATGCTAGGTTGAAAACACATTTTGAGATTTGAATTTCTAAGGAGCTGTGGGTTTTCACAATAATGCAGACTCCATAGTACTGATCTGTTAACGCCTTATAAAAATAATTTTTTGTTGTATTGCATATGGTAAATGCACTAACAGTAGACTTTTCCATCTGCAGATTATACTGAATGACCAGCAGTGGCAGTGTTGCACAATAGATTTTCTCTGCATTGCCGAGATTAAACAAAAAAAAACACAGAGGTCATGAAGAATACTGCACCATTCTACCAATTTATATGGTAAGTAAAATTCACAATGATTGCATTTGACATTCAAAGACGTTCGCAGCATCTGAAGGTCCTCACTACCTTATAGTTGGGTCCTCTGCGTGAATATAGTTTCTATCAAGATGGAAGTAAAAGGGTAACATTGTGGTGGTCATGATAGTTAATAAAAGACTCTGACTGCCTTCAAGGCTTTCAAAGCCTGCTTTTAGATCCTGGTGCTAGCAATATTCCATTGGAGGAAATGACTGCCATTGAGGCTGGAATGTATTATCTTACGTTAGAGTGATAGTCTTAAATTCTCACGGAAGGATGCTTATTTAAGCTCTTCCATAGTACTCAGTATGTTGGACTCTGATACTCATATGATGGATTGTTGTTGAGGATGATCAGTGTTTTTGTAACTCCATCCCACTTTCAAAAAGCCCCAAGGCTTTGACTGGTTCAGAGTACATTACCATTCCACCTCCTACTTGCCTTGCGCTCATAAATACAGATAGTAACCGAGTGCATAATGGCTGATATATCATCCTTCTGTGTCATCTTCACCCAGGACGATTGGTCCAGTGGTGCCCTGACATCATAAAGCTACAGCAGGATGTCATCTGATATGAGGGCTAACCTGTTGCCTAGCAAGCACTAGAGTACATTTATCTTTGTATTGAAATGGGTAGCAGGGTAGACAGGATGCCCAACTGAAAAGTAGGCTGGTAAGATGAAAGAAAGTAGGGCATTCATTGAGACTCATAAATTTGGATGAACGTGTGGTTGAGCATAATGGTCTCGGCTTCACCATTGCTTAACTGGTAGGAATCAGCTAAAATGAAGATGTTAAAATGCGGTGTTCATAATTTTTATTAGTCCCGCTAACTGTAGGATAACCCTTCCTCTCTCAACTTAATACCAGACTTAATTGCTACTGGTGTACCATAGCCTAAAACAAATGTAGTAAGAAGGGTACCCTGCCCCTTGGCTGGAATAGGAACAATTTATCTATGTCTAATGCAGGTGCCACAGTTGCTTAGAGAGTGTTAGTAAATGAGGCATGGGATTTAGAGAAGTATGCTAGGTTGAAAACACATTTTGAGATTTGAATTTCTAAGG
The DNA here is from genome assembly GCA_963921515.1 of Calotriton arnoldi. Lineage (NCBI taxonomy): Eukaryota > Metazoa > Chordata > Amphibia > Caudata > Salamandridae > Calotriton > Calotriton arnoldi. The sequence continues at coordinate 466,336 of CAWUFW010002470.1, read as the reverse complement.
AGCTGTGGGTTTTCACAATAATGCAGACTCCATAGTACTGATCTGTTAACGCCTTATAAAAATAATTTTTTGTTGTATTGCATATGGTAAATGCACTAACAGTAGACTTTTCCATCTGCAGATTATACTGAATGACCAGCAGTGGCAGTGTTGCACAATAGATTTTCTCTGCATTGCCGAGATTAAACAAAAAAAAACAAAGAGGTCATGAAGAATACTGCACCATTCTACCAATTTATATGGTAAGTAAAATTCACAATGATTGCATTTGACATTCAAAGACGTTCGCAGCATCTGAAGGTCCTCACTACCTTATAGTTGGGTCCTCTGCGTGAATATAGTTTCTATCAAGATGGAAGTAAAAGGGTAACATTGTGGTGGTCATGATAGTTAATAAAAGACTCTGACTGCCTTCAAGGCTTTCAAAGCCTGCTTTAGATCCTGGTGCTAGCAATATTCCATTGGAGGAAATGACTGCCATTGAGGCTGGAATGTATTATCTTACGTTAGAGTGATAGTCTTAAATTCTCACGGAAGGATGCTTATTTAAGCTCTTCCATAGTACTCAGTATGTTGGTACGTCTGGTACTGCTGATATGATGGTATTGTTGTTGAGGATGATCAGTGTTTTTGTAACTCCATCCCACTTTCAAAAAGCCCCAAGGCTTTGACTGGTTCAGAGTACATTACCATTCCACCTCCTACTTGCCTTGCGCTCATAAATACAGATAGTAACCGAGTGCATAATTGCTGATATATCATCCTTCTGTGTCATCTTCACCCAGGACGATTGGTCCAGTGGTGCCCTGACATCATAAAGCTACAGCAGGATGTCATCTGATATGAGGGCTAACCTGTTGCCTAGCAAGCACTAGAGTACATTTATCTTTGTATTGAAATGGGTAGCAGGGTAGACAGGATGCCCAACTGAAAAGTAGGCTGGTAAGATGAAAGAAAGTAGGGCATTCATTGAGACTCATAAATTTGGATGAACGTGTGGTTGAGCATAATGGTCTCGGCTTCACCATTGCTTAACTGGTAGGAATCAGCTAAAATGAAGATGTTAAAATGCGGTGTTCATAATTTTTATTAGTCCCGCTAACTGTAGGATAACCCTTCCTCTCTCAACTTAATACCAGACTTAATTGCTACTGGTGTACCATAGCCTAAAACAAATGTAGTAAGAAGGGTACCCTGCCCCTTGGCTGGCAATAGGAACAATTTATCTATGTCTAATGCAGGTGCCACAGTTGCTTAGAGAGTGTTAGTAAATGAGGCATGGGATTTAGAGAAGTATGCTAGGTTGAAAACACATTTTGAGATTTGAATTTCTAAGGAGCTGTGGGTTTTCACAATAATGCAGACTCCATAGTACTGATCTGTTAACGCCTTATAAAAATAATTTTTTGTTGTATTGCATATGGTAAATGCACTAACAGTAGACTTTTCCATCTGCAGATTATACTGAATGACCAGCAGTGGCAGTGTTGCACAATAGATTTTCTCTGCATTGCCGAGATTAAACAAAAAAAAACAACAGAGGTCATGAAGAATACTGCACCATTCTACCAATTTATATGGTAAGTAAAATTCACAATGATTGCATTTGACATTCAAAGACGTTCGCAGCATCTGAAGGTCCTCACTACCTTATAGTTGGGTCCTCTGCGTGAATATAGTTTCTATCAAGATGGAAGTAAAAGGGTAACATTGTGGTGGTCATGATAGTTAATAAAAGACTCTGACTGCCTTCAAGGCTTTCAAAGCCTGCTTTAGATCCTGGTGCTAGCAATATTCCATTGGAGGAAATGACTGCCATTGAGGCTGGAATGTATTATCTTACGTTAGAGTGATAGTCTTAAATTCTCACGGAAGGATGCTTATTTAAGCTCTTCCATAGTACTCAGTATGTTGGTACTGCTGGTATTACTGGCAAGATGGTATTGTTGTTGAGGATGATCAGTGTTTTTGTAACTCCATCCCACTTTCAAAAAAGCCCCAAGGCTTTGACTGGTTCAGAGTACATTACCATTCCACCTCCTACTTGCCTTGCGCTCATAAATACAGATAGTAACCGAGTGCATAATGGCTGATATATCATCCTTCTGTGTCATCTTCACCCAGGACGATTGGTCCAGTGGTGCCCTGACATCATAAAGCTACAGCAGGATGTCATCTGATATGAGGGCTAACCTGTTGCCTAGCAAGCACTAGAGTACATTTATCTTTGTATTGAAATGGGTAGCAGGGTAGACAGGATGCCCAACTGAAAAGTAGGCTGGTAAGATGAAAGAAAGTAGGGCATTAATTGAGACTCATAAATTTGGATGAATGTGTGGTTGAGCATAATGGTCTCGGCTTCACCATTGCTTAACTGGTAGGAATCAGCTAAAATGAAGATGTTAAAATGCGGTGTTCATAATTTTTATTAGTCCCGCTAACTGTAGGATAACCCTTCCTCTCTCAACTTAATACCAGACTTAATTGCTACTGGTGTACCATAGCCTAAAACAAATGTAGTAAGAAGGGTACCCTGCCCCTTGGCTGGAATAGGAACAATTTATCTATGTCTAATGCAGGTGCCACAGTTGCTTAGAGAGTGTTAGTAAATGAGGCATGGGATTTAGAGAAGTATGCTAGGTTGAAAACACATTTTGAGATTTGAATTTCTAAGGAGCTGTGGGTTTTCACAATAATGCAGACTCCATAGTACTGATCTGTTAACGCCTTATAAAAATAATTTTTTGTTGTATTGCATATGGTAAATGCACTAACAGTAGACTTTTCCATCTGCAGATTATACTGAATGACCAGCAGTGGCAGTGTTGCACAATAGATTTTCTCTGCATTGCCGAGATTAAACAAAAAAAAACAAAGAGGTCATGAAGAATACTGCACCATTCTACCAATTTATATGGTAAGTAAAATTCACAATGATTGCATTTGACATTCAAAGACGTTCGCAGCATCTGAAGGTCCTCACTACCTTATAGTTGGGTCCTCTGCGTGAATATAGTTTCTATCAAGATGGAAGTAAAAGGGTAACATTGTGGTGGTCATGATAGTTAATAAAAGACTCTGACTGCCTTCAAGGCTTTCAAAGCCTGCTTTAGATCCTGGTGCTAGCAATATTCCATTGGAGGAAATGACTGCCATTGAGGCTGGAATGTATTATCTTACGTTAGAGTGATAGTCTTAAATTCTCACGGAAGGATGCTTATTTAAGCTCTTCCATAGTACTCGGTATGTTGGTATGTTGGTATTGTTGGTATGTTGGTATTGTTGTTGAGGATGATCAGTGTTTTTGTAACTCCATCCCACTTTCAAAAAAGCCCCAAGGCTTTGACTGGTTCAGAGTACATTACCATTCCACCTCCTACTTGCCTTGCGCTCATAAATACAGATAGTAACCGAGTGCATAATTGCTGATATATCATCCTTCTGTGTCATCTTCACCCAGGACGATTGGTCCAGTGGTGCCCTGACATCATAAAGCTACAGCAGGATGTCATCTGATATGAGGGCTAACCTGTTGCCTAGCAAGCACTAGAGTACATTTATCTTTGTATTGAAATGGGTAGCAGGGTAGACAGGATGCCCAACTGAAAAGTAGGCTGGTAAGATGAAAGAAAGTAGGGCATTCATTGAGACTCATAAATTTGGATGAACGTGTGGTTGAGCATAATGGTCTCGGCTTCACCATTGCTTAACTGGTAGGAATCAGCTAAAATGAAGATGTTAAAATGCGGTGTTCATAATTTTTATTAGTCCCGCTAACTGTAGGATAACCCTTCCTCTCTCAACTTAATACCAGACTTAATTGCTACTGGTGTACCATAGCCTAAAACAAATGTAGTAAGAAGGGTACCCTGCCCCTTGGCTGGCAATAGGAACAATTTATCTATGTCTAATGCAGGTGCCACAGTTGCTTAGAGAGTGTTAGTAAATGAGGCATGGGATTTAGAGAAGTATGCTAGGTTGAAAACACATTTTGAGATTTGAATTTCTAAGGAGCTGTGGGTTTTCACAATAATGCAGACTCCATAGTACTGATCTGTTAACGCCTTATAAAATAATTTTTTGTTGTATTGCATATGGTAAATGCACTAACAGTAGACTTTTCCATCTGCAGATTATACTGAATGACCAGCAGTGGCAGTGTTGCACAATAGATTTTCTCTGCATTGCCGAGATTAAACAAAAAAAAACACAGAGGTCATGAAGAATACTGCACCATTCTACCAATTTATATGGTAAGTAAAATTCACAATGATTGCATTTGACATTCAAAGACGTTCGCAGCATCTGAAGGTCCTCACTACCTTATAGTTGGGTCCTCTGCGTGAATATAGTTTCTATCAAGATGGAAGTAAAAGGGTAACATTGTGGTGGTCATGATAGTTAATAAAAGACTCTGACTGCCTTCAAGGCTTTCAAAGCCTGCTTTAGATCCTGGTGCTAGCAATATTCCATTGGAGGAAATGACTGCCATTGAGGCTGGAATGTATTATCTTACGTTAGAGTGATAGTCTTAAATTCTCACGGAAGGATGCTTATTTAAGCTCTTCCATAGTACTCAGTATGTTGGACTCTGATACTCAAGATGGATTGTTGTTGAGGATGATCAGTGTTTTTGTAACTCCATCCCACTTTCAAAAAAGCCCCAAGGCTTTGACTGGTTCAGAGTACATTACCATTCCACCTCCTACTTGCCTTGCGCTCATAAATACAGATAGTAACCGAGTGCATAATTGCTGATATATCATCCTTCTGTGTCATCTTCACCCAGGACGATTGGTCCAGTGGTGCCCTGACATCATAAAGCTACAGCAGGATGTCATCTGATATGAGGGCTAACCTGTTGCCTAGCAAGCACTAGAGTACATTTATCTTTGTATTGAAATGGGTAGCAGGGTAGACAGGATGCCCAACTGAAAAGTAGGCTGGTAAGATGAAAGAAAGTAGGGCATTCATTGAGACTCATAAATTTGGATGAACGTGTGGTTGAGCATAATGGTCTCGGCTTCACCATTGCTTAACTGGTAGGAATCAGCTAAAATGAAGATGTTAAAATGCGGTGTTCATAATTTTTATTAGTCCCGCTAACTGTAGGATAACCCTTCCTCTCTCAACTTAATACCAGACTTAATTGCTACTGGTGTACCATAGCCTAAAACAAATGTAGTAAGAAGGGTACCCTGCCCCTTGGCTGGAATAGGAACAATTTATCTATGTCTAATGCAGGTGCCACAGTTGCTTAGAGAGTGTTAGTAAATGAGGCATGGGATTTAGAGAAGTATGCTAGGTTGAAAACACATTTTGAGATTTGAATTTCTAAGGAGCTGTGGGTTTTCACAATAATGCAGACTCCATAGTACTGATCTGTTAACGCCTTATAAAAATAATTTTTTGTTGTATTGCATATGGTAAATGCACTAACAGTAGACTTTTCCATCTGCAGATTATACTGAATGACCAGCAGTGGCAGTGTTGCACAATAGATTTTCTCTGCATTGCCGAGATTAAACAAAAAAAAACAAAGAGGTCATGAAGAATACTGCACCATTCTACCAATTTATATGGTAAGTAAAATTCACAATGATTGCATTTGACATTCAAAGACGTTCGCAGCATCTGAAGGTCCTCACTACCTTATAGTTGGGTCCTCTGCGTGAATATAGTTTCTATCAAGATGGAAGTAAAAGGGTAACATTGTGGTGGTCATGATAGTTAATAAAAGACTCTGACTGCCTTCAAGGCTTTCAAAGCCTGCTTTAGATCCTGGTGCTAGCAATATTCCATTGGAGGAAATGACTGCCATTGAGGCTGGAATGTATTATCTTACGTTAGAGTGATAGTCTTAAATTCTCACGGAAGGATGCTTATTTAAGCTCTTCCATAGTACTCAGTATGTTGGTATGTTGGTATTGTTGGTATGTTGGTATTGTTGTTGAGGATGATCAGTGTTTTTGTAACTCCATCCCACTTTCAAAAAAGCCCCAAGGCTTTGACTGGTTCAGAGTACATTACCATTCCACCTCCTACTTGCCTTGCGCTCATAAATACAGATAGTAACCGAGTGCATAATTGCTGATATATCATCCTTCTGTGTCATCTTCACCCAGGACGATTGGTCCAGTGGTGCCCTGACATCATAAAGCTACAGCAGGATGTCATCTGATATGAGGGCTAACCTGTTGCCTAGCAAGCACTAGAGTACATTTATCTTTGTATTGAAATGGGTAGCAGGGTAGACAGGATGCCCAACTGAAAAGTAGGCTGGTAAGATGAAAGAAAGTAGGGCATTCATTGAGACTCATAAATTTGGATGAACGTGTGGTTGAGCATAATGGTCTCGGCTTCACCATTGCTTAACTGGTAGGAATCAGCTAAAATGAAGATGTTAAAATGCGGTGTTCATAATTTTTATTAGTCCCGCTAACTGTAGGATAACCCTTCCTCTCTCAACTTAATACCAGACTTAATTGCTACTGGTGTACCATAGCCTAAAACAAATGTAGTAAGAAGGGTACCCTGCCCCTTGGCTGGAATAGGAACAATTTATCTATGTCTAATGCAGGTGCCACAGTTGCTTAGAGAGTGTTAGTAAATGAGGCATGGGATTTAGAGAAGTATGCTAGGTTGAAAACACATTTTGAGATTTGAATTTCTAAGGAGCTGTGGGTTTTCACAATAATGCAGACTCCATAGTACTGATCTGTTAACGCCTTATAAAAATAATTTTTTGTTGTATTGCATATGGTAAATGCACTAACAGTAGACTTTTCCATCTGCAGATTATACTGAATGACCAGCAGTGGCAGTGTTGCACAATAGATTTTCTCTGCATTGCCGAGATTAAACAAAAAAAAACAAAGAGGTCATGAAGAATACTGCACCATTCTACCAATTTATATGGTAAGTAAAATTCACAATGATTGCATTTGACATTCAAAGACGTTCGCAGCATCTGAAGGTCCTCACTACCTTATAGTTGGGTCCTCTGCGTGAATATAGTTTCTATCAAGATGGAAGTAAAAGGGTAACATTGTGGTGGTCATGATAGTTAATAAAAGACTCTGACTGCCTTCAAGGCTTTCAAAGCCTGCTTTAGATCCTGGTGCTAGCAATATTCCATTGGAGGAAATGACTGCCATTGAGGCTGGAATGTATTATCTTACGTTAGAGTGATAGTCTTAAATTCTCACGGAAGGATGCTTATTTAAGCTCTTCCATAGTACTCGGTATGTTGGTATGTTGGTATTGTTGGTATGTTGGTATTGTTGTTGAGGATGATCAGTGTTTTTGTAACTCCATCCCACTTTCAAAAAAGCCCCAAGGCTTTGACTGGTTCAGAGTACATTACCATTCCACCTCCTACTTGCCTTGCGCTCATAAATACAGATAGTAACCGAGTGCATAATTGCTGATATATCATCCTTCTGTGTCATCTTCACCCAGGACGATTGGTCCAGTGGTGCCCTGACATCATAAAGCTACAGCAGGATGTCATCTGATATGAGGGCTAACCTGTTGCCTAGCAAGCACTAGAGTACATTTATCTTTGTATTGAAATGGGTAGCAGGGTAGACAGGATGCCCAACTGAAAAGTAGGCTGGTAAGATGAAAGAAAGTAGGGCATTCATTGAGACTCATAAATTTGGATGAACGTGTGGTTGAGCATAATGGTCTCGGCTTCACCATTGCTTAACTGGTAGGAATCAGCTAAAATGAAGATGTTAAAATGCGGTGTTCATAATTTTTATTAGTCCCGCTAACTGTAGGATAACCCTTCCTCTCTCAACTTAATACCAGACTTAATTGCTACTGGTGTACCATAGCCTAAAACAAATGTAGTAAGAAGGGTACCCTGCCCCTTGGCTGGCAATAGGAACAATTTATCTATGTCTAATGCAGGTGCCACAGTTGCTTAGAGAGTGTTAGTAAATGAGGCATGGGATTTAGAGAAGTATGCTAGGTTGAAAACACATTTTGAGATTTGAATTTCTAAGGAGCTGTGGGTTTTCACAATAATGCAGACTCCATAGTACTGATCTGTTAACGCCTTATAAAATAATTTTTTGTTGTATTGCATATGGTAAATGCACTAACAGTAGACTTTTCCATCTGCAGATTATACTGAATGACCAGCAGTGGCAGTGTTGCACAATAGATTTTCTCTGCATTGCCGAGATTAAACAAAAAAAAACACAGAGGTCATGAAGAATACTGCACCATTCTACCAATTTATATGGTAAGTAAAATTCACAATGATTGCATTTGACATTCAAAGACGTTCGCAGCATCTGAAGGTCCTCACTACCTTATAGTTGGGTCCTCTGCGTGAATATAGTTTCTATCAAGATGGAAGTAAAAGGGTAACATTGTGGTGGTCATGATAGTTAATAAAAGACTCTGACTGCCTTCAAGGCTTTCAAAGCCTGCTTTAGATCCTGGTGCTAGCAATATTCCATTGGAGGAAATGACTGCCATTGAGGCTGGAATGTATTATCTTACGTTAGAGTGATAGTCTTAAATTCTCACGGAAGGATGCTTATTTAAGCTCTTCCATAGTACTCAGTATGTTGGACTCTGATACTCAAGATGGATTGTTGTTGAGGATGATCAGTGTTTTTGTAACTCCATCCCACTTTCAAAAAAGCCCCAAGGCTTTGACTGGTTCAGAGTACATTACCATTCCACCTCCTACTTGCCTTGCGCTCATAAATACAGATAGTAACCGAGTGCATAATTGCTGATATATCATCCTTCTGTGTCATCTTCACCCAGGACGATTGGTCCAGTGGTGCCCTGACATCATAAAGCTACAGCAGGATGTCATCTGATATGAGGGCTAACCTGTTGCCTAGCAAGCACTAGAGTACATTTATCTTTGTATTGAAATGGGTAGCAGGGTAGACAGGATGCCCAACTGAAAAGTAGGCTGGTAAGATGAAAGAAAGTAGGGCATTCATTGAGACTCATAAATTTGGATGAACGTGTGGTTGAGCATAATGGTCTCGGCTTCACCATTGCTTAACTGGTAGGAATCAGCTAAAATGAAGATGTTAAAATGCGGTGTTCATAATTTTTATTAGTCCCGCTAACTGTAGGATAACCCTTCCTCTCTCAACTTAATACCAGACTTAATTGCTACTGGTGTACCATAGCCTAAAACAAATGTAGTAAGAAGGGTACCCTGCCCCTTGGCTGGAATAGGAACAATTTATCTATGTCTAATGCAGGTGCCACAGTTGCTTAGAGAGTGTTAGTAAATGAGGCATGGGATTTAGAGAAGTATGCTAGGTTGAAAACACATTTTGAGATTTGAATTTCTAAGGAGCTGTGGGTTTTCACAATAATGCAGACTCCATAGTACTGATCTGTTAACGCCTTATAAAAATAATTTTTTGTTGTATTGCATATGGTAAATGCACTAACAGTAGACTTTTCCATCTGCAGATTATACTGAATGACCAGCAGTGGCAGTGTTGCACAATAGATTTTCTCTGCATTGCCGAGATTAAACAAAAAAAACCAAAGAGGTCATGAAGAATACTGCACCATTCTACCAATTTATATGGTAAGTAAAATTCACAATGATTGCATTTGACATTCAAAGACGTTCGCAGCATCTGAAGGTCCTCACTACCTTATAGTTGGGTCCTCTGCGTGAATATAGTTTCTATCAAGATGGAAGTAAAAGGGTAACATTGTGGTGGTCATGATAGTTAATAAAAGACTCTGACTGCCTTCAAGGCTTTCAAAGCCTGCTTTAGATCCTGGTGCTAGCAATATTCCATTGGAGGAAATGACTGCCATTGAGGCTGGAATGTATTATCTTACGTTAGAGTGATAGTCTTAAATTCTCACGGAAGGATGCTTATTTAAGCTCTTCCATAGTACTCAGTATGTTGGTACTGCTGATACTGCTAGTATGATGGTATTGTTGTTGAGGATGATCAGTGTTTTTGTAACTCCATCCCACTTTCAAAAAAGCCCCAAGGCTTTGACTGGTTCAGAGTACATTACCATTCCACCTCCTACTTGCCTTGCGCTCATAAATACAGATAGTAACCGAGTGCATAATTGCTGATATATCATCCTTCTGTGTCATCTTCACCCAGGACGATTGGTCCAGTGGTGCCCTGACATCATAAAGCTACAGCAGGATGTCATCTGATATGAGGGCTAACCTGTTGCCTAGCAAGCACTAGAGTACATTTATCTTTGTATTGAAATGGGTAGCAGGGTAGACAGGATGCCCAACTGAAAAGTAGGCTGGTAAGATGAAAGAAAGTAGGGCATTCATTGAGACTCATAAATTTGGATGAACGTGTGGTTGAGCATAATGGTCTCGGCTTCACCATTGCTTAACTGGTAGGAATCAGCTAAAATGAAGATGTTAAAATGCGGTGTTCATAATTTTTATTAGTCCCGCTAACTGTAGGATAACCCTTCCTCTCTCAACTTAATACCAGACTTAATTGCTACTGGTGTACCATAGCCTAAAACAAATGTAGTAAGAAGGGTACCCTGCCCCTTGGCTGGAATAGGAACAATTTATCTATGTCTAATGCAGGTGCCACAGTTGCTTAGAGAGTGTTAGTAAATGAGGCATGGGATTTAGAGAAGTATGCTAGGTTGAAAACACATTTTGAGATTTGAATTTCTAAGGAGCTGTGGGTTTTCACAATAATGCAGACTCCATAGTACTGATCTGTTAACGCCTTATAAAAATAATTTTTTGTTGTATTGCATATGGTAAATGCACTAACAGTAGACTTTTCCATCTGCAGATTATACTGAATGACCAGCAGTGGCAGTGTTGCACAATAGATTTTCTCTGCATTGCCGAGATTAAACAAAAAAAAACAAAGAGGTCATGAAGAATACTGCACCATTCTACCAATTTATATGGTAAGTAAAATTCACAATGATTGCATTTGACATTCAAAGACGTTCGCAGCATCTGAAGGTCCTCACTACCTTATAGTTGGGTCCTCTGCGTGAATATAGTTTCTATCAAGATGGAAGTAAAAGGGTAACATTGTGGTGGTCATGATAGTTAATAAAAGACTCTGACTGCCTTCAAGGCTTTCAAAGCCTGCTTTAGATCCTGGTGCTAGCAATATTCCATTGGAGGAAATGACTGCCATTGAGGCTGGAATGTATTATCTTACGTTAGAGTGATAGTCTTAAATTCTCACGGAAGGATGCTTATTTAAGCTCTTCCATAGTACTCGGTATGTTGGTACGTCTGGTACTGCTGGTATGATGGTATTGTTGTTGAGGATGATCAGTGTTTTTGTAACTCCATCCCACTTTCAAAAAAGCCCCAAGGCTTTGACTGGTTCAGAGTACATTACCATTCCACCTCCTACTTGCCTTGCGCTCATAAATACAGATAGTAACCGAGTGCATAATTGCTGATATATCATCCTTCTGTGTCATCTTCACCCAGGACGATTGGTCCAGTGGTGCCCTGACATCATAAAGCTACAGCAGGATGTCATCTGATATGAGGGCTAACCTGTTGCCTAGCAAGCACTAGAGTACATTTATCTTTGTATTGAAATGGGTAGCAGGGTAGACAGGATGCCCAACTGAAAAGTAGGCTGGTAAGATGAAAGAAAGTAGGGCATTCATTGAGACTCATAAATTTGGATGAACGTGTGGTTGAGCATAATGGTCTCGGCTTCACCATTGCTTAACTGGTAGGAATCAGCTAAAATGAAGATGTTAAAATGCGGTGTTCATAATTTTTATTAGTCCCGCTAACTGTAGGATAACCCTTCCTCTCTCAACTTAATACCAGACTTAATTGCTACTGGTGTACCATAGCCTAAAACAAATGTAGTAAGAAGGGTACCCTGCCCCTTGGCTGGCAATAGGAACAATTTATCTATGTCTAATGCAGGTGCCACAGTTGCTTAGAGAGTGTTAGTAAATGAGGCATGGGATTTAGAGAAGTATGCTAGGTTGAAAACACATTTTGAGATTTGAATTTCTAAGGAGCTGTGGGTTTTCACAATAATGCAGACTCCATAGTACTGATCTGTTAACGCCTTATAAAATAATTTTTTGTTGTATTGCATATGGTAAATGCACTAACAGTAGACTTTTCCATCTGCAGATTATACTGAATGACCAGCAGTGGCAGTGTTGCACAATAGATTTTCTCTGCATTGCCGAGATTAAACAAAAAAAACCACAGAGGTCATGAAGAATACTGCACCATTCTACCAATTTATATGGTAAGTAAAATTCACAATGATTGCATTTGACATTCAAAGACGTTCGCAGCATCTGAAGGTCCTCACTACCTTATAGTTGGGTCCTCTGCGTGAATATAGTTTCTATCAAGATGGAAGTAAAAGGGTAACATTGTGGTGGTCATGATAGTTAATAAAAGACTCTGACTGCCTTCAAGGCTTTCAAAGCCTGCTTTAGATCCTGGTGCTAGCAATATTCCATTGGAGGAAATGACTGCCATTGAGGCTGGAATGTATTATCTTACGTTAGAGTGATAGTCTTAAATTCTCACGGAAGGATGCTTATTTAAGCTCTTCCATAGTACTCAGTATGTTGGACTCTGATACTCAAGATGGATTGTTGTTGAGGATGATCAGTGTTTTTGTAACTCCATCCCACTTTCAAAAAAGCCCCAAGGCTTTGACTGGTTCAGAGTACATTACCATTCCACCTCCTACTTGCCTTGCGCTCATAAATACAGATAGTAACCGAGTGCATAATGGCTGATATATCATCCTTCTGTGTCATCTTCACCCAGGACGATTGGTCCAGTGGTGCCCTGACATCATAAAGCTACAGCAGGATGTCATCTGATATGAGGGCTAACCTGTTGCCTAGCAAGCACTAGAGTACATTTATCTTTGTATTGAAATGGGTAGCAGGGTAGACAGGATGCCCAACTGAAAAGTAGGCTGGTAAGATGAAAGAAAGTAGGGCATTAATTGAGACTCATAAATTTGGATGAATGTGTGGTTGAGCATAATGGTCTCGGCTTCACCATTGCTTAACTGGTAGGAATCAGCTAAAATGAAGATGTTAAAATGCGGTGTTCATAATTTTTATTAGTCCCGCTAACTGTAGGATAACCCTTCCTCTCTCAACTTAATACCAGACTTAATTGCTACTGGTGTACCATAGCCTAAAACAAATGTAGTAAGAAGGGTACCCTGCCCCTTGGCTGGAATAGGAACAATTTATCTATGTCTAATGCAGGTGCCACAGTTGCTTAGAGAGTGTTAGTAAATGAGGCATGGGATTTAGAGAAGTATGCTAGGTTGAAAACACATTTTGAGATTTGAATTTCTAAGGAGCTGTGGGTTTTCACAATAATGCAGACTCCATAGTACTGATCTGTTAACGCCTTATAAAAATAATTTTTTGTTGTATTGCATATGGTAAATGCACTAACAGTAGACTTTTCCATCTGCAGATTATACTGAATGACCAGCAGTGGCAGTGTTGCACAATAGATTTTCTCTGCATTGCCGAGATTAAACAAAAAAAACCAAAGAGGTCATGAAGAATACTGCACCATTCTACCAATTTATATGGTAAGTAAAATTCACAATGATTGCATTTGACATTCAAAGACGTTCGCAGCATCTGAAGGTCCTCACTACCTTATAGTTGGGTCCTCTGCGTGAATATAGTTTCTATCAAGATGGAAGTAAAAGGGTAACATTGTGGTGGTCATGATAGTTAATAAAAGACTCTGACTGCCTTCAAGGCTTTCAAAGCCTGCTTTAGATCCTGGTGCTAGCAATATTCCATTGGAGGAAATGACTGCCATTGAGGCTGGAATGTATTATCTTACGTTAGAGTGATAGTCTTAAATTCTCACGGAAGGATGCTTATTTAAGCTCTTCCATAGTACTCGGTATGTTGGTATGTTGGTATTGTTGGTATGTTGGTATTGTTGTTGAGGATGATCAGTGTTTTTGTAACTCCATCCCACTTTCAAAAAAGCCCCAAGGCTTTGACTGGTTCAGAGTACATTACCATTCCACCTCCTACTTGCCTTGCGCTCATAAATACAGATAGTAACCGAGTGCATAATTGCTGATATATCATCCTTCTGTGTCATCTTCACCCAGGACGATTGGTCCAGTGGTGCCCTGACATCATAAAGCTACAGCAGGATGTCATCTGATATGAGGGCTAACCTGTTGCCTAGCAAGCACTAGAGTACATTTATCTTTGTATTGAAATGGGTAGCAGGGTAGACAGGATGCCCAACTGAAAAGTAGGCTGGTAAGATGAAAGAAAGTAGGGCATTCATTGAGACTCATAAATTTGGATGAACGTGTGGTTGAGCATAATGGTCTCGGCTTCACCATTGCTTAACTGGTAGGAATCAGCTAAAATGAAGATGTTAAAATGCGGTGTTCATAATTTTTATTAGTCCCGCTAACTGTAGGATAACCCTTCCTCTCTCAACTTAATACCAGACTTAATTGCTACTGGTGTACCATAGCCTAAAACAAATGTAGTAAGAAGGGTACCCTGCCCCTTGGCTGGCAATAGGAACAATTTATCTATGTCTAATGCAGGTGCCACAGTTGCTTAGAGAGTGTTAGTAAATGAGGCATGGGATTTAGAGAAGTATGCTAGGTTGAAAACACATTTTGAGATTTGAATTTCTAAGGAGCTGTGGGTTTTCACAATAATGCAGACTCCATAGTACTGATCTGTTAACGCCTTATAAAAATAATTTTTTGTTGTATTGCATATGGTAAATGCACTAACAGTAGACTTTTCCATCTGCAGATTATACTGAATGACCAGCAGTGGCAGTGTTGCACAATAGATTTTCTCTGCATTGCCGAGATTAAACAAAAAAAAACAAAGAGGTCATGAAGAATACTGCACCATTCTACCAATTTATATGGTAAGTAAAATTCACAATGATTGCATTTGACATTCAAAGACGTTCGCAGCATCTGAAGGTCCTCACTACCTTATAGTTGGGTCCTCTGCGTGAATATAGTTTCTATCAAGATGGAAGTAAAAGGGTAACATTGTGGTGGTCATGATAGTTAATAAAAGACTCTGACTGCCTTCAAGGCTTTCAAAGCCTGCTTTAGATCCTGGTGCTAGCAATATTCCATTGGAGGAAATGACTGCCATTGAGGCTGGAATGTATTATCTTACGTTAGAGTGATAGTCTTAAATTCTCACGGAAGGATGCTTATTTAAGCTCTTCCATAGTACTCAGTATGTTGGACGTCTGATACTCATATGATGGATTGTTGTTGAGGATGATCAGTGTTTTTGTAACTCCATCCCACTTTCAAAAAAGCCCCAAGGCTTTGACTGGTTCAGAGTACATTACCATTCCACCTCCTACTTGCCTTGCGCTCATAAATACAGATAGTAACCGAGTGCATAATTGCTGATATATCATCCTTCTGTGTCATCTTCACCCAGGACGATTGGTCCAGTGGTGCCCTGACATCATAAAGCTACAGCAGGATGTCATCTGATATGAGGGCTAACCTGTTGCCTAGCAAGCACTAGAGTACATTTATCTTTGTATTGAAATGGGTAGCAGGGTAGACAGGATGCCCAACTGAAAAGTAGGCTGGTAAGATGAAAGAAAGTAGGGCATTCATTGAGACTCATAAATTTGGATGAACGTGTGGTTGAGCATAATGGTCTCGGCTTCACCATTGCTTAACTGGTAGGAATCAGCTAAAATGAAGATGTTAAAATGCGGTGTTCATAATTTTTATTAGTCCCGCTAACTGTAGGATAACCCTTCCTCTCTCAACTTAATACCAGACTTAATTGCTACTGGTGTACCATAGCCTAAAACAAATGTAGTAAGAAGGGTACCCTGCCCCTTGGCTGGCAATAGGAACAATTTATCTATGTCTAATGCAGGTGCCACAGTTGCTTAGAGAGTGTTAGTAAATGAGGCATGGGATTTAGAGAAGTATGCTAGGTTGAAAACACATTTTGAGATTTGAATTTCTAAGGAGCTGTGGGTTTTCACAATAATGCAGACTCCATAGTACTGATCTGTTAACGCCTTATAAAAATAATTTTTTGTTGTATTGCATATGGTAAATGCACTAACAGTAGACTTTTCCATCTGCAGATTATACTGAATGACCAGCAGTGGCAGTGTTGCACAATAGATTTTCTCTGCATTGCCGAGATTAAACAAAAAAAACCAAAGAGGTCATGAAGAATACTGCACCATTCTACCAATTTATATGGTAAGTAAAATTCACAATGATTGCATTTGACATTCAAAGACGTTCGCAGCATCTGAAGGTCCTCACTACCTTATAGTTGGGTCCTCTGCGTGAATATAGTTTCTATCAAGATGGAAGTAAAAGGGTAACATTGTGGTGGTCATGATAGTTAATAAAAGACTCTGACTGCCTTCAAGGCTTTCAAAGCCTGCTTTAGATCCTGGTGCTAGCAATATTCCATTGGAGGAAATGACTGCCATTGAGGCTGGAATGTATTATCTTACGTTAGAGTGATAGTCTTAAATTCTCACGGAAGGATGCTTATTTAAGCTCTTCCATAGTACTCAGTATGTTGGTACTGCTGATATCGTCGATATGATGGTATTGTTGTTGAGGATGATCAGTGTTTTTGTAACTCCATCCCACTTTCAAAAAAGCCCCAAGGCTTTGACTGGTTCAGAGTACATTACCATTCCACCTCCTACTTGCCTTGCGCTCATAAATACAGATAGTAACCGAGTGCATAATTGCTGATATATCATCCTTCTGTGTCATCTTCACCCAGGACGATTGGTCCAGTGGTGCCCTGACATCATAAAGCTACAGCAGGATGTCATCTGATATGAGGGCTAACCTGTTGCCTAGCAAGCACTAGAGTACATTTATCTTTGTATTGAAATGGGTAGCAGGGTAGACAGGATGCCCAACTGAAAAGTAGGCTGGTAAGATGAAAGAAAGTAGGGCATTCATTGAGACTCATAAATTTGGATGAACGTGTGGTTGAGCATAATGGTCTCGGCTTCACCATTGCTTAACTGGTAGGAATCAGCTAAAATGAAGATGTTAAAATGCGGTGTTCATAATTTTTATTAGTCCCGCTAACTGTAGGATAACCCTTCCTCTCTCAACTTAATACCAGACTTAATTGCTACTGGTGTACCATAGCCTAAAACAAATGTAGTAAGAAGGGTACCCTGCCCCTTGGCTGGAATAGGAACAATTTATCTATGTCTAATGCAGGTGCCACAGTTGCTTAGAGAGTGTTAGTAAATGAGGCATGGGATTTAGAGAAGTATGCTAGGTTGAAAACACATTTTGAGATTTGAATTTCTAAGGAGCTGTGGGTTTTCACAATAATGCAGACTCCATAGTACTGATCTGTTAACGCCTTATAAAAATAATTTTTTGTTGTATTGCATATGGTAAATGCACTAACAGTAGACTTTTCCATCTGCAGATTATACTGAATGACCAGCAGTGGCAGTGTTGCACAATAGATTTTCTCTGCATTGCCGAGATTAAACAAAAAAAAACAAAGAGGTCATGAAGAATACTGCACCATTCTACCAATTTATATGGTAAGTAAAATTCACAATGATTGCATTTGACATTCAAAGACGTTCGCAGCATCTGAAGGTCCTCACTACCTTATAGTTGGGTCCTCTGCGTGAATATAGTTTCTATCAAGATGGAAGTAAAAGGGTAACATTGTGGTGGTCATGATAGTTAATAAAAGACTCTGACTGCCTTCAAGGCTTTCAAAGCCTGCTTTAGATCCTGGTGCTAGCAATATTCCATTGGAGGAAATGACTGCCATTGAGGCTGGAATGTATTATCTTACGTTAGAGTGATAGTCTTAAATTCTCACGGAAGGATGCTTATTTAAGCTCTTCCATAGTACTCGGTATGTTGGTATGTCTGGTATTGTTGGTATGTTGGTATTGTTGTTGAGGATGATCAGTGTTTTTGTAACTCCATCCCACTTTCAAAAAAGCCCCAAGGCTTTGACTGGTTCAGAGTACATTACCATTCCACCTCCTACTTGCCTTGCGCTCATAAATACAGATAGTAACCGAGTGCATAATTGCTGATATATCATCCTTCTGTGTCATCTTCACCCAGGACGATTGGTCCAGTGGTGCCCTGACATCATAAAGCTACAGCAGGATGTCATCTGATATGAGGGCTAACCTGTTGCCTAGCAAGCACTAGAGTACATTTATCTTTGTATTGAAATGGGTAGCAGGGTAGACAGGATGCCCAACTGAAAAGTAGGCTGGTAAGATGAAAGAAAGTAGGGCATTCATTGAGACTCATAAATTTGGATGAACGTGTGGTTGAGCATAATGGTCTCGGCTTCACCATTGCTTAACTGGTAGGAATCAGCTAAAATGAAGATGTTAAAATGCGGTGTTCATAATTTTTATTAGTCCCGCTAACTGTAGGATAACCCTTCCTCTCTCAACTTAATACCAGACTTAATTGCTACTGGTGTACCATAGCCTAAAACAAATGTAGTAAGAAGGGTACCCTGCCCCTTGGCTGGCAATAGGAACAATTTATCTATGTCTAATGCAGGTGCCACAGTTGCTTAGAGAGTGTTAGTAAATGAGGCATGGGATTTAGAGAAGTATGCTAGGTTGAAAACACATTTTGAGATTTGAATTTCTAAGGAGCTGTGGGTTTTCACAATAATGCAGACTCCATAGTACTGATCTGTTAACGCCTTATAAAATAATTTTTTGTTGTATTGCATATGGTAAATGCACTAACAGTAGACTTTTCCATCTGCAGATTATACTGAATGACCAGCAGTGGCAGTGTTGCACAATAGATTTTCTCTGCATTGCCGAGATTAAACAAAAAAAACCAAAGAGGTCATGAAGAATACTGCACCATTCTACCAATTTATATGGTAAGTAAAATTCACAATGATTGCATTTGACATTCAAAGACGTTCGCAGCATCTGAAGGTCCTCACTACCTTATAGTTGGGTCCTCTGCGTGAATATAGTTTCTATCAAGATGGAAGTAAAAGGGTAACATTGTGGTGGTCATGATAGTTAATAAAAGACTCTGACTGCCTTCAAGGCTTTCAAAGCCTGCTTTAGATCCTGGTGCTAGCAATATTCCATTGGAGGAAATGACTGCCATTGAGGCTGGAATGTATTATCTTACGTTAGAGTGATAGTCTTAAATTCTCACGGAAGGATGCTTATTTAAGCTCTTCCATAGTACTCAGTATGTTGGACTCTGATACTCAAGATGGATTGTTGTTGAGGATGATCAGTGTTTTTGTAACTCCATCCCACTTTCAAAAAAGCCCCAAGGCTTTGACTGGTTCAGAGTACATTACCATTCCACCTCCTACTTGCCTTGCGCTCATAAATACAGATAGTAACCGAGTGCATAATGGCTGATATATCATCCTTCTGTGTCATCTTCACCCAGGACGATTGGTCCAGTGGTGCCCTGACATCATAAAGCTACAGCAGGATGTCATCTGATATGAGGGCTAACCTGTTGCCTAGCAAGCACTAGAGTACATTTATCTTTGTATTGAAATGGGTAGCAGGGTAGACAGGATGCCCAACTGAAAAGTAGGCTGGTAAGATGAAAGAAAGTAGGGCATTAATTGAGACTCATAAATTTGGATGAATGTGTGGTTGAGCATAATGGTCTCGGCTTCACCATTGCTTAACTGGTAGGAATCAGCTAAAATGAAGATGTTAAAATGCGGTGTTCATAATTTTTATTAGTCCCGCTAACTGTAGGATAACCCTTCCTCTCTCAACTTAATACCAGACTTAATTGCTACTGGTGTACCATAGCCTAAAACAAATGTAGTAAGAAGGGTACCCTGCCCCTTGGCTGGCAATAGGAACAATTTATCTATGTCTAATGCAGGTGCCACAGTTGCTTAGAGAGTGTTAGTAAATGAGGCATGGGATTTAGAGAAGTATGCTAGGTTGAAAACACATTTTGAGATTTGAATTTCTAAGGAGCTGTGGGTTTTCACAATAATGCAGACTCCATAGTACTGATCTGTTAACGCCTTATAAAAATAATTTTTTGTTGTATTGCATATGGTAAATGCACTAACAGTAGACTTTTCCATCTGCAGATTATACTGAATGACCAGCAGTGGCAGTGTTGCACAATAGATTTTCTCTGCATTGCCGAGATTAAACAAAAAAAACCAAAGAGGTCATGAAGAATACTGCACCATTCTACCAATTTATATGGTAAGTAAAATTCACAATGATTGCATTTGACATTCAAAGACGTTCGCAGCATCTGAAGGTCCTCACTACCTTATAGTTGGGTCCTCTGCGTGAATATAGTTTCTATCAAGATGGAAGTAAAAGGGTAACATTGTGGTGGTCATGATAGTTAATAAAAGACTCTGACTGCCTTCAAGGCTTTCAAAGCCTGCTTTAGATCCTGGTGCTAGCAATATTCCATTGGAGGAAATGACTGCCATTGAGGCTGGAATGTATTATCTTACGTTAGAGTGATAGTCTTAAATTCTCACGGAAGGATGCTTATTTAAGCTCTTCCATAGTACTCAGTATGTTGGACTCTGATACTCAAGATGGATTGTTGTTGAGGATGATCAGTGTTTTTGTAACTCCATCCCACTTTCAAAAAAGCCCCAAGGCTTTGACTGGTTCAGAGTACATTACCATTCCACCTCCTACTTGCCTTGCGCTCATAAATACAGATAGTAACCGAGTGCATAATTGCTGATATATCATCCTTCTGTGTCATCTTCACCCAGGACGATTGGTCCAGTGGTGCCCTGACATCATAAAGCTACAGCAGGATGTCATCTGATATGAGGGCTAACCTGTTGCCTAGCAAGCACTAGAGTACATTTATCTTTGTATTGAAATGGGTAGCAGGGTAGACAGGATGCCCAACTGAAAAGTAGGCTGGTAAGATGAAAGAAAGTAGGGCATTCATTGAGACTCATAAATTTGGATGAACGTGTGGTTGAGCATAATGGTCTCGGCTTCACCATTGCTTAACTGGTAGGAATCAGCTAAAATGAAGATGTTAAAATGCGGTGTTCATAATTTTTATTAGTCCCGCTAACTGTAGGATAACCCTTCCTCTCTCAACTTAATACCAGACTTAATTGCTACTGGTGTACCATAGCCTAAAACAAATGTAGTAAGAAGGGTACCCTGCCCCTTGGCTGGCAATAGGAACAATTTATCTATGTCTAATGCAGGTGCCACAGTTGCTTAGAGAGTGTTAGTAAATGAGGCATGGGATTTAGAGAAGTATGCTAGGTTGAAAACACATTTTGAGATTTGAATTTCTAAGGAGCTGTGGGTTTTCACAATAATGCAGACTCCATAGTACTGATCTGTTAACGCCTTATAAAAATAATTTTTTGTTGTATTGCATATGGTAAATGCACTAACAGTAGACTTTTCCATCTGCAGATTATACTGAATGACCAGCAGTGGCAGTGTTGCACAATAGATTTTCTCTGCATTGCCGAGATTAAACAAAAAAAAACAAAGAGGTCATGAAGAATACTGCACCATTCTACCAATTTATATGGTAAGTAAAATTCACAATGATTGCATTTGACATTCAAAGACGTTCGCAGCATCTGAAGGTCCTCACTACCTTATAGTTGGGTCCTCTGCGTGAATATAGTTTCTATCAAGATGGAAGTAAAAGGGTAACATTGTGGTGGTCATGATAGTTAATAAAAGACTCTGACTGCCTTCAAGGCTTTCAAAGCCTGCTTTAGATCCTGGTGCTAGCAATATTCCATTGGAGGAAATGACTGCCATTGAGGCTGGAATGTATTATCTTACGTTAGAGTGATAGTCTTAAATTCTCACGGAAGGATGCTTATTTAAGCTCTTCCATAGTACTCAGTATGTTGGACTCTGATACTCAAGATGGATTGTTGTTGAGGATGATCAGTGTTTTTGTAACTCCATCCCACTTTCAAAAAAGCCCCAAGGCTTTGACTGGTTCAGAGTACATTACCATTCCACCTCCTACTTGCCTTGCGCTCATAAATACAGATAGTAACCGAGTGCATAATTGCTGATATATCATCCTTCTGTGTCATCTTCACCCAGGACGATTGGTCCAGTGGTGCCCTGACATCATAAAGCTACAGCAGGATGTCATCTGATATGAGGGCTAACCTGTTGCCTAGCAAGCACTAGAGTACATTTATCTTTGTATTGAAATGGGTAGCAGGGTAGACAGGATGCCCAACTGAAAAGTAGGCTGGTAAGATGAAAGAAAGTAGGGCATTAATTGAGACTCATAAATTTGGATGAACGTGTGGTTGAGCATAATGGTCTCGGCTTCACCATTGCTTAACTGGTAGGAATCAGCTAAAATGAAGATGTTAAAATGCGGTGTTCATAATTTTTATTAGTCCCGCTAACTGTAGGATAACCCTTCCTCTCTCAACTTAATACCAGACTTAATTGCTACTGGTGTACCATAGCCTAAAACAAATGTAGTAAGAAGGGTACCCTGCCCCTTGGCTGGCAATAGGAACAATTTATCTATGTCTAATGCAGGTGCCACAGTTGCTTAGAGAGTGTTAGTAAATGAGGCATGGGATTTAGAGAAGTATGCTAGGTTGAAAACACATTTTGAGATTTGAATTTCTAAGGAGCTGTGGGTTTTCACAATAATGCAGACTCCATAGTACTGATCTGTTAACGCCTTATAAAAATAATTTTTTGTTGTATTGCATATGGTAAATGCACTAACAGTAGACTTTTCCATCTGCAGATTATACTGAATGACCAGCAGTGGCAGTGTTGCACAATAGATTTTCTCTGCATTGCCGAGATTAAACAAAAAAAACCAAAGAGGTCATGAAGAATACTGCACCATTCTACCAATTTATATGGTAAGTAAAATTCACAATGATTGCATTTGACATTCAAAGACGTTCGCAGCATCTGAAGGTCCTCACTACCTTATAGTTGGGTCCTCTGCGTGAATATAGTTTCTATCAAGATGGAAGTAAAAGGGTAACATTGTGGTGGTCATGATAGTTAATAAAAGACTCTGACTGCCTTCAAGGCTTTCAAAGCCTGCTTTAGATCCTGGTGCTAGCAATATTCCATTGGAGGAAATGACTGCCATTGAGGCTGGAATGTATTATCTTACGTTAGAGTGATAGTCTTAAATTCTCACGGAAGGATGCTTATTTAAGCTCTTCCATAGTACTCAGTATGTTGGACTCTGATACTCAAGATGGATTGTTGTTGAGGATGATCAGTGTTTTTGTAACTCCATCCCACTTTCAAAAAAGCCCCAAGGCTTTGACTGGTTCAGAGTACATTACCATTCCACCTCCTACTTGCCTTGCGCTCATAAATACAGATAGTAACCGAGTGCATAATTGCTGATATATCATCCTTCTGTGTCATCTTCACCCAGGACGATTGGTCCAGTGGTGCCCTGACATCATAAAGCTACAGCAGGATGTCATCTGATATGAGGGCTAACCTGTTGCCTAGCAAGCACTAGAGTACATTTATCTTTGTATTGAAATGGGTAGCAGGGTAGACAGGATGCCCAACTGAAAAGTAGGCTGGTAAGATGAAAGAAAGTAGGGCATTCATTGAGACTCATAAATTTGGATGAACGTGTGGTTGAGCATAATGGTCTCGGCTTCACCATTGCTTAACTGGTAGGAATCAGCTAAAATGAAGATGTTAAAATGCGGTGTTCATAATTTTTATTAGTCCCGCTAACTGTAGGATAACCCTTCCTCTCTCAACTTAATACCAGACTTAATTGCTACTGGTGTACCATAGCCTAAAACAAATGTAGTAAGAAGGGTACCCTGCCCCTTGGCTGGCAATAGGAACAATTTATCTATGTCTAATGCAGGTGCCACAGTTGCTTAGAGAGTGTTAGTAAATGAGGCATGGGATTTAGAGAAGTATGCTAGGTTGAAAACACATTTTGAGATTTGAATTTCTAAGGAGCTGTGGGTTTTCACAATAATGCAGACTCCATAGTACTGATCTGTTAACGCCTTATAAAAATAATTTTTTGTTGTATTGCATATGGTAAATGCACTAACAGTAGACTTTTCCATCTGCAGATTATACTGAATGACCAGCAGTGGCAGTGTTGCACAATAGATTTTCTCTGCATTGCCGAGATTAAACAAAAAAAACCAAAGAGGTCATGAAGAATACTGCACCATTCTACCAATTTATATGGTAAGTAAAATTCACAATGATTGCATTTGACATTCAAAGACGTTCGCAGCATCTGAAGGTCCTCACTACCTTATAGTTGGGTCCTCTGCGTGAATATAGTTTCTATCAAGATGGAAGTAAAAGGGTAACATTGTGGTGGTCATGATAGTTAATAAAAGACTCTGACTGCCTTCAAGGCTTTCAAAGCCTGCTTTAGATCCTGGTGCTAGCAATATTCCATTGGAGGAAATGACTGCCATTGAGGCTGGAATGTATTATCTTACGTTAGAGTGATAGTCTTAAATTCTCACGGAAGGATGCTTATTTAAGCTCTTCCATAGTACTCAGTATGTTGGTACTGCTGATACTGCAAGTATGTTGGATTGTTGTTGAGGATGATCAGTGTTTTTGTAACTCCATCCCACTTTCAAAAAAGCCCCAAGGCTTTGACTGGTTCAGAGTACATTACCATTCCACCTCCTACTTGCCTTGCGCTCATAAATACAGATAGTAACCGAGTGCATAATTGCTGATATATCATCCTTCTGTGTCATCTTCACCCAGGACGATTGGTCCAGTGGTGCCCTGACATCATAAAGCTACAGCAGGATGTCATCTGATATGAGGGCTAACCTGTTGCCTAGCAAGCACTAGAGTACATTTATCTTTGTATTGAAATGGGTAGCAGGGTAGACAGGATGCCCAACTGAAAAGTAGGCTGGTAAGATGAAAGAAAGTAGGGCATTCATTGAGACTCATAAATTTGGATGAACGTGTGGTTGAGCATAATGGTCTCGGCTTCACCATTGCTTAACTGGTAGGAATCAGCTAAAATGAAGATGTTAAAATGCGGTGTTCATAATTTTTATTAGTCCCGCTAACTGTAGGATAACCCTTCCTCTCTCAACTTAATACCAGACTTAATTGCTACTGGTGTACCATAGCCTAAAACAAATGTAGTAAGAAGGGTACCCTGCCCCTTGGCTGGCAATAGGAACAATTTATCTATGTCTAATGCAGGTGCCACAGTTGCTTAGAGAGTGTTAGTAAATGAGGCATGGGATTTAGAGAAGTATGCTAGGTTGAAAACACATTTTGAGATTTGAATTTCTAAGGAGCTGTGGGTTTTCACAATAATGCAGACTCCATAGTACTGATCTGTTAACGCCTTATAAAATAATTTTTTGTTGTATTGCATATGGTAAATGCACTAACAGTAGACTTTTCCATCTGCAGATTATACTGAATGACCAGCAGTGGCAGTGTTGCACAATAGATTTTCTCTGCATTGCCGAGATTAAACAAAAAAAACCAAAGAGGTCATGAAGAATACTGCACCATTCTACCAATTTATATGGTAAGTAAAATTCACAATGATTGCATTTGACATTCAAAGACGTTCGCAGCATCTGAAGGTCCTCACTACCTTATAGTTGGGTCCTCTGCGTGAATATAGTTTCTATCAAGATGGAAGTAAAAGGGTAACATTGTGGTGGTCATGATAGTTAATAAAAGACTCTGACTGCCTTCAAGGCTTTCAAAGCCTGCTTTAGATCCTGGTGCTAGCAATATTCCATTGGAGGAAATGACTGCCATTGAGGCTGGAATGTATTATCTTACGTTAGAGTGATAGTCTTAAATTCTCACGGAAGGATGCTTATTTAAGCTCTTCCATAGTACTCAGTATGTTGGACTCTGATACTCAAGATGGATTGTTGTTGAGGATGATCAGTGTTTTTGTAACTCCATCCCACTTTCAAAAAAGCCCCAAGGCTTTGACTGGTTCAGAGTACATTACCATTCCACCTCCTACTTGCCTTGCGCTCATAAATACAGATAGTAACCGAGTGCATAATTGCTGATATATCATCCTTCTGTGTCATCTTCACCCAGGACGATTGGTCCAGTGGTGCCCTGACATCATAAAGCTACAGCAGGATGTCATCTGATATGAGGGCTAACCTGTTGCCTAGCAAGCACTAGAGTACATTTATCTTTGTATTGAAATGGGTAGCAGGGTAGACAGGATGCCCAACTGAAAAGTAGGCTGGTAAGATGAAAGAAAGTAGGGCATTAATTGAGACTCATAAATTTGGATGAACGTGTGGTTGAGCATAATGGTCTCGGCTTCACCATTGCTTAACTGGTAGGAATCAGCTAAAATGAAGATGTTAAAATGCGGTGTTCATAATTTTTATTAGTCCCGCTAACTGTAGGATAACCCTTCCTCTCTCAACTTAATACCAGACTTAATTGCTACTGGTGTACCATAGCCTAAAACAAATGTAGTAAGAAGGGTACCCTGCCCCTTGGCTGGCAATAGGAACAATTTATCTATGTCTAATGCAGGTGCCACAGTTGCTTAGAGAGTGTTAGTAAATGAGGCATGGGATTTAGAGAAGTATGCTAGGTTGAAAACACATTTTGAGATTTGAATTTCTAAGGAGCTGTGGGTTTTCACAATAATGCAGACTCCATAGTACTGATCTGTTAACGCCTTATAAAAATAATTTTTTGTTGTATTGCATATGGTAAATGCACTAACAGTAGACTTTTCCATCTGCAGATTATACTGAATGACCAGCAGTGGCAGTGTTGCACAATAGATTTTCTCTGCATTGCCGAGATTAAACAAAAAAAACCAAAGAGGTCATGAAGAATACTGCACCATTCTACCAATTTATATGGTAAGTAAAATTCACAATGATTGCATTTGACATTCAAAGACGTTCGCAGCATCTGAAGGTCCTCACTACCTTATAGTTGGGTCCTCTGCGTGAATATAGTTTCTATCAAGATGGAAGTAAAAGGGTAACATTGTGGTGGTCATGATAGTTAATAAAAGACTCTGACTGCCTTCAAGGCTTTCAAAGCCTGCTTTAGATCCTGGTGCTAGCAATATTCCATTGGAGGAAATGACTGCCATTGAGGCTGGAATGTATTATCTTACGTTAGAGTGATAGTCTTAAATTCTCACGGAAGGATGCTTATTTAAGCTCTTCCATAGTACTCAGTATGTTGGACTCTGATACTCAAGATGGATTGTTGTTGAGGATGATCAGTGTTTTTGTAACTCCATCCCACTTTCAAAAAAGCCCCAAGGCTTTGACTGGTTCAGAGTACATTACCATTCCACCTCCTACTTGCCTTGCGCTCATAAATACAGATAGTAACCGAGTGCATAATTGCTGATATATCATCCTTCTGTGTCATCTTCACCCAGGACGATTGGTCCAGTGGTGCCCTGACATCATAAAGCTACAGCAGGATGTCATCTGATATGAGGGCTAACCTGTTGCCTAGCAAGCACTAGAGTACATTTATCTTTGTATTGAAATGGGTAGCAGGGTAGACAGGATGCCCAACTGAAAAGTAGGCTGGTAAGATGAAAGAAAGTAGGGCATTCATTGAGACTCATAAATTTGGATGAACGTGTGGTTGAGCATAATGGTCTCGGCTTCACCATTGCTTAACTGGTAGGAATCAGCTAAAATGAAGATGTTAAAATGCGGTGTTCATAATTTTTATTAGTCCCGCTAACTGTAGGATAACCCTTCCTCTCTCAACTTAATACCAGACTTAATTGCTACTGGTGTACCATAGCCTAAAACAAATGTAGTAAGAAGGGTACCCTGCCCCTTGGCTGGCAATAGGAACAATTTATCTATGTCTAATGCAGGTGCCACAGTTGCTTAGAGAGTGTTAGTAAATGAGGCATGGGATTTAGAGAAGTATGCTAGGTTGAAAACACATTTTGAGATTTGAATTTCTAAGGAGCTGTGGGTTTTCACAATAATGCAGACTCCATAGTACTGATCTGTTAACGCCTTATAAAAATAATTTTTTGTTGTATTGCATATGGTAAATGCACTAACAGTAGACTTTTCCATCTGCAGATTATACTGAATGACCAGCAGTGGCAGTGTTGCACAATAGATTTTCTCTGCATTGCCGAGATTAAACAAAAAAAACCAAAGAGGTCATGAAGAATACTGCACCATTCTACCAATTTATATGGTAAGTAAAATTCACAATGATTGCATTTGACATTCAAAGACGTTCGCAGCATCTGAAGGTCCTCACTACCTTATAGTTGGGTCCTCTGCGTGAATATAGTTTCTATCAAGATGGAAGTAAAAGGGTAACATTGTGGTGGTCATGATAGTTAATAAAAGACTCTGACTGCCTTCAAGGCTTTCAAAGCCTGCTTTAGATCCTGGTGCTAGCAATATTCCATTGGAGGAAATGACTGCCATTGAGGCTGGAATGTATTATCTTACGTTAGAGTGATAGTCTTAAATTCTCACGGAAGGATGCTTATTTAAGCTCTTCCATAGTACTCAGTATGTTGGACTCTGATACTCAAGATGGATTGTTGTTGAGGATGATCAGTGTTTTTGTAACTCCATCCCACTTTCAAAAAAGCCCCAAGGCTTTGACTGGTTCAGAGTACATTACCATTCCACCTCCTACTTGCCTTGCGCTCATAAATACAGATAGTAACCGAGTGCATAATTGCTGATATATCATCCTTCTGTGTCATCTTCACCCAGGACGATTGGTCCAGTGGTGCCCTGACATCATAAAGCTACAGCAGGATGTCATCTGATATGAGGGCTAACCTGTTGCCTAGCAAGCACTAGAGTACATTTATCTTTGTATTGAAATGGGTAGCAGGGTAGACAGGATGCCCAACTGAAAAGTAGGCTGGTAAGATGAAAGAAAGTAGGGCATTCATTGAGACTCATAAATTTGGATGAACGTGTGGTTGAGCATAATGGTCTCGGCTTCACCATTGCTTAACTGGTAGGAATCAGCTAAAATGAAGATGTTAAAATGCGGTGTTCATAATTTTTATTAGTCCCGCTAACTGTAGGATAACCCTTCCTCTCTCAACTTAATACCAGACTTAATTGCTACTGGTGTACCATAGCCTAAAACAAATGTAGTAAGAAGGGTACCCTGCCCCTTGGCTGGCAATAGGAACAATTTATCTATGTCTAATGCAGGTGCCACAGTTGCTTAGAGAGTGTTAGTAAATGAGGCATGGGATTTAGAGAAGTATGCTAGGTTGAAAACACATTTTGAGATTTGAATTTCTAAGGAGCTGTGGGTTTTCACAATAATGCAGACTCCATAGTACTGATCTGTTAACGCCTTATAAAATAATTTTTTGTTGTATTGCATATGGTAAATGCACTAACAGTAGACTTTTCCATCTGCAGATTATACTGAATGACCAGCAGTGGCAGTGTTGCACAATAGATTTTCTCTGCATTGCCGAGATTAAACAAAAAAAACCAAAGAGGTCATGAAGAATACTGCACCATTCTACCAATTTATATGGTAAGTAAAATTCACAATGATTGCATTTGACATTCAAAGACGTTCGCAGCATCTGAAGGTCCTCACTACCTTATAGTTGGGTCCTCTGCGTGAATATAGTTTCTATCAAGATGGAAGTAAAAGGGTAACATTGTGGTGGTCATGATAGTTAATAAAAGACTCTGACTGCCTTCAAGGCTTTCAAAGCCTGCTTTAGATCCTGGTGCTAGCAATATTCCATTGGAGGAAATGACTGCCATTGAGGCTGGAATGTATTATCTTACGTTAGAGTGATAGTCTTAAATTCTCACGGAAGGATGCTTATTTAAGCTCTTCCATAGTACTCAGTATGTTGGACTCTGATACTCAAGATGGATTGTTGTTGAGGATGATCAGTGTTTTTGTAACTCCATCCCACTTTCAAAAAAGCCCCAAGGCTTTGACTGGTTCAGAGTACATTACCATTCCACCTCCTACTTGCCTTGCGCTCATAAATACAGATAGTAACCGAGTGCATAATTGCTGATATATCATCCTTCTGTGTCATCTTCACCCAGGACGATTGGTCCAGTGGTGCCCTGACATCATAAAGCTACAGCAGGATGTCATCTGATATGAGGGCTAACCTGTTGCCTAGCAAGCACTAGAGTACATTTATCTTTGTATTGAAATGGGTAGCAGGGTAGACAGGATGCCCAACTGAAAAGTAGGCTGGTAAGATGAAAGAAAGTAGGGCATTCATTGAGACTCATAAATTTGGATGAACGTGTGGTTGAGCATAATGGTCTCGGCTTCACCATTGCTTAACTGGTAGGAATCAGCTAAAATGAAGATGTTAAAATGCGGTGTTCATAATTTTTATTAGTCCCGCTAACTGTAGGATAACCCTTCCTCTCTCAACTTAATACCAGACTTAATTGCTACTGGTGTACCATAGCCTAAAACAAATGTAGTAAGAAGGGTACCCTGCCCCTTGGCTGGCAATAGGAACAATTTATCTATGTCTAATGCAGGTGCCACAGTTGCTTAGAGAGTGTTAGTAAATGAGGCATGGGATTTAGAGAAGTATGCTAGGTTGAAAACACATTTTGAGATTTGAATTTCTAAGGAGCTGTGGGTTTTCACAATAATGCAGACTCCATAGTACTGATCTGTTAACGCCTTATAAAAATAATTTTTTGTTGTATTGCATATGGTAAATGCACTAACAGTAGACTTTTCCATCTGCAGATTATACTGAATGACCAGCAGTGGCAGTGTTGCACAATAGATTTTCTCTGCATTGCCGAGATTAAACAAAAAAAAACAAAGAGGTCATGAAGAATACTGCACCATTCTACCAATTTATATGGTAAGTAAAATTCACAATGATTGCATTTGACATTCAAAGACGTTCGCAGCATCTGAAGGTCCTCACTACCTTATAGTTGGGTCCTCTGCGTGAATATAGTTTCTATCAAGATGGAAGTAAAAGGGTAACATTGTGGTGGTCATGATAGTTAATAAAAGACTCTGACTGCCTTCAAGGCTTTCAAAGCCTGCTTTAGATCCTGGTGCTAGCAATATTCCATTGGAGGAAATGACTGCCATTGAGGCTGGAATGTATTATCTTACGTTAGAGTGATAGTCTTAAATTCTCACGGAAGGATGCTTATTTAAGCTCTTCCATAGTACTCGGTATGTTGGTATGTCTGATATTGCTGGTATGATGGTATTGTTGTTGAGGATGATCAGTGTTTTTGTAACTCCATCCCACTTTCAAAAAAGCCCCAAGGCTTTGACTGGTTCAGAGTACATTACCATTCCACCTCCTACTTGCCTTGCGCTCATAAATACAGATAGTAACCGAGTGCATAATTGCTGATATATCATCCTTCTGTGTCATCTTCACCCAGGACGATTGGTCCAGTGGTGCCCTGACATCATAAAGCTACAGCAGGATGTCATCTGATATGAGGGCTAACCTGTTGCCTAGCAAGCACTAGAGTACATTTATCTTTGTATTGAAATGGGTAGCAGGGTAGACAGGATGCCCAACTGAAAAGTAGGCTGGTAAGATGAAAGAAAGTAGGGCATTCATTGAGACTCATAAATTTGGATGAACGTGTGGTTGAGCATAATGGTCTCGGCTTCACCATTGCTTAACTGGTAGGAATCAGCTAAAATGAAGATGTTAAAATGCGGTGTTCATAATTTTTATTAGTCCCGCTAACTGTAGGATAACCCTTCCTCTCTCAACTTAATACCAGACTTAATTGCTACTGGTGTACCATAGCCTAAAACAAATGTAGTAAGAAGGGTACCCTGCCCCTTGGCTGGCAATAGGAACAATTTATCTATGTCTAATGCAGGTGCCACAGTTGCTTAGAGAGTGTTAGTAAATGAGGCATGGGATTTAGAGAAGTATGCTAGGTTGAAAACACATTTTGAGATTTGAATTTCTAAGGAGCTGTGGGTTTTCACAATAATGCAGACTCCATAGTACTGATCTGTTAACGCCTTATAAAATAATTTTTTGTTGTATTGCATATGGTAAATGCACTAACAGTAGACTTTTCCATCTGCAGATTATACTGAATGACCAGCAGTGGCAGTGTTGCACAATAGATTTTCTCTGCATTGCCGAGATTAAACAAAAAAAACCAAAGAGGTCATGAAGAATACTGCACCATTCTACCAATTTATATGGTAAGTAAAATTCACAATGATTGCATTTGACATTCAAAGACGTTCGCAGCATCTGAAGGTCCTCACTACCTTATAGTTGGGTCCTCTGCGTGAATATAGTTTCTATCAAGATGGAAGTAAAAGGGTAACATTGTGGTGGTCATGATAGTTAATAAAAGACTCTGACTGCCTTCAAGGCTTTCAAAGCCTGCTTTAGATCCTGGTGCTAGCAATATTCCATTGGAGGAAATGACTGCCATTGAGGCTGGAATGTATTATCTTACGTTAGAGTGATAGTCTTAAATTCTCACGGAAGGATGCTTATTTAAGCTCTTCCATAGTACTCAGTATGTTGGACTCTGATACTCAAGATGGATTGTTGTTGAGGATGATCAGTGTTTTTGTAACTCCATCCCACTTTCAAAAAAGCCCCAAGGCTTTGACTGGTTCAGAGTACATTACCATTCCACCTCCTACTTGCCTTGCGCTCATAAATACAGATAGTAACCGAGTGCATAATGGCTGATATATCATCCTTCTGTGTCATCTTCACCCAGGACGATTGGTCCAGTGGTGCCCTGACATCATAAAGCTACAGCAGGATGTCATCTGATATGAGGGCTAACCTGTTGCCTAGCAAGCACTAGAGTACATTTATCTTTGTATTGAAATGGGTAGCAGGGTAGACAGGATGCCCAACTGAAAAGTAGGCTGGTAAGATGAAAGAAAGTAGGGCATTAATTGAGACTCATAAATTTGGATGAACGTGTGGTTGAGCATAATGGTCTCGGCTTCACCATTGCTTAACTGGTAGGAATCAGCTAAAATGAAGATGTTAAAATGCGGTGTTCATAATTTTTATTAGTCCCGCTAACTGTAGGATAACCCTTCCTCTCTCAACTTAATACCAGACTTAATTGCTACTGGTGTACCATAGCCTAAAACAAATGTAGTAAGAAGGGTACCCTGCCCCTTGGCTGGAATAGGAACAATTTATCTATGTCTAATGCAGGTGCCACAGTTGCTTAGAGAGTGTTAGTAAATGAGGCATGGGATTTAGAGAAGTATGCTAGGTTGAAAACACATTTTGAGATTTGAATTTCTAAGGAGCTGTGGGTTTTCACAATAATGCAGACTCCATAGTACTGATCTGTTAACGCCTTATAAAAATAATTTTTTGTTGTATTGCATATGGTAAATGCACTAACAGTAGACTTTTCCATCTGCAGATTATACTGAATGACCAGCAGTGGCAGTGTTGCACAATAGATTTTCTCTGCATTGCCGAGATTAAACAAAAAAAACCAAAGAGGTCATGAAGAATACTGCACCATTCTACCAATTTATATGGTAAGTAAAATTCACAATGATTGCATTTGACATTCAAAGACGTTCGCAGCATCTGAAGGTCCTCACTACCTTATAGTTGGGTCCTCTGCGTGAATATAGTTTCTATCAAGATGGAAGTAAAAGGGTAACATTGTGGTGGTCATGATAGTTAATAAAAGACTCTGACTGCCTTCAAGGCTTTCAAAGCCTGCTTTAGATCCTGGTGCTAGCAATATTCCATTGGAGGAAATGACTGCCATTGAGGCTGGAATGTATTATCTTACGTTAGAGTGATAGTCTTAAATTCTCACGGAAGGATGCTTATTTAAGCTCTTCCATAGTACTCAGTATGTTGGTATGTCTGGTATTGTTGGTATGTTGGTATTGTTGTTGAGGATGATCAGTGTTTTTGTAACTCCATCCCACTTTCAAAAAAGCCCCAAGGCTTTGACTGGTTCAGAGTACATTACCATTCCACCTCCTACTTGCCTTGCGCTCATAAATACAGATAGTAACCGAGTGCATAATTGCTGATATATCATCCTTCTGTGTCATCTTCACCCAGGACGATTGGTCCAGTGGTGCCCTGACATCATAAAGCTACAGCAGGATGTCATCTGATATGAGGGCTAACCTGTTGCCTAGCAAGCACTAGAGTACATTTATCTTTGTATTGAAATGGGTAGCAGGGTAGACAGGATGCCCAACTGAAAAGTAGGCTGGTAAGATGAAAGAAAGTAGGGCATTCATTGAGACTCATAAATTTGGATGAACGTGTGGTTGAGCATAATGGTCTCGGCTTCACCATTGCTTAACTGGTAGGAATCAGCTAAAATGAAGATGTTAAAATGCGGTGTTCATAATTTTTATTAGTCCCGCTAACTGTAGGATAACCCTTCCTCTCTCAACTTAATACCAGACTTAATTGCTACTGGTGTACCATAGCCTAAAACAAATGTAGTAAGAAGGGTACCCTGCCCCTTGGCTGGCAATAGGAACAATTTATCTATGTCTAATGCAGGTGCCACAGTTGCTTAGAGAGTGTTAGTAAATGAGGCATGGGATTTAGAGAAGTATGCTAGGTTGAAAACACATTTTGAGATTTGAATTTCTAAGGAGCTGTGGGTTTTCACAATAATGCAGACTCCATAGTACTGATCTGTTAACGCCTTATAAAATAATTTTTTGTTGTATTGCATATGGTAAATGCACTAACAGTAGACTTTTCCATCTGCAGATTATACTGAATGACCAGCAGTGGCAGTGTTGCACAATAGATTTTCTCTGCATTGCCGAGATTAAACAAAAAAAACCAAAGAGGTCATGAAGAATACTGCACCATTCTACCAATTTATATGGTAAGTAAAATTCACAATGATTGCATTTGACATTCAAAGACGTTCGCAGCATCTGAAGGTCCTCACTACCTTATAGTTGGGTCCTCTGCGTGAATATAGTTTCTATCAAGATGGAAGTAAAAGGGTAACATTGTGGTGGTCATGATAGTTAATAAAAGACTCTGACTGCCTTCAAGGCTTTCAAAGCCTGCTTTAGATCCTGGTGCTAGCAATATTCCATTGGAGGAAATGACTGCCATTGAGGCTGGAATGTATTATCTTACGTTAGAGTGATAGTCTTAAATTCTCACGGAAGGATGCTTATTTAAGCTCTTCCATAGTACTCAGTATGTTGGACTCTGATACTCAAGATGGATTGTTGTTGAGGATGATCAGTGTTTTTGTAACTCCATCCCACTTTCAAAAAAGCCCCAAGGCTTTGACTGGTTCAGAGTACATTACCATTCCACCTCCTACTTGCCTTGCGCTCATAAATACAGATAGTAACCGAGTGCATAATTGCTGATATATCATCCTTCTGTGTCATCTTCACCCAGGACGATTGGTCCAGTGGTGCCCTGACATCATAAAGCTACAGCAGGATGTCATCTGATATGAGGGCTAACCTGTTGCCTAGCAAGCACTAGAGTACATTTATCTTTGTATTGAAATGGGTAGCAGGGTAGACAGGATGCCCAACTGAAAAGTAGGCTGGTAAGATGAAAGAAAGTAGGGCATTCATTGAGACTCATAAATTTGGATGAACGTGTGGTTGAGCATAATGGTCTCGGCTTCACCATTGCTTAACTGGTAGGAATCAGCTAAAATGAAGATGTTAAAATGCGGTGTTCATAATTTTTATTAGTCCCGCTAACTGTAGGATAACCCTTCCTCTCTCAACTTAATACCAGACTTAATTGCTACTGGTGTACCATAGCCTAAAACAAATGTAGTAAGAAGGGTACCCTGCCCCTTGGCTGGCAATAGGAACAATTTATCTATGTCTAATGCAGGTGCCACAGTTGCTTAGAGAGTGTTAGTAAATGAGGCATGGGATTTAGAGAAGTATGCTAGGTTGAAAACACATTTTGAGATTTGAATTTCTAAGGAGCTGTGGGTTTTCACAATAATGCAGACTCCATAGTACTGATCTGTTAACGCCTTATAAAATAATTTTTTGTTGTATTGCATATGGTAAATGCACTAACAGTAGACTTTTCCATCTGCAGATTATACTGAATGACCAGCAGTGGCAGTGTTGCACAATAGATTTTCTCTGCATTGCCGAGATTAAACAAAAAAAACCAAAGAGGTCATGAAGAATACTGCACCATTCTACCAATTTATATGGTAAGTAAAATTCACAATGATTGCATTTGACATTCAAAGACGTTCGCAGCATCTGAAGGTCCTCACTACCTTATAGTTGGGTCCTCTGCGTGAATATAGTTTCTATCAAGATGGAAGTAAAAGGGTAACATTGTGGTGGTCATGATAGTTAATAAAAGACTCTGACTGCCTTCAAGGCTTTCAAAGCCTGCTTTAGATCCTGGTGCTAGCAATATTCCATTGGAGGAAATGACTGCCATTGAGGCTGGAATGTATTATCTTACGTTAGAGTGATAGTCTTAAATTCTCACGGAAGGATGCTTATTTAAGCTCTTCCATAGTACTCAGTATGTTGGACTCTGATACTCAAGATGGATTGTTGTTGAGGATGATCAGTGTTTTTGTAACTCCATCCCACTTTCAAAAAAGCCCCAAGGCTTTGACTGGTTCAGAGTACATTACCATTCCACCTCCTACTTGCCTTGCGCTCATAAATACAGATAGTAACCGAGTGCATAATGGCTGATATATCATCCTTCTGTGTCATCTTCACCCAGGACGATTGGTCCAGTGGTGCCCTGACATCATAAAGCTACAGCAGGATGTCATCTGATATGAGGGCTAACCTGTTGCCTAGCAAGCACTAGAGTACATTTATCTTTGTATTGAAATGGGTAGCAGGGTAGACAGGATGCCCAACTGAAAAGTAGGCTGGTAAGATGAAAGAAAGTAGGGCATTAATTGAGACTCATAAATTTGGATGAACGTGTGGTTGAGCATAATGGTCTCGGCTTCACCATTGCTTAACTGGTAGGAATCAGCTAAAATGAAGATGTTAAAATGCGGTGTTCATAATTTTTATTAGTCCCGCTAACTGTAGGATAACCCTTCCTCTCTCAACTTAATACCAGACTTAATTGCTACTGGTGTACCATAGCCTAAAACAAATGTAGTAAGAAGGGTACCCTGCCCCTTGGCTGGAATAGGAACAATTTATCTATGTCTAATGCAGGTGCCACAGTTGCTTAGAGAGTGTTAGTAAATGAGGCATGGGATTTAGAGAAGTATGCTAGGTTGAAAACACATTTTGAGATTTGAATTTCTAAGGAGCTGTGGGTTTTCACAATAATGCAGACTCCATAGTACTGATCTGTTAACGCCTTATAAAAATAATTTTTTGTTGTATTGCATATGGTAAATGCACTAACAGTAGACTTTTCCATCTGCAGATTATACTGAATGACCAGCAGTGGCAGTGTTGCACAATAGATTTTCTCTGCATTGCCGAGATTAAACAAAAAAAAACAAAGAGGTCATGAAGAATACTGCACCATTCTACCAATTTATATGGTAAGTAAAATTCACAATGATTGCATTTGACATTCAAAGACGTTCGCAGCATCTGAAGGTCCTCACTACCTTATAGTTGGGTCCTCTGCGTGAATATAGTTTCTATCAAGATGGAAGTAAAAGGGTAACATTGTGGTGGTCATGATAGTTAATAAAAGACTCTGACTGCCTTCAAGGCTTTCAAAGCCTGCTTTAGATCCTGGTGCTAGCAATATTCCATTGGAGGAAATGACTGCCATTGAGGCTGGAATGTATTATCTTACGTTAGAGTGATAGTCTTAAATTCTCACGGAAGGATGCTTATTTAAGCTCTTCCATAGTACTCAGTATGTTGGACTCTGATACTCAAGATGGATTGTTGTTGAGGATGATCAGTGTTTTTGTAACTCCATCCCACTTTCAAAAAAGCCCCAAGGCTTTGACTGGTTCAGAGTACATTACCATTCCACCTCCTACTTGCCTTGCGCTCATAAATACAGATAGTAACCGAGTGCATAATTGCTGATATATCATCCTTCTGTGTCATCTTCACCCAGGACGATTGGTCCAGTGGTGCCCTGACATCATAAAGCTACAGCAGGATGTCATCTGATATGAGGGCTAACCTGTTGCCTAGCAAGCACTAGAGTACATTTATCTTTGTATTGAAATGGGTAGCAGGGTAGACAGGATGCCCAACTGAAAAGTAGGCTGGTAAGATGAAAGAAAGTAGGGCATTCATTGAGACTCATAAATTTGGATGAACGTGTGGTTGAGCATAATGGTCTCGGCTTCACCATTGCTTAACTGGTAGGAATCAGCTAAAATGAAGATGTTAAAATGCGGTGTTCATAATTTTTATTAGTCCCGCTAACTGTAGGATAACCCTTCCTCTCTCAACTTAATACCAGACTTAATTGCTACTGGTGTACCATAGCCTAAAACAAATGTAGTAAGAAGGGTACCCTGCCCCTTGGCTGGCAATAGGAACAATTTATCTATGTCTAATGCAGGTGCCACAGTTGCTTAGAGAGTGTTAGTAAATGAGGCATGGGATTTAGAGAAGTATGCTAGGTTGAAAACACATTTTGAGATTTGAATTTCTAAGGAGCTGTGGGTTTTCACAATAATGCAGACTCCATAGTACTGATCTGTTAACGCCTTATAAAATAATTTTTTGTTGTATTGCATATGGTAAATGCACTAACAGTAGACTTTTCCATCTGCAGATTATACTGAATGACCAGCAGTGGCAGTGTTGCACAATAGATTTTCTCTGCATTGCCGAGATTAAACAAAAAAAAACAAAGAGGTCATGAAGAATACTGCACCATTCTACCAATTTATATGGTAAGTAAAATTCACAATGATTGCATTTGACATTCAAAGACGTTCGCAGCATCTGAAGGTCCTCACTACCTTATAGTTGGGTCCTCTGCGTGAATATAGTTTCTATCAAGATGGAAGTAAAAGGGTAACATTGTGGTGGTCATGATAGTTAATAAAAGACTCTGACTGCCTTCAAGGCTTTCAAAGCCTGCTTTAGATCCTGGTGCTAGCAATATTCCATTGGAGGAAATGACTGCCATTGAGGCTGGAATGTATTATCTTACGTTAGAGTGATAGTCTTAAATTCTCACGGAAGGATGCTTATTTAAGCTCTTCCATAGTACTCAGTATGTTGGTACTGCTGGTATACTGGCAAGATGGTATTGTTGTTGAGGATGATCAGTGTTTTTGTAACTCCATCCCACTTTCAAAAAAGCCCCAAGGCTTTGACTGGTTCAGAGTACATTACCATTCCACCTCCTACTTGCCTTGCGCTCATAAATACAGATAGTAACCGAGTGCATAATTGCTGATATATCATCCTTCTGTGTCATCTTCACCCAGGACGATTGGTCCAGTGGTGCCCTGACATCATAAAGCTACAGCAGGATGTCATCTGATATGAGGGCTAACCTGTTGCCTAGCAAGCACTAGAGTACATTTATCTTTGTATTGAAATGGGTAGCAGGGTAGACAGGATGCCCAACTGAAAAGTAGGCTGGTAAGATGAAAGAAAGTAGGGCATTAATTGAGACTCATAAATTTGGATGAACGTGTGGTTGAGCATAATGGTCTCGGCTTCACCATTGCTTAACTGGTAGGAATCAGCTAAAATGAAGATGTTAAAATGCGGTGTTCATAATTTTTATTAGTCCCGCTAACTGTAGGATAACCCTTCCTCTCTCAACTTAATACCAGACTTAATTGCTACTGGTGTACCATAGCCTAAAACAAATGTAGTAAGAAGGGTACCCTGCCCCTTGGCTGGCAATAGGAACAATTTATCTATGTCTAATGCAGGTGCCACAGTTGCTTAGAGAGTGTTAGTAAATGAGGCATGGGATTTAGAGAAGTATGCTAGGTTGAAAACACATTTTGAGATTTGAATTTCTAAGGAGCTGTGGGTTTTCACAATAATGCAGACTCCATAGTACTGATCTGTTAACGCCTTATAAAAATAATTTTTTGTTGTATTGCATATGGTAAATGCACTAACAGTAGACTTTTCCATCTGCAGATTATACTGAATGACCAGCAGTGGCAGTGTTGCACAATAGATTTTCTCTGCATTGCCGAGATTAAACAAAAAAAACCAAAGAGGTCATGAAGAATACTGCACCATTCTACCAATTTATATGGTAAGTAAAATTCACAATGATTGCATTTGACATTCAAAGACGTTCGCAGCATCTGAAGGTCCTCACTACCTTATAGTTGGGTCCTCTGCGTGAATATAGTTTCTATCAAGATGGAAGTAAAAGGGTAACATTGTGGTGGTCATGATAGTTAATAAAAGACTCTGACTGCCTTCAAGGCTTTCAAAGCCTGCTTTAGATCCTGGTGCTAGCAATATTCCATTGGAGGAAATGACTGCCATTGAGGCTGGAATGTATTATCTTACGTTAGAGTGATAGTCTTAAATTCTCACGGAAGGATGCTTATTTAAGCTCTTCCATAGTACTCAGTATGTTGGTACTGCTGGTATTACTGGCAAGATGGTATTGTTGTTGAGGATGATCAGTGTTTTTGTAACTCCATCCCACTTTCAAAAAAGCCCCAAGGCTTTGACTGGTTCAGAGTACATTACCATTCCACCTCCTACTTGCCTTGCGCTCATAAATACAGATAGTAACCGAGTGCATAATTGCTGATATATCATCCTTCTGTGTCATCTTCACCCAGGACGATTGGTCCAGTGGTGCCCTGACATCATAAAGCTACAGCAGGATGTCATCTGATATGAGGGCTAACCTGTTGCCTAGCAAGCACTAGAGTACATTTATCTTTGTATTGAAATGGGTAGCAGGGTAGACAGGATGCCCAACTGAAAAGTAGGCTGGTAAGATGAAAGAAAGTAGGGCATTAATTGAGACTCATAAATTTGGATGAACGTGTGGTTGAGCATAATGGTCTCGGCTTCACCATTGCTTAACTGGTAGGAATCAGCTAAAATGAAGATGTTAAAATGCGGTGTTCATAATTTTTATTAGTCCCGCTAACTGTAGGATAACCCTTCCTCTCTCAACTTAATACCAGACTTAATTGCTACTGGTGTACCATAGCCTAAAACAAATGTAGTAAGAAGGGTACCCTGCCCCTTGGCTGGCAATAGGAACAATTTATCTATGTCTAATGCAGGTGCCACAGTTGCTTAGAGAGTGTTAGTAAATGAGGCATGGGATTTAGAGAAGTATGCTAGGTTGAAAACACATTTTGAGATTTGAATTTCTAAGGAGCTGTGGGTTTTCACAATAATGCAGACTCCATAGTACTGATCTGTTAACGCCTTATAAAAATAATTTTTTGTTGTATTGCATATGGTAAATGCACTAACAGTAGACTTTTCCATCTGCAGATTATACTGAATGACCAGCAGTGGCAGTGTTGCACAATAGATTTTCTCTGCATTGCCGAGATTAAACAAAAAAAAACAAAGAGGTCATGAAGAATACTGCACCATTCTACCAATTTATATGGTAAGTAAAATTCACAATGATTGCATTTGACATTCAAAGACGTTCGCAGCATCTGAAGGTCCTCACTACCTTATAGTTGGGTCCTCTGCGTGAATATAGTTTCTATCAAGATGGAAGTAAAAGGGTAACATTGTGGTGGTCATGATAGTTAATAAAAGACTCTGACTGCCTTCAAGGCTTTCAAAGCCTGCTTTAGATCCTGGTGCTAGCAATATTCCATTGGAGGAAATGACTGCCATTGAGGCTGGAATGTATTATCTTACGTTAGAGTGATAGTCTTAAATTCTCACGGAAGGATGCTTATTTAAGCTCTTCCATAGTACTCAGTATGTTGGTATGTTGGTATTGTTGGTATGTTGGTATTGTTGTTGAGGATGATCAGTGTTTTTGTAACTCCATCCCACTTTCAAAAAAGCCCCAAGGCTTTGACTGGTTCAGAGTACATTACCATTCCACCTCCTACTTGCCTTGCGCTCATAAATACAGATAGTAACCGAGTGCATAATTGCTGATATATCATCCTTCTGTGTCATCTTCACCCAGGACGATTGGTCCAGTGGTGCCCTGACATCATAAAGCTACAGCAGGATGTCATCTGATATGAGGGCTAACCTGTTGCCTAGCAAGCACTAGAGTACATTTATCTTTGTATTGAAATGGGTAGCAGGGTAGACAGGATGCCCAACTGAAAAGTAGGCTGGTAAGATGAAAGAAAGTAGGGCATTCATTGAGACTCATAAATTTGGATGAACGTGTGGTTGAGCATAATGGTCTCGGCTTCACCATTGCTTAACTGGTAGGAATCAGCTAAAATGAAGATGTTAAAATGCGGTGTTCATAATTTTTATTAGTCCCGCTAACTGTAGGATAACCCTTCCTCTCTCAACTTAATACCAGACTTAATTGCTACTGGTGTACCATAGCCTAAAACAAATGTAGTAAGAAGGGTACCCTGCCCCTTGGCTGGCAATAGGAACAATTTATCTATGTCTAATGCAGGTGCCACAGTTGCTTAGAGAGTGTTAGTAAATGAGGCATGGGATTTAGAGAAGTATGCTAGGTTGAAAACACATTTTGAGATTTGAATTTCTAAGGAGCTGTGGGTTTTCACAATAATGCAGACTCCATAGTACTGATCTGTTAACGCCTTATAAAATAATTTTTTGTTGTATTGCATATGGTAAATGCACTAACAGTAGACTTTTCCATCTGCAGATTATACTGAATGACCAGCAGTGGCAGTGTTGCACAATAGATTTTCTCTGCATTGCCGAGATTAAACAAAAAAAACCAAAGAGGTCATGAAGAATACTGCACCATTCTACCAATTTATATGGTAAGTAAAATTCACAATGATTGCATTTGACATTCAAAGACGTTCGCAGCATCTGAAGGTCCTCACTACCTTATAGTTGGGTCCTCTGCGTGAATATAGTTTCTATCAAGATGGAAGTAAAAGGGTAACATTGTGGTGGTCATGATAGTTAATAAAAGACTCTGACTGCCTTCAAGGCTTTCAAAGCCTGCTTTAGATCCTGGTGCTAGCAATATTCCATTGGAGGAAATGACTGCCATTGAGGCTGGAATGTATTATCTTACGTTAGAGTGATAGTCTTAAATTCTCACGGAAGGATGCTTATTTAAGCTCTTCCATAGTACTCAGTATGTTGGACTCTGATACTCAAGATGGATTGTTGTTGAGGATGATCAGTGTTTTTGTAACTCCATCCCACTTTCAAAAAAGCCCCAAGGCTTTGACTGGTTCAGAGTACATTACCATTCCACCTCCTACTT
Source organism: Calotriton arnoldi (assembly GCA_963921515.1). Classification (NCBI taxonomy): domain Eukaryota; kingdom Metazoa; phylum Chordata; class Amphibia; order Caudata; family Salamandridae; genus Calotriton; species Calotriton arnoldi. The sequence continues at coordinate 422,972 of CAWUFW010002470.1, read as the reverse complement.
GCCTTGCGCTCATAAATACAGATAGTAACCGAGTGCATAATGGCTGATATATCATCCTTCTGTGTCATCTTCACCCAGGACGATTGGTCCAGTGGTGCCCTGACATCATAAAGCTACAGCAGGATGTCATCTGATATGAGGGCTAACCTGTTGCCTAGCAAGCACTAGAGTACATTTATCTTTGTATTGAAATGGGTAGCAGGGTAGACAGGATGCCCAACTGAAAAGTAGGCTGGTAAGATGAAAGAAAGTAGGGCATTAATTGAGACTCATAAATTTGGATGAACGTGTGGTTGAGCATAATGGTCTCGGCTTCACCATTGCTTAACTGGTAGGAATCAGCTAAAATGAAGATGTTAAAATGCGGTGTTCATAATTTTTATTAGTCCCGCTAACTGTAGGATAACCCTTCCTCTCTCAACTTAATACCAGACTTAATTGCTACTGGTGTACCATAGCCTAAAACAAATGTAGTAAGAAGGGTACCCTGCCCCTTGGCTGGCAATAGGAACAATTTATCTATGTCTAATGCAGGTGCCACAGTTGCTTAGAGAGTGTTAGTAAATGAGGCATGGGATTTAGAGAAGTATGCTAGGTTGAAAACACATTTTGAGATTTGAATTTCTAAGGAGCTGTGGGTTTTCACAATAATGCAGACTCCATAGTACTGATCTGTTAACGCCTTATAAAAATAATTTTTTGTTGTATTGCATATGGTAAATGCACTAACAGTAGACTTTTCCATCTGCAGATTATACTGAATGACCAGCAGTGGCAGTGTTGCACAATAGATTTTCTCTGCATTGCCGAGATTAAACAAAAAAAACCAAAGAGGTCATGAAGAATACTGCACCATTCTACCAATTTATATGGTAAGTAAAATTCACAATGATTGCATTTGACATTCAAAGACGTTCGCAGCATCTGAAGGTCCTCACTACCTTATAGTTGGGTCCTCTGCGTGAATATAGTTTCTATCAAGATGGAAGTAAAAGGGTAACATTGTGGTGGTCATGATAGTTAATAAAAGACTCTGACTGCCTTCAAGGCTTTCAAAGCCTGCTTTAGATCCTGGTGCTAGCAATATTCCATTGGAGGAAATGACTGCCATTGAGGCTGGAATGTATTATCTTACGTTAGAGTGATAGTCTTAAATTCTCACGGAAGGATGCTTATTTAAGCTCTTCCATAGTACTCGAGTATGTTGGTATGTTGGTATTGTTGGTATGTTGGTATTGTTGTTGAGGATGATCAGTGTTTTTGTAACTCCATCCCACTTTCAAAAAAGCCCCAAGGCTTTGACTGGTTCAGAGTACATTACCATTCCACCTCCTACTTGCCTTGCGCTCATAAATACAGATAGTAACCGAGTGCATAATTGCTGATATATCATCCTTCTGTGTCATCTTCACCCAGGACGATTGGTCCAGTGGTGCCCTGACATCATAAAGCTACAGCAGGATGTCATCTGATATGAGGGCTAACCTGTTGCCTAGCAAGCACTAGAGTACATTTATCTTTGTATTGAAATGGGTAGCAGGGTAGACAGGATGCCCAACTGAAAAGTAGGCTGGGAAGATGAAAGAAAGTAGGGCATTCATTGAGACTCATAAATTTGGATGAACGTGTGGTTGAGCATAATGGTCTCGGCTTCACCATTGCTTAACTGGTAGGAATCAGCTAAAATGAAGATGTTAAAATGCGGTGTTCATAATTTTTATTAGTCCCGCTAACTGTAGGATAACCCTTCCTCTCTCAACTTAATACCAGACTTAATTGCTACTGGTGTACCATAGCCTAAAACAAATGTAGTAAGAAGGGTACCCTGCCCCTTGGCTGGCAATAGGAACAATTTATCTATGTCTAATGCAGGTGCCACAGTTGCTTAGAGAGTGTTAGTAAATGAGGCATGGGATTTAGAGAAGTATGCTAGGTTGAAAACACATTTTGAGATTTGAATTTCTAAGGAGCTGTGGGTTTTCACAATAATGCAGACTCCATAGTACTGATCTGTTAACGCCTTATAAAATAATTTTTTGTTGTATTGCATATGGTAAATGCACTAACAGTAGACTTTTCCATCTGCAGATTATACTGAATGACCAGCAGTGGCAGTGTTGCACAATAGATTTTCTCTGCATTGCCGAGATTAAACAAAAAAAACAAAGAGGTCATGAAGAATACTGCACCATTCTACCAATTTATATGGTAAGTAAAATTCACAATGATTGCATTTGACATTCAAAGACGTTCGCAGCATCTGAAGGTCCTCACTACCTTATAGTTGGGTCCTCTGCGTGAATATAGTTTCTATCAAGATGGAAGTAAAAGGGTAACATTGTGGTGGTCATGATAGTTAATAAAAGACTCTGACTGCCTTCAAGGCTTTCAAAGCCTGCTTTAGATCCTGGTGCTAGCAATATTCCATTGGAGGAAATGACTGCCATTGAGGCTGGAATGTATTATCTTACGTTAGAGTGATAGTCTTAAATTCTCACGGAAGGATGCTTATTTAAGCTCTTCCATAGTACTCGGTATGTTGGTATGTTGGTATTGTTGGTATGTTGGTATTGTTGTTGAGGATGATCAGTGTTTTTGTAACTCCATCCCACTTTCAAAAAAGCCCCAAGGCTTTGACTGGTTCAGAGTACATTACCATTCCACCTCCTACTTGCCTTGCGCTCATAAATACAGATAGTAACCGAGTGCATAATTGCTGATATATCATCCTTCTGTGTCATCTTCACCCAGGACGATTGGTCCAGTGGTGCCCTGACATCATAAAGCTACAGCAGGATGTCATCTGATATGAGGGCTAACCTGTTGCCTAGCAAGCACTAGAGTACATTTATCTTTGTATTGAAATGGGTAGCAGGGTAGACAGGATGCCCAACTGAAAAGTAGGCTGGTAAGATGAAAGAAAGTAGGGCATTCATTGAGACTCATAAATTTGGATGAACGTGTGGTTGAGCATAATGGTCTCGGCTTCACCATTGCTTAACTGGTAGGAATCAGCTAAAATGAAGATGTTAAAATGCGGTGTTCATAATTTTTATTAGTCCCGCTAACTGTAGGATAACCCTTCCTCTCTCAACTTAATACCAGACTTAATTGCTACTGGTGTACCATAGCCTAAAACAAATGTAGTAAGAAGGGTACCCTGCCCCTTGGCTGGCAATAGGAACAATTTATCTATGTCTAATGCAGGTGCCACAGTTGCTTAGAGAGTGTTAGTAAATGAGGCATGGGATTTAGAGAAGTATGCTAGGTTGAAAACACATTTTGAGATTTGAATTTCTAAGGAGCTGTGGGTTTTCACAATAATGCAGACTCCATAGTACTGATCTGTTAACGCCTTATAAAATAATTTTTTGTTGTATTGCATATGGTAAATGCACTAACAGTAGACTTTTCCATCTGCAGATTATACTGAATGACCAGCAGTGGCAGTGTTGCACAATAGATTTTCTCTGCATTGCCGAGATTAAACAAAAAAACCAAAGAGGTCATGAAGAATACTGCACCATTCTACCAATTTATATGGTAAGTAAAATTCACAATGATTGAATTTGACATTCAAAGACGTTCGCAGCATCTGAAGGTCCTCACTACCTTATAGTTGGGTCCTCTGCGTGAATATAGTTTCTATCAAGATGGAAGTAAAAGGGTAACATTGTGGTGGTCATGATAGTTAATAAAAGACTCTGACTGCCTTCAAGGCTTTCAAAGCCTGCTTTAGATCCTGGTGCTAGCAATATTCCAATGGAGGAAATGACTGCCATTGAGGCTGGAATGTATTATCTTACGTTAGAGTGATAGTCTTAAATTCTCACGGAAGGATGCTTATTTAAGCTCTTCCATAGTACTCAGTATGTTGGACTCTGATACTCAAGATGGATTGTTGTTGAGGATGATCAGTGTTTTTGTAACTCCATCCCACTTTCAAAAAAGCCCCAAGGCTTTGACTGGTTCAGAGTACATTACCATTCCACCTCCTACTTGCCTTGCGCTCATAAATACAGATAGTAACCGAGTGCATAATGGCTGATATATCATCCTTCTGTGTCATCTTCACCCAGGACGATTGGTCCAGTGGTGCCCTGACATCATAAAGCTACAGCAGGATGTCATCTGATATGAGGGCTAACCTGTTGCCTAGCAAGCACTAGAGTACATTTATCTTTGTATTGAAATGGGTAGCAGGGTAGACAGGATGCCCAACTGAAAAGTAGGCTGGTAAGATGAAAGAAAGTAGGGCATTAATTGAGACTCATAAATTTGGATGAATGTGTGGTTGAGCATAATGGTCTCGGCTTCACCATTGCTTAACTGGTAGGAATCAGCTAAAATGAAGATGTTAAAATGCGGTGTTCATAATTTTTATTAGTCCCGCTAACTGTAGGATAACCCTTCCTCTCTCAACTTAATACCAGACTTAATTGCTACTGGTGTACCATAGCCTAAAACAAATGTAGTAAGAAGGGTACCCTGCCCCTTGGCTGGCAATAGGAACAATTTATCTATGTCTAATGCAGGTGCCACAGTTGCTTAGAGAGTGTTAGTAAATGAGGCATGGGATTTAGAGAAGTATGCTAGGTTGAAAACACATTTTGAGATTTGAATTTCTAAGGAGCTGTGGGTTTTCACAATAATGCAGACTCCATAGTACTGATCTGTTAACGCCTTATAAAAATAATTTTTTGTTGTATTGCATATGGTAAATGCACTAACAGTAGACTTTTCCATCTGCAGATTATACTGAATGACCAGCAGTGGCAGTGTTGCACAATAGATTTTCTCTGCATTGCCGAGATTAAACAAAAAAAAACAAAGAGGTCATGAAGAATACTGCACCATTCTACCAATTTATATGGTAAGTAAAAGACGTTCGCAGCATCTGAAGGTCCTCACTACCTTATAGTTGGGTCCTCTGCGTGAATATAGTTTCTATCAAGATGGAAGTAAAAGGGTAACATTGTGGTGGTCATGATAGTTAATAAAAGACTCTGACTGCCTTCAAGGCTTTCAAAGCCTGCTTTAGATCCTGGTGCTAGCAATATTCCATTGGAGGAAATGACTGCCATTGAGGCTGGAATGTATTATCTTACGTTAGAGTGATAGTCTTAAATTCTCACGGAAGGATCCTTATTTAAGCTCTTCCATAGTACTCAGTATGTTGGACTCTGATACTCAAGATGGATTGTTGTTGAGGATGATCAGTGTTTTTGTAACTCCATCCCACTTTCAAAAAAGCCCCAAGGCTTTGACTTGCTCAGAGTACATTACCATTCCACCTCCTACTTGCCTAGCGCTCATAAATACAGATAGTAACCGAGTGCATAATTGCTGATATATCATCCTTCTGTGTCATCTTCACCGAGGACGATTGGTCCAGTGGTGCCCTGACATCATAAAGCTACAGCAGGATGTCATCTGATATGAGGGCTAACCTGATGCCTAGCAAGCACTAGAGTACATTTATCTTTGTATTGAAATGGGTAGCAGGGTAGACAGGATGCCCAACTGAAAAGTAGGCTGGGAAGATGAAAGAAAGTAGGGCATTAATTGAGACTCATAAATTTGGATGAACGTGTGGTTGAGCATAATGGTCTCGGCTTCACCATTGCTTAACTCGTAGGAATCAGCTAAAATGAAGATGTTAAAATGCGGTGTTCATAATTTTTATTAGTCCCGCTAACTGTAGGATACCCCTTCCTCTCTCAACTTAATACCAGACTTAATTGCTACTGGTGTACCATAGCCTAAAACAAATGTAGTAAGAAGGGTACCCTGCCCTTGGCTGGCAATAGGAACAATTTATCTATGTCTAATGCAGGTGCCACAGTTGCTTAGAGAGTGTTAGTAAATGAGGCATGGGATTTAGAGAAGTATGCTAGGTTGAAAACACATTTTGAGATTTGAATTTCTAAGGAGCTGTGGGTTTTCACAATAATGCAGACTCCATAGTACTGATCTGTTAACGCCTTATAAAATAATTTTTTGTTGTATTGCATATGGTAAATGCACTAACAGTAGACTTTTCCATCTGCAGATTATACTGAATGACCAGCAGTGGCAGTGTTGCACAATAGATTTTCTCTGCATTGCCGAGATTAAACAAAAAAACCAAAGAGGTCATGAAGAATACTGCACCATTCTACCAATTTATATGATAAGTAAAATTCACAATGATTGCATTTGACATTAAAAGACGTTCACAGCATCTGAAGGTCCTCACTACCTTATAGTTGGGTCCTCTGCGTGAATATAGTTTCTATCAAGATGGAAGTAAAAGGGTAACATTGTGGTGGTCATGATAGTTAATAAAAGACTCTGACTGCCTTCAAGGCTTTCAAAGCCTGCTTTAGATCCTGGTGCTAGCAATATTCCATTGGAGGAAATGACTGCCATTGAGGCTGGAATGTATTATCTTACGTTAGAGTGATAGTCTTAAATTCTCACGGAAGGATGCTTATTTAAGGTCTTCCATAGTACTCGGTATGTTGGTATGTTGGTATTGTTGGTATTGTTGGTATGTTGGTATTGTTGTTGAGGATGATCAGTGTTTTTGTAACTCCATCCCACTTTCAAAAAAGCCCCAAGGCTTTGACTGGTTCAGAGTACATTACCATTCCACCTCCTACTTGCCTTGCGCTCATAAATACAGATAGTAACCGAGTGCATAATTGCTGATATATCATCCTTCTGTGTCATCTTCATCCAGGACGATTGGTCCAGTGGTGCCCTGACATCATAAAGCTACAGCAGGATGTCATCTGATATGAGGGCTAACCTGTTGCCTAGCAAGCACTAGAGTACATTTATCTTTGTATTGAAATGGGTAGCAGGGTAGACAGGATGCCCAACTGAAAAGTAGGCTGGTAAGATGAAAGAAAGTAGGGCATTCATTGAGACTCATAAATTTGGATGAACGTGTGGTTGAGCATAATGGTCTCGGCTTCACCATTGCTTAACTGGTAGGAATCAGCTAAAATGAAGATGTTAAAATGCGGTGTTCATAATTTTTATTAGTCCCGCTAACTGTAGGATAACCCTTCCTCTCTCAACTTAATACCAGACTTAATTGCTACTGGTGTACCATAGCCTAAAACAAATGTAGTAAGAAGGGTACCCTGCCCCTTGGCTGGCAATAGGAACAATTTATCTATGTCTAATGCGGGTGCCACAGTTGCTTAGAGAGTGTTAGTAAATGAGGCATGGGATTTAGAGAAGTATGCTAGGTTGAAAACACATTTTGAGATTTGAATTTCTAAGGAGCTGTGGGTTTTCACAATAATGCAGACTCCATAGTACTGATCTGTTAACGCCTTATAAAAATAATTTTTTGTTGTATTGCATATGGTAAATGCACTAACAGTAGACTTTTCCATCTGCAGATTATACTGAATGACCAGCAGTGGCAGTGTTGCACAATAGATTTTCTCTGCATTGCCGAGATTAAACAAAAAAACAAAGAGGTCATGAAGAATACTGCACCATTCTACCAATTTATATGGTAAGTAAAATTCACAATGATTGCATTTGACATTCAAAGACGTTCGCAGCATCTGAAGGTCCTCACTACCTTAGAGTTGGGTCCTCTGCGTGAATATAGTTTCTATCAAGATGGAAGTAAAAGGGTAACATTGTGGTGGTCATGATAGTTAATAAAAGACTCTGACTGCCTTCAAGGCTTTCAAAGCCTGCTTTAGATCCTGGTGCTAGCAATATTCCTTTGGAGGAAATGACTGCCATTGAGGCTGGAATGTATTATCTTACGTTAGAGTGATAGTCTTAAATTCTCACGGAAGGATGCTTATTTAAGCTCTTCCATAGTACTCGGTATGTTGGTATGTTGGTATTGTTGGTATGTTGGTATTGTTGTTGAGGATGATCAGTGTTTTTGTAACTCCATCCCACTTTCAAAAAAGCCCCAAGGCTTTGACTGGTTCAGAGTACATTACCATTCCACCTCCTACTTGCCTTGCGCTCATAAATACAGATAGTAACCGAGTGCATAATTGCTGATATATCATCCTTCTGTGTCATCTTCACCCAGGACGATTGGTCCAGTGGTGCCCTGACATCATAAAGCTACAGCAGGATGTCATCTGATATGAGGGCTAACCTGTTGCCTAGCAAGCACTAGAGTACATTTATCTTTGTATTGAAATGGGTAGCAGGGTAGACAGGATGCCCAACTGAAAAGTAGGCTGGGAAGATGAAAGAAAGTAGGGCATTAATTGAGACTCATAAATTTGGATGAACGTGTGGTTGAGCATAATGGTCTCGAGCTTCACCATTGCTTAACTGGTAGGAATCAGCTAAAATGAAGATGTTAAAATGCGGTGTTCATAATTTTTATTAGTCCCGCTAACTGTAGGATAACCCTTCCTCTCTCAACTTAATACCAGACTTAATTGCTACTGGTGTACCATAGCCTAAAACAAATGTAGTAAGAAGGGTACCCTGCCCCTTGGCTGGCAATAGGAACAATTTATCTATGTCTAATGCGGGTGCCACAGTTGCTTAGAGAGTGTTAGTAAATGAGGCATGGGATTTAGAGAAGTATGCTAGGTTGAAAACACATTTTGAGATTTTAATTTCTAAGGAGCTGTGGGTTTTCACAATAATGCAGACTCCATAGTACTGATCTGTTAACGCCTTATAAAAATAATTTTTTGTTGTATTGCATATGGTAAATGCACTAACAGTAGACTTTTCCATCTGCAGATTATACTGAATGACCAGCAGTGGCAGTGTTGCACAATAGATTTTCTCTGCATTGCCGAGATTAAACAAAAAAAACAAAGAGGTCATGAAGAATACTGCACCATTCTACCAATTTATATGGTAAGTAAAATTCACAATGATTGCATTTGACATTCAAAGACGTTCGCAGCATCTGAAGGTCCTCACTACCTTATAGTTGGGTCCTCTGCGTGAATATAGTTTCTATCAAGATGGAAGTAAAAGGGTAACATTGTGGTGGTCATGATAGTTAATAAAAGACTCTGACTGCCTTCAAGGCTTTCAAAGCCTGCTTTAGATCCTGGTGCTAGCAATATTCCATTGGAGGAAATGACTGCCATTGAGGCTGGAATGTATTATTTTACGTTAGAGTGATAGTCTTAAATTCTCACGGAAGGATGCTTATTTAAGCTCTTCCATAGTACTCGGTATGTTGGTATGTTGGTATTGTTGGTATGTTGGTATTGTTGTTGAGGATGATCAGTGTTTTTGTAACTCCATCCCACTTTCAAAAAAGCCCCAAGGCTTTGACTGGTTCAGAGTACATTACCATTCCACCTCCTACTTGCCTTGCGCTCATAAATACAGATAGTAACCGAGTGCATAATTGCTGATATATCATCCTTCTGTGTCATCTTCACCCAGGACGATTGGTCCAGTGGTGCCCTGACATCATAAAGCTACAGCAGGATGTCATCTGATATGAGGGCTAACCTGATGCGCAAGCACTAGAGTACATTTATCTTTGTATTGAAATGGGTAGCAGGGTAGACAGGATGCCCAACTGAAAAGTAGGCTGGGAAGATGAAAGAAAGTAGGGCATTAATTGAGACTCATAAATTTGGATGAACGTGTGGTTGAGCATAATGGTCTCGGCTTCACCATTGCTTAACTCGTAGGAATCAGCTAAAATGAAGATGTTAAAATGCGGTGTTCATAATTTTTATTAGTCCCGCTAACTGTAGGATAACCCTTCCTCTCTCAACTTAATACCAGACTTAATTGCTACTGGTGTACCATAGCCTAAAACAAATGTAGTAAGAAGGGTACCCTGGCTGGCAATAGGAACAATTTATCTATGTCTAATGCAGGTGCCACAGTTGCTTAGAGAGTGTTAGTAAATGAGGCATGGGATTTAGAGAAGTATGCTAGGTTGAAAACACATTTTGAGATTTGAATTTCTAAGGAGCTGTGGGTTTTCACAATAATGCAGACTCCATAGTACTGATCTGTTAACGCCTTATAAAATAATTTTTTGTTGTATTGCATATGGTAAATGCACTAACAGTAGACTTTTCCATCTGCAGATTATACTGAATGACCAGCAGTGGCAGTGTTGCACAATAGATTTTCTCTGCATTGCCGAGATTAAACAAAAAAAACCAAAGAGGTCATGAAGAATACTGCACCATTCTACCAATTTATATGATAAGTAAAATTCACAATGATTGCATTTGACATTAAAAGACGTTCACAGCATCTGAAGGTCCTCACTACCTTATAGTTGGGTCCTCTGCGTGAATATAGTTTCTATCAAGATGGAAGTAAAAGGGTAACATTGTGGTGGTCATGATAGTTAATAAAAGACTCTGACTGCCTTCAAGGCTTTCAAAGCCTGCTTTAGATCCTGGTGCTAGCAATATTCCATTGAGGAAATGACTGCCATTGAGGCTGGAATGTATTATCTTACGTTAGAGTGATAGTCTTAAATTCTCACGGAAGGATGCTTATTTAAGCTCTTCCATAGTACTCGGTATGTTGGTATGTTGGTATGTTGGTATTGTTGGTATGTTGGTATTGTTGTTTGAGATGATCAGTGTTTTGTAACGCCATCCCACTTTCAAAAAAGCCCCAAGGCTTTGACTGGTTCAGAGTACATTACCATTCCACCTCCTACTTGCCTTGCGCTCATAAATACAGATAGTAACCGAGTGCATAATTGCTGATATATCATCCTTCTGTGTCATCTTCATCCAGGACGATTGGTCCAGTGGTGCCCTGACATCATAAAGCTACAGCAGGATGTCATCTGATATGAGGGCTAACCTGTTGCCTAGCAAGCACTAGAGTACATTTATCTTTGTATTGAAATGGGTAGCAGGGTAGACAGGATGCCCAACTGAAAAGTAGGCTGGGAAGATGAAAGAAAGTAGGGCATTAATTGAGACTCATAAATTTGGATGAACGTGTGGTTGAGCATAATGGTCTCGGCTTCACCATTGCTTAACTGGTAGGAATCAGCTAAAATGAAGATGTTAAAATGCGGTGTTCATAATTTTTATTAGTCCCGCTAACTGTAGGATAACCCTTCCTCTCTCAACTTAATACCAGACTTAATTGCTACTGGTGTACCATAGCCTAAAACAAATGTAGTAAGAAGGGTACCCTGCCCCTTGGCTGGCAATAGGAACAATTTATCTATGTCTAATGCGGGTGCCACAGTTGCTTAGAGAGTGTTAGTAAATGAGGCATGGGATTTAGAGAAGTATGCTAGGTTGAAAACACATTTTGAGATTTGAATTTCTAAGGAGCTGTGGGTTTTCACAATAATGCAGACTCCATAGTACTGATCTGTTAACGCCTTATAAAATAATTTTTTGTTGTATTGCATATGGTAAATGCACTAACAGTAGACTTTTCCATCTGCAGATTATACTGAATGACCAGCAGTGGCAGTGTTGCACAATAGATTTTCTCTGCATTGCCGAGATTAAACAAAAAAAAACAAAGAGGTCATGAAGAATACTGCACCATTCTACCAATTTATATGGTAAGTAAAATTCACAATGATTGCATTTGACATTCAAAGACGTTCGCAGCATCTGAAGGTCCTCACTACCTTAGAGTTGGGTCCTCTGCGTGAATATAGTTTCTATCAAGATGGAAGTAAAAGGGTAACATTGTGGTGGTCATGATAGTTAATAAAAGACTCTGACTGCCTTCAAGGCTTTCAAAGCCTGCTTTAGATCCTGGTGCTAGCAATATTCCATTGGAGGAAATGACTGCCATTGAGGCTGGAATGTATTATCTTACGTTAGAGTGATAGTCTTAAATTCTCACGGAAGGATGCTTATTTAAGCTCTTCCATAGTACTCGGTATGTTGGTATGTTGGTATTGTTGGTATGTTGGTATTGTTGTTGAGGATGATCAGTGTTTTTGTAACTCCATCCCACTTTCAAAAAAGCCCCAAGGCTTTGACTGGTTCAGAGTACATTACCATTCCACCTCCTACTTGCCTTGCGCTCATAAATACAGATAGTAACCGAGTGCATAATTGCTGATATATCATCCTTCTGTGTCATCTTCACCCAGGACGATTGGTCCAGTGGTGCCCTGACATCATAAAGCTACAGCAGGATGTCATCTGATATGAGGGCTAACCTGTTGCCTAGCAAGCACTAGAGTACATTTATCTTTGTATTGAAATGGGTAGCAGGGTAGACAGGATGCCCAACTGAAAAGTAGGCTGGGAAGATGAAAGAAAGTAGGGCATTAATTGAGACTCATAAATTTGGATGAACGTGTGGTTGAGCATAATGGTCTCGGCTTCACCATTGCTTAACTGGTAGGAATCAGCTAAAATGAAGATGTTAAAATGCGGTGTTCATAATTTTTATTAGTCCCGCTAACTGTAGGATAACCCTTCCTCTCTCAACTTAATACCAGACTTAATTGCTACTGGTGTACCATAGCCTAAAACAAATGTAGTAAGAAGGTACCCTGCCCCTTGGCTGGCAATAGGAACAATTTATCTATGTCTAATGCGGGTGCCACAGTTGCTTAGAGAGTGTTAGTAAATGAGGCATGGGATTTAGAGAAGTATGCTAGGTTGAAAACACATTTTGAGATTTGAATTTCTAAGGAGCTGTGGGTTTTCACAATAATGCAGACTCCATAGTACTGATCTGTTAACGCCTTATAAAAATAATTTTTTGTTGTATTGCATATGGTAAATGCACTAACAGTAGACTTTTCCATCTGCAGATTATACTGAATGACCAGCAGTGGCAATGTTGCACAATAGATTTTCTCTGCATTGCCGAGATTAAACAAAAAAAAACAAAGAGGTCATGAAGAATACTGCACCATTCTACCAATTTATATGGTAAGTAAAATTCACAATGATTGCATTTGACATTCAAAGACGTTCGCAGCATCTGAAGGTCCTCACTACCTTATAGTTGGGTCCTCTGCGTGAATATAGTTTCTATCAAGATGGAAGTAAAAGAAAGGGTAACATTGTGGTGGTCATGATAGTTAATAAAAGACTCTGACTGCCTTCAAGGCTTTCAAAGCCTGCTTTAGATCCTGGTGCTAGCAATATTCCATTGGAGGAAATGACTGCCATTGAGGCTGGAATGTATTATCTTACGTTAGAGTGATAGTCTTAAATTCTCACGGAAGGATGCTTATTTAAGCTCTTCCATAGTACTCAGTATGTTGGACTCTGATACTCAAGATGGATTGTTGTTGAGGATGATCAGTGTTTTTGTAACTCCATCCCACTTTCAAAAAAGCCCCAAGGCTTTGACTGGTTCAGAGTACATTACCATTCCACCTCCTACTTGCCTTGCGCTCATAAATACAGATAGTAACCGAGTGCATAATGGCTGATATATCATCCTTCTGTGTCATCTTCACCCAGGACGATTGGTCCAGTGGTGCCCTGACATCATAAAGCTACAGCAGGATGTCATCTGATATGAGGGCTAACCTGTTGCCTAGCAAGCACTAGAGTACATTTATCTTTGTATTGAAATGGGTAGCAGGGTAGACAGGATGCCCAACTGAAAAGTAGGCTGGTAAGATGAAAGAAAGTAGGGCATTAATTGAGACTCATAAATTTGGATGAATGTGTGGTTGAGCATAATGGTCTCGGCTTCACCATTGCTTAACTGGTAGGAATCAGCTAAAATGAAGATGTTGAAATGCGGTGTTCATAATTTTTATTAGTCCCGCTAACTGTAGGATAACCCTTCCTCTCTCAACTTAATACCAGACTTAATTGCTACTGGTGTACCATAGCCTGAAACAAATGTAGTAAGAAGGGTACACTGCCCCTTGGCTGGAATAGGAACAATTTATCTATGTCTAATGCAGGTGCCACAGTTGCTTAGAGAGTGTTAGTAAATGAGGCATGGGATTTAGAGAAGTATGCTAGGTTGAAAACACATTTTGAGATTTGAATTTCTAAGGAGCTGTGGGTTTTCACAATAATGCAGACTCCATAGTACTGATCTGTTAACGCCTTATAAAAATAATTTTTTGTTGTATTGCATATGGTAAATGCACTAACAGTAGACTTTTCCATCTGCAGATTATACTGAATGACCAGCAGTGGCAGTGTTGCACAATAGATTTTCTCTGCATTGCCGAGATTAAACAAAAAAAACCAAAGAGGTCATGAAGAATACTGCACCATTCTACCAATTTATATGGTAAGTAAAATTCACAATGATTGCATTTGACATTCAAAGACGTTCGCAGCATCTGAAGGTCCTCACTACCTTATAGTTTGGTCCTCTGCGTGAATATAGTTTCTATCAAGATGGAAGTAAAAGGGTAACATTGTGGTGGTCATGATAGTTAATAAAAGACTCTGACTGCCTTCAAGGCTTTCAAAGCCTGCTTTAGATCCTGGTGCTAGCAATATTCCATTGGAGGAAATGACTGCCATTGAGGCTGGAATGTATTATCTTACGTTAGAGTGATAGTCTTAAATTCTCACGGAAGGATCCTTATTTAAGCTCTTCCATAGTACTCAGTATGTTGGACTCTGATACTCAAGATGGATTGTTGTTGAGGATGATCAGTGTTTTTGTAACTCCATCCCACTTTCAAAAAAGCCCCAAGGCTTTGACTTGCTCAGAGTACATTACCATTCCACCTCCTACTTGCCTTGCGCTCATAAATACAGATAGTAACCGAGTGCATAATTGCTGATATATCATCCTTCTGTGTCATCTTCACCGAGGACGATTGGTCCAGTGGTGCCCTGACATCATAAAGCTACAGCAGGATGTCATCTGATATGAGGGCTAACCTGATGCGCAAGCACTAGAGTACATTTATCTTTGTATTGAAATGGGTAGCAGGGTAGACAGGATGCCCAACTGAAAAGTAGGCTGGGAAGATGAAAGAAAGTAGGGCATTAATTGAGACTCATAAATTTGGATGAACGTGTGGTTGAGCATAATGGTCTCGGCTTCACCATTGCTTAACTCGTAGAATCAGCTAAAATGAAGATGTTAAAATGCGGTGTTCATAATTTTTATTAGTCCCGCTAACTGTAGGATAACCCTTCCTCTCTCAACTTAATACCAGACTTAATTGCTACTGGTGTACCATAGCCTAAAACAAATGTAGTAAGAAGGGTACCCTGGCTGGCAATAGGAACAATTTATCTATGTCTAATGCAGGTGCCACAGTTGCTTAGAGAGTGTTAGTAAATGAGGCATGGGATTTAGAGAAGTATGCTAGGTTGAAAACACATTTTGAGATTTGAATTTCTAAGGAGCTGTGGGTTTTCACAATAATGCGGACTCCATAGTACTGATCTGTTAACGCCTTATAAAAATAATTTTTTGTTGTATTGCATATGGTAAATGCACTAACAGTAGACTTTTCCATCTGCAGATTATACTGAATGACCAGCAGTGGCAATGTTGCACAATAGATTTTCTCTGCATTGCCGAGATTAAACAAAAAAAAACAAAGAGGTCATGAAGAATACTGCACCATTCTACCAATTTATATGTTAAGTAAAATTCACAATGATTGCATTTGACATTCAAAGACGTTCGCAGCATCTGAAGGTCCTCACTACCTTATAGTTGGGTCCTCTGCGTGAATATAGTTTCTATCAAGATGGAAGTAAAAGGGTAACATTGTGGTGGTCATGATAGTTAATAAAAGACTCTGACTGCCTTCAAGGCTTTCAAAGCCTGCTTTAGATCCTGGTGCTAGCAATATTCCATTGGAGGAAATGACTGCCATTGAGGCTGGAATGTATTATCTTACGTTAGAGTGATAGTCTTAAATTCTCACGGAAGGATGCTTATTTAAGCTCTTCCATAGTACTCGGTATGTTGGTATGTTGGTATGTTGGTATTGTTGGTATGTTGGTATTGTTGTTTGAGATGATCAGTGTTTTTGTAACGCCATCCCACTTTCAAAAAAGCCCCAAGGCTTTGACTGGTTCAGAGTACATTACCATTCCACCTCCTACTTGCCTTGCGCTCATAAATACAGATAGTAACCGAGTGCATAATTGCTGATATATCATCCTTCTGTGTCATCTTCACCCAGGACGATTGGTCCAGTGGTGCCCTGACATCATAAAGCTACAGCAGGATGTCATCTGATATGAGGGCTAACCTGTTGCCTAGCAAGCACTAGAGTACATTTATCTTTGTATTGAAATGGGTAGCAGGGTAGACAGGATGCCCAACTGAAAAGTAGGCTGGGAAGATGAAAAGAAAGTAGGGCATTAATTGAGACTCATAAATTTGGATGAACGTGTGGTTGAGCATAATGGGCTCGGCTTCACCATTGCTTAACTGGTAGGAATCAGCTAAAATGAAGATGTTAAAATGCGGTGTTCATAATTTTTATTAGTCCCGCTAACTGTAGGATAACCCTTCCTCTCTCAACTTAATACCAGACTTAATTGCTACTGGTGTACCATAGCCTAAAACAAATGTAGTAAGAAGAGTACCCTGCCCCTTGGCTGGCAATAGGAACAATTTATCTATGTCTAATCGCGGGTGCCACAGTTGCTTAGAGAGTGTTAGTAAATGAGGCATGGGATTTAGAGAAGTATGCTAGGTTGAAAACACATTTTGAGATTTGAATTTCTAAGGAGCTGTGGGTTTTCACAATAATGCAGACTCCATAGTACTGATCTGTTAACGCCTTATAAAAATAATTTTTTGTTGTATTGCATATGGTAAATGCACTAACAGTAGCTTTTCCATCTGAAGATTATACTGAATGACCACCAGTGGCAGTGTTGCACAATAGATTTTCTCTGCATTGCCGAGATTAAACAAAAAAAAACAAAGAGGTCATTAAGAATACTGCACCATTCTACCAATTTATATGGTAAGTAAAATTCACAATGATTGCATTTGACATTCAAAGACGTTCGCAGCATCTGAAGGTCCTCACTACCTTATAGTTGGGTCCTCTGCGTGAATATAGTTTCTATCAAGATGGAAGTAAAAGGGTAACATTGTGGTGGTCATGATAGTTAATAAAAGACTCTGACTGCCTTCAAGGCTTTCAAAGCCTGCTTTAGATCCTGGTGCTAGCAATATTCCATTGGAGGAAATGACTGCCATTGAGGCTGGAATGTATTATCTTACGTTAGAGTGATAGTCTTAAATTCTCACGGAAGAATGCTTATTTAAGCTCTTCCATAGTACTCAGTATGTTGGACTCTGATACTCAAGATGAATTGTTGTTGAGGATGATCAGTGTTTTTGTAACTCCATCCCACTTTCAAAAAAGCCCCAAGGTTTTTACTGGTTCAGAGTACATTACCATTCCACCTCCTCCTTGCCTTGCGCTCATAAATACAGATAGTAACCGAGTGCATAATTGCTGATATATCATCCTTCTGTGTCATCTTCACCCAGGACGATTGGTCCAGTGGTGCCCTGACATCATAAAGCTACAGCAGGATGTCATCTGATATGAGGGCTAACCTGTTGCCTAGCAAGCACTAGAGTACATTTATCTTTGTATTGAAATGGGTAGCAGGGTAGACAGGATGCCCAACTGAAAAGTAGGCTGGTAAGATGAAATAAAGTAGGGCATTCATTGAGACTCATAAATTTGGATGAACGTGTGGTTGAGCATAATGGTCTCGGCTTCACCATTGCTTAACTGGTAGGAATCAGCTAAAATGAAGATGTTAAAATGCGGTAATCATAATTTTTATTAGTCCCGCTAACTGTAGGATAACCCTTCCTCTCTCAACTTAATACCAGACTTAATTGCTACTGGTGTACCATAGCCTAAAACAAATGTAGTAAGAAGGGTACCCTGCCCCTTGGCTGGCAATAGGAACAATTTATCTATGTCTAATGCGGGTGCCACAGTTGCTTAGAGAGTGTTAGTAAATGAGGCATGGGATTTAGAGAAGTATGCTAGGTTGAAAACACATTTTGAGATTTGAATTTCTAAGGAGCTGTGGGTTTTCACAATAATGCAGACTCCATAGTACTGATCTGTTAACGCCTTATAAAAATAATTTTTTGTTGTATTGCATATGGTAAATGCACTAACAGTAGACTTTTCCATCTGCAGATTATACTGAATGACCAGCAGTGGCAGTGTTGCACAATAGATTTTCTCTGCATTGCCGAGATTAAACAAAAAAAAAACAAAGAGGTCATGAAGAATACTGCACCATTCTACCAATTTATATGGTAAGTAAAATTCACAATGATTGCATTTGACATTCAAAGACGTTCGCAGCATCTGAAGGTCCTCACTACCTTATAGTTGGGTCCTCTGCGTGAATATAGTTTCTATCAAGATGGAAGTAAAAGGGTAACATTGTGGTGGTCATGATAGTTAATAAAAGACTCTGACTGCCTTCAAGGCTTTCAAAGCCTGCTTTAGATCCTGGTGCTAGCAATATTCCATTGGAGGAAATGACTGCCATTGAGGCTGGAATGTATTATCTTACGTTAGAGTGATAGTCTTAAATTCTCACGGAAGGATGCTTATTTAAGCTCTTCCATAGTACTCGGTATGTTCGTATGTTGGTATTGTTGGTATGTTGGTATTGTTGTTGAGGATGATCAGTGTTTTTGTAACTCCATCCCACTTTCAAAAAAGCCCCAAGGTTTTTACTGGTTCAGAGTACATTACCATTCCACCTCCTACTTGCCTTCGCGATCATAAATACAGATAGTAACCGAGTGCATAATTGCTGATATATCATCCTTCTGTGTCATCTTCACCCAGGACGATTGGTCCAGTGGTGCCCTGACATCATAAAGCTACAGCAGGATGTCATCTGATATGAGGGCTAACCTGTTGCCTAGCAAGCACTAGAGTACATTTATCTTTGTATTGAAATGGGTAGCAGGGTAGACAGGATGCCCAACTGAAAAGTAGGCTGGGAAGATGAAAGAAAGTAGGGCATTAATTGAGACTCATAAATTTGGATGAATGTGTGGTTGAGCATAATGGTCTCGGCTTCACCATTGCTTAACTGGTAGGAATCAGCTAAAATGAAGATGTTAAAATGCGGTGTTCATAATTTTTATTAGTCCTGCTAACTGTAGGATAACCCTTCCTCTCTCAACTTAATACCAGACTTAATTGCTACTGGTGTACCATAGCCTAAAACAAATGTAGTAAGAAGGGTACCCTGCCCCTTGGCTGGCAATAGGAACAATTTATCTATGTCTAATGCAGGTGCCACAGTTGCTTAGAGAGTGTTAGTAAATGAGGCATGGGATTTAGAGAAGTATGCTAGGTTGAAAACACATTTTGAGATTTGAATTTCTAAGGAGCTGTGGGTTTTCACAATAATGCAGACTCCATAGTACTGATCTGTTAACGCCTTATAAAAATAATTTTTGTTGTATTGCATATGGTAAATGCACTAACAGTGGACTTTTCCATCTGCAGATTATACTGAATGACCAGCAGTGGCAGTGTTGCACAATAGATTTTCTCTGCATTGCCGAGATTAAACAAAAAAAACCAAAGAGGTCATGAAGAATACTGCACCATTCTACCAATTTATATGGTAAGTAAAATTCACAATGATTGCATTTGACATTCAAAGACGTTCGCAGCATCTGAAGGTCCTCACTACCTTATAGTTGGGTCCTCTGCGTGAATATAGTTTCTATCAAGATGGAAGTAAAAGGGTAACATTGTGGTGGTCATGATAGTTAATAAAAGACTCTGACTGCCTTCAAGGCTTTCAAAGCCTGCTTTAGATCCTGGTGCTAGCAATATTCCATTGGAGGAAATGACTGCCATTGAGGCTGGAATGTATTATCTTACGTTAGAGTGATAGTCTTAAATTCTCACGGAAGGATGCTTATTTAAGCTCTTCCATAGTACTCGGTATGTTGGTTTGTTGGTATGTTGGTATTGTTGTTGAGGATGATCAGTGTTTTTGTAACTCCATCCCACTTTCAAAAAAGCCCCAAGGTTTTTACTGGTTCAGAGTACATTGCCATTCCACCTCCTACTTGCCTTGCGCTCATAAATACAGATAGTAACCGAGTGCATAATTGCTGATATATCATCCTTCTGTGTCATCTTCACCCAGGACGATTGGTCCAGTGGTGCCCTGACATCATAAAGCTACAGCAGGATGTCATCTGATATGAGGGCTAACCTGTTGCCTAGCAAACACTAGAGTACATTTATCTTTGTATTGAAATGGGTAGCAGGGTAGACAGGATGCCCAACTGAAAAGTAGGCTGGGAAGATGAAAGAAAGTAGGGCATTAATTGAGACTCATAAATTTGGATGAACGTGTGGTTGAGCATAATGGTCTCGGCTTCACCATTGCTTAACTGGTAGGAATCAGCTAATATGAAGATGTTAAATTGCGGTGTTCATAATTTTTATTAGTCCCGCTAACTGTAGGATAACCCTTCCTCTCTCAACTTAATACCAGACTTAATTGCTACTGGTGTACCATAGCCTAAAACAAATGTAGTAAGAAGGGTACCCTGCCCCTTGGCTGGAATAGGAACAATTTATCTATGTCTAATGCAGGTGCCACAGTTGCTTAGAGAGTGTTAGTAAATGAGGCATGGGATTTAGAGAAGTATGCTAGGTTGAAAACACATTTTGAGATTTGAATTTCTAAGGAGCTGTGGGTTTTCACAATAATGCAGACTCCATAGTACTGATCTGTTAACGCCTTATAAAAATAATTTTTTGTTGTATTGCATATGGTAAATGCACTAACAGTAGACTTTTCCATCTGCAGATTATACTGAATGACCAGCAGTGGCAATGTTGCACAATAGATTTTCTCTGCATTGCCGAGATTAAACAAAAAAAAACAAAGAGGTCATGAAGAATACTGCACCATTCTACCAATTTATATGGTAAGTAAAATTCACAATGATTGCATTTGACATTCAAAGACGTTCGCAGCATCTGAAGGTCCTCACTACCTTATAGTTGGGTCCTCTGCGTGAATATAGTTTCTATCAAGATGGAAGTAAAAGGGTAACATTGTGGCGGTCATGATAGTTAATAAAAGACTCTGACTGCCTTCAAGGCTTTCAAAGCCTGCTTTAGATCCTGGTGCTAGCAATATTCCATTGGAGGAAATGACTGCCATTGAGGCTGGAATGTATTATCTTACGTTAGAGTGATAGTCTTAAATTCTCACGGAAGGATGCTTATTTAAGCTCTTCCATAGTAGTTGGTATGTTGGTATTGTTGGTATGTTGGTATTGTTGTTGAGGATGATCAGTGTTTTTGTAACTCCATCCCACTTTCAAAAAAGCCCCAAGGTTTTTACTGGTTCAGAGTACATTACCATTCCACCTCCTCCTTGCCTTGCGCTCATAAATACAGATAGTAACCGAGTGCATAATTGCTGATATATCATCCTTCTGTGTCATCTTCACCCAGGACGATTGGACCAGTGGTGCCCTGACATCATAAAGCTACAGCAGGATGTCATCTGATATGAGGGCTAACCTGTTGCCTAGCAAGCACTAGAGTACATTTATCTTTGTATTGAAATGGGTAGCAGGGTAGACAGGATGCCCAACTGAAAAGTAGGCTGGGAAGATGAAAGAAAGTAGGGCATTAATTGAGACTCATAAATTTGGATGAATGTGTGGTTGAGCATAATGGTCTCGGCTTCACCATTGCTTAACTGGTAGGAATCAGCTAAAATGAAGATGTTAAAATGCGGTGTTCATAATTTTTATTAGTCCTGCTAACTGTAGGATAACCCTTCCTCTCTCAATTTAATACCAGACTTAATTGCTACTGGTGTACCATAGCCTAAAACAAATGTAGTAAGAAGGGTACCCTGCCCCTTGGCTGGCAATAGGAACAATTTATCTATGTCTAATGCAGGTGCCACAGTTGCTTAGAGAGTGTTAGTAAATGAGGCATGGGATTTAGAGAAGTATGCTAGGTTGAAAACACATTTTGAGATTTGAATTTCTAATGAGCTGTGGGTTTTCACAATATTACAGACTCCATAGTACTGATCTGTTAATGCTTTATAGAAATCAGTTTTTTTTGTATTGCATATGGTAAATGCACTAACAGTGGACTTTTCCATCTGCAGATTACACTGAATGACCAGCAGTGGCAGTGTTGCACAATACATTTTCTCTGCATTGCCGAGACTTAAAAAAAAAAAAAAAAAAAAAAATCGTCATCAAGCATACTGCATCATTTTACCAATTTTTATGGTAAGTAAAACTCACAATCATTCAATTTGGCATTAAGACGGTCACTGAATCTGAATGTCCTCACTACCTTAGTTGTGTTCTCTGCGTGAATATAATTTCTGTCAAGATCGATGTTATACAGATTACATTAAATGATAGTTAATAAAAGACTTTGACTCCCTCCAAGGCTACCAAAACTTTCTTTAGATCCTGGTGCTAGCAGTATTCAATCCAAAGATATTACTGCCTGAGACTGGAATGTATTATCTTACGTTAGAGCGATAGTTTTACTTTCTCACGGAAGAAAGCTCATTTATAACCCTGGGCGGAGTTCGCGGTGTTGCACTATGCAAAACTCCGCAAAGTGGTAAAAAAACTCCGCCGCACTACGCGGAGCTTCGCGAGCGGCGGAGTTCAATAGAAAAATGCTGTTCGCGGTGATTGCACAGTGCCGGATGCTTGTCCGCACTGTGCAATCATTTCGAACGGCACCATACACAGCACAGGCTTTCCTTTTCTGCCGCTCGAGTAGATTTATACTTGAGCGGCAGCTTTCTCAACGCGAACGGGCAGTTTCTCAACGCGAGCGGTTGCGAGCATACGCGACCACTCGCAATGAGAAACCTGACCCCCCCGCATCTGAAAGAGACACGTTAGTGATAGATTCCTTACCTTAGAATATACCCAGGCGTCAGACTGGATCCCGAAAGTTTTTCGTCAGCAGTACCCCTGCACGTCGGTAGGTGGCGTTGTGCGGCTCCGCGTCCGTCGCTGGCGTCGTAAGCGCTGAGATGACGTCACGGAGACTACTTAGGCGCCACCTATGCGCACTGACGTCAGTTCTTTCTTTTTCCGCGCCAGCAAGCGCAGATCCGGTTAGAGCACGTACCTTAGTCACTTTTTGACTACTTTTTTTGGGGGACTTTTGTCTCTACTTCTTTGAGTCTTTGACTCCTGGTGCCACGTAGGGATGCCTGGGTTTAAATCCTGCGGGGCCTGCCGCCGTACGATGTCGGTGGCCGACCCCTATGGCGTCTGTCTCTACTGTCTGGAGCGCGACAAAGACTCGCGGTCATGTTCCGATTGTCTGGCCATGGCTCCGAAGGCTTTGCGGGAGCGGTCCCAAAAGCTGCTGGAGGCCTGACAGTTGTCTCCGCGCTGTTCGAGGTCCAGGGGTCGCTCGAGGGACCGACCGCGGAGTCATCATCATCACTCCTCGGGGTCCCAGTCTTCACCCTCGGAATCGGGTAAGAGACGTCAACTTTGTCCAAAAAAAACACATTTTCCTCACATTTCTGTGATGGAAAGTTCTGGAATCTGCATGGATCCACAAAATTCCACCCACCCCGCATTTCCCAAAGACTTCCGATAGAAATGATACCTCACATGTGAGTGTAGGTCAAGTACCCGTGACAGACAAGGACCCAAAATGTATTGTGGAGACATCAAAATCACCAACCACAAAACGACCTGGTTTTGCAAGGTGGGGCTCCTGGGTTTTTGGCCGCGGGCTCAGCGGCCATCTAGGGAAACCTACTGAACCCACATATTTCTGGAAAGTAGACACCCTGGGGAGTCCAGTGAGGTATGGCTTGAGTGGATCCCCCAACACTTCCCTACCCAGATTCCCCTGCAAAGCTCAAATTTAGCTGAAAAAAATCACATTTTCCTCACTTTTCTGTGTGGGAATGTTGTGGGATCACCGGGGGGACACAAATTTCCTACCACCTAGCATTCCCCGAGGTTTCCCGATAAAAATGGTACCTCACTTGTGTGGGTAGGCATAGTGGCTGCAACAGGAAATGACCCAAATCGTACTGTGGAGACTTCAAAATTCCCTATCATAAAACTACCTGGTTTTGCAGGGGGGGGGGGCACCTGGTTTTTTGGCCCTGGGCTCGCGGCCATCTAGGGAAACCTACCAAACCTACACATTTCTGAAAACTAGACACGCTGGGGAGTCCAGTGAGGTATGGCTTGCGTGGATCCCCCAACATTTTCTTACCCAGAATCACCTGCAAATGTCAAATTTAGCTACAAAAATCACTTTTTCTACACAATTGTGTGGGGGATCACTGTGCCAGAACAAATGTCCTACCACCTAGCGTTTCCCTTGGTCTCCCGAGTAAAATGATACCTCACTTGTGTGGCTGTCCAATGCAGAATCCACTAACAACATATTTGTTTAAAAATGTAGCGCTTAGAATATGCGGTGCTATACCTTTAATCCCTATGTTTTTGGCTGTTCCCAGTCACCGGCCTTTGCCCCCTCCCCACACAAGTGAGGTATCATTTTACTCGAGAGAACAAGGGGAACACTGGGTGGTAGGACATTTGTGCCGGCATGGTGATCCCACGCAAAAATGTATGGAAAAAGTGATTTTTTTTTTCAACTAAATTTGAGGTTTGCAGGGGATTCTGCATAGGGAAACGTTGGGGGATCGACGCAAGCCATACCTAAATGGACTTCCCAGGGTGTCTAGTTTTCAGAAATGTGTGGGTTTGGTAGGTTTCCCTAGATGACCGCGAAGCCGGGGCCAAAAACCCAGGTGCCGCCCCCCTGCAAAACCAGGTTGTTTTTTGATAGGTAATTTTGTAGTCTCCACAATACGTTTTGGGCCCTTGCCTGTCGCGGGTACTTGACCCACCCACACGAGTGATGTACCACTTTTATCTGAAGACTTTGTAGAATGCGGGGTGGGTGGAATTTTGTGGATCCATGCAGATTCAAGAACTTTCCATCACAGAAATGTGAGGAAAATTAGTTGTTTTTTTTACAAAGTTTGAGGTTTACAAGGGATTCTGGGTAACAGAACCTGGCGGGAGCCAGACAATTCACCCCATCCTGGGTTCCCCTGGGTGTCTGGTTTTCAAAAATGTATAGGTCTGAGAGGTTTCCCTAGGAGCCGGCAGAGCTAGGGTTCCAAATCT
Source organism: Calotriton arnoldi (assembly GCA_963921515.1). NCBI lineage: Eukaryota > Metazoa > Chordata > Amphibia > Caudata > Salamandridae > Calotriton > Calotriton arnoldi. The sequence continues at coordinate 397,877 of CAWUFW010002470.1, read as the reverse complement.
ACAGCTAGGCACTTTGCAAAAAAAGGGTCAGTTTTCACTGTGAAAATGTGGTGTGTCCACGTTGCGTTTTGCGCCGTTTCCTGTCGTGGGCACTAGGTCTACCCACACAAGTGAGGTACTATTTTTATCGGAAGTCTTTGGAGGATGCAGAGTGGGTGGGATTTTGTGGATCCATACAGATTCAAGAACTTTCCATCACAGAAATGTGAGGAAAATGTGTTTTTTTTACAAGGTTTGAGGTTTGTAAGGGATTCTGGATAACAGAACCTAGTGAGAGCCACACAAGTCAACACATCCTGTATTCCCTTTTGTGTCTGGTTTTCAAAAATATACAGGTTTGCTATGTTTCCCTGCACTAGGACCCAAAATCCACAGGTAGGCACATTCCGAAAAAAAGTCAGTGCCTAGTGGGCTTTCTGCTGCCCTGGGGAGGGGGGAAATTGGTGGCCACTGCCCCAATATGCCCCCAAGGGGGCAGAAAGACTGTGGCTATTCTTTTGGGGGGGCTGGGGCATTGGGATGCCCATTCTGGGTAGCCCCCACCCCTACATATAAAAAAGCCAGCATAATCGCTGTCGCCTAGTGGGCTCTCTGCCCCCCCGGGGGCAGATCAGGGGCTACTGCCCCCATATGCCTCCTGGTCGGACAGACAGACTGTGGCATCTTTTTTGGGTGGTGGGGGCATTGGCAGCCCCCACCCCGAACTTTGAAAGAAAAAAAATCCCTGGTGGCTAGTGGGCTTTCTGCCCCCCCCCCCCTGGGGGGGCAGATAAGTGGCTTTTGTTATGTTATGTTAGCATGATTTCTAAAGCGCACGAATACCCGAAGGTGTCTTGGCGCTGGACCTTGATATAGCCTTGACAAAGAGAAGAAAAGAGTTTAAAATGAAGTTAATTAAACAACCAAGTTTTCAGATTTTTTCTGAAGGAGGTGAGGGAATTGGCCGCTCTTGTACTTGCTGGAAGAGTGTTCCAGAGTTTGGCTGTACAGTAGCTTATGCTTCGACCTCCCCAGTTCACCGTTCGAATTCTTGGTACCAGCATCAACCTGGCATTAGTAGACCTTAGACATCTACCAGGAAGGTACCAGGAAAAGACATTTTTTAGTGATGCTGGTCCAGTATTGTTCAGTGCCTTATAGGCCAGGCAAAGTACTTTAAACTTAATGCGTTGTGCCACTGGTAACCAATGAAGTTTCCGAATGGCTTCCGAGATGGATTGATATTTTGGTAAATTCAGCAAGAGCCTAGAAGCGGCATTCTGTACCATTTGTAATTTTTTCAGGTGTTGTTTCTGTAACCCAGGGTAGAGGCCGTTACAGTAATCTAATTTTGATAACACTAACATTGTTACCACCGTCCTCCTAAGATTTAGGGGAATGTAGGGTGTTATCTTCTTCAATTTTCTTATCAAATAGAATGCAGCTGAGACTGTGGCATTGGTTTGCTGGGAATATGTAAGTTTGTTGTCAATCAACACCCCAAGGTTTTTAGCCTTTTCTACTGGCTTTGGAAGTTCTCCAATTTCCGCCGGCCACCATACGTCATCCCACATAGGTTGGAGATTGCCAAAAATAACCACCTCGGTTTTATCAGAGTTTAGTTTGAGGCAGTGCCTTCCCATCCAATGACTAATTTCCCTCATACAATTCTGAAATTGTGTGGCAGGCGAGACTCGGTTTTTATGCACCTCTACCACAATCTGAGTGTCATCAGCATATGATGTCAAATCAAAGCCGAAATGTTGAACCAAGGGAGCCAGTTCAGACACATAAATGTTGAACAAAGATGGGCTCAAAGATGAACCTTGAGGAACCCCGCACGGGAGTACGTACGGAGCAGCTTGAAACTGATCTAAGGTCACAGTTTGTTTCCTATTTTATAGAAATGATGCTATTAAAGATAGGGCTAGATTCTTTACCCCTAATTTTTCCAAACGCTGGAGCAGTGTGTCATGGTGCACAGTATCGAAGGCAGCCGACAAATCGAGGAGAATCAGAACAGCCGCACCCCCTTGGTCCATTGCTGCCCTGATCTCCTCGGTGGCCTTGATAAGTGCTGTTTCTGTGCTGTGCCCTGAGCGGAAATCGAATTGAGTGGGGTCAAGTAATTCCTTTTCATGAATGAACTGTGTTAGTTGATTGTTCATTATTTTCTCAACTATTTTTGCCGGGAAAGGTAACCTAGCAATTGGACGATAGTTACTTGTAATGGTTATATCCAAGTTTGCTTTCTTTATCAAAGGAAGAATGGCTGCATCTTTCCAGATGGCCGGGAATGTGCCTGATAAAAACATATTATTAAAAATGTTTGTCAATATAGGACACACCTCCTTTGCTATGCTTTTTAGTACTACAGGGGGGCAGGGATCTAACGGAGAGCCTGATTTTGTTTCCTGAACAAGTTTTTCCACAAGCTCACTCGGCACCTGCGAAAACCTAAAAACACCATTCTCTTCTATCTTGATGGTAGATGAAACTTTGTTTGATGTATTGGGAATAGCGGTGAAATTATTATATATGTCATAGACTTTATTCCTGAAAGCGGTTGCTATGTTGTCACAAAGGAGTTGACTACTCCCTGAAGTTGTTTTATTTGATATAGCCGTTAGCTTTTCTACCACCCCAAATAATTCTTTAGTTGAGTTTTTGGCTTGCTCAATTTGTCGAGTGAAGAAAGTTCTTTTTCCGTAATCAAAAGAGATTTATAGTTTGCTAATGCGCATTTGTAGCTGTTTTTATCATCTCCCTCATATTTTGTTCTCCAGCGCCTTTCTAATCGGCGACAATTTTGTTTCTCTTGTCGCAGAGCTTCAGTAAACCATGGGGCTGATGGTTGAGTGCGATTCCGGAATTTTTCCCGGTTGGTACTGTAGTCTTGAAGGCGTCATTAAGCCATTTTGTATAATCCGTTGCAGCCTGATCTACCTGTGTGCTCACAGTCGGCCGTGTCTGCTCCAGTTGGAATTCCAACGTGCTTTTATCTATCTTGTTCCATGCTTTATATGTGCTTTGCTGTATTTTACCAGCCTTAGCTTCCGGAACAGTTTGAACTGGGTAGTCGAAAGTGATTAAAAAATGGTCTGACCAGACTAGAGGGTAGATTTCCTTCACTATTAATCCTGGTACTGAGGAAAATACCCACGTCGAGTGTATGGCCTGCCTCATGAGTGGGTTTATGTACTATCTGAGATAGCCCCAGCATACTTAGAGTTTCTATTAGAGTAGTTGTGTCCTTGTCCGACTTCATCTCAAGGTGTAAATTAAAATCACCCAAGATGGTAAATGTCTTTGTAGTGAGGCATGGTTCTAATAGTGAATCTAAATTTGCAGTAAAGCTAGATCTAGAGCCGGGGGGGCGGTATACCAACATGCCCTTGAAGGTGTTTTTTGGATTCAATTCTAGTTGAAAATTAAGCCCTTCATATTGAGGGTCAGATGCTGGAGAAAATGTACCTTTAAAGTGATCACGATATATTACCGCTAGCCCTCTACCTCTCTTAATGGGTCTGTCCAATCTAAATAAGACAAACCCTTGTGGGACTGCAACTACAAAATCTGGGTCTGATGCTGGGTCTGCCCATGTTTCTGTAAGAAATAGCACCTCCAGTTTTTGTTGCAAAATGATATCTGCTATTTCATATTTATGTTTACCAAGTGACCTTACATTAATCAGGCCACAATGTATTTCAGCACATGTTTTAGGACTTAGCTGCTTTGTTTTTGAGTTAAATTTTAAACTCTGGCAACTTTTAAACATTTGTTGACCCGGAAGTAGAAAGCCACATACACATTTGAACTGAATAGGGTAGCTCCAGTATCTGAAAGAGACACGTTAGTGACAGATTCCTTACCTTAGAATATCCCCAGGCGTCAGGCTGGATCCGGAAAGTTTTTGCGTAGCAGTACCCTTGCGCGTCGGTAGGCGGCGTCGTGCGGCTCCGCGTCCGTCGTCGGCGTCGTGATCGCCGGGATGACGTCGCGGGCAGTACTTAGGCGCCGCCCCTGCGCGCTGACGTCAGTTCTTCTTTTCCGCGCCAGTAAGCGCAGATCCGGGAAGAGCAGTGCCCTAGTCACTTTTTGACTATCTTTTTGTGAAATTTTTCACTGTTCTCTTCAACGAGTCTTCACGACTCCTAAGGTGTCGTAGGGATGCCCGGCTTTAAGCCCTGCGAGGTATGTGGTCGTATGATGTCCATCACGGACCCCCACCTCGAGTGTCTCTTCTGCCTCGGCCGAGGCCACGACACGAAGTCGTGCCCTGACTGCCGGAAACTTCATCCGAAGGCTTTGCGAGAGCGGTCTCGAAAGCTCCTTGAAGTCCGGCAGTCGGCTCCGCGCCGCAGCAAGCCCCGGTCCCGGGAGAGGTCGAGGGGCCGGACGCGGAGTCCCCGCCGTTCGTCGGAATCCAAGTCTTCGCGCTCCTCCGGTAAGTCGAAGCACAAGAAGTCTAAGCGGCGTCATCGCTCTAAGACTTCGCCTCGCCGGTCGCGCGACTCGGCTGAGGTCCCTGTCGGCACCGTCCCCGCCCCGCGGCCCCGGACGTGCCTGTCGAGTTGTCCCCGCATTACCCGTCCTTCCCGGGTTCGGGGCGACTCCGGCCGAAGTACAGAAATTCCTGTCGGCCATGGCCCGCCTCTTCGGGCCTCAAGGTCCCTCCGGTGCGCCTTCGGGCCCCGCGGGCCCAGATGGGGTTGCTCCGGCGTCGCCGTCGACTCCGGTCCCGGCGTCGCCTGTCCCACCAGCCTTCGTCCCGGCCTCGGCTCCGGCCCCGGCCTCGACCCCGGTTCCGGTGGTGCCGCAACCTCCATCGACGCCGGTTGACCTAACCACGCCTCCGCCGACGCCGATGTCCCCGGTGCCGTTTCCGACGCCGTCCGGGGCTCCGGGCGGCGTCGTTCCCGGTTCTCCCCGGGTCCGGACATGGAGCCGGACCGGCGTCGCCCGACGCCGGTTCCGGCGCCGATGAGGCCTTGGGTCCCTTATGTCCCTCCTCCTCCATCTTTTCAACCTGAGGAGGACCAGGAGAGCTGGGAGGGGTCTGACGACCCTCTCACACAACAGTGCGAGTTTGACCCGGACTGGGTTGAGGAACTTGGGGATGCCAGTGGGCTGGATACCTCCCCCGACTCTGGCATGCTGTCTCCTCCCGTGGCAACGGAGGAGGGGGCTAATTTTGCAACGGTGTTGCGTAGAGCTGCTGGAGCCTTAAATCTCCAGTTGCCTACAGTGGCCGTCAGGACTAACCTCCTGACTGAAGTGCTTCAGCCGGCGGCCTCCTCTTCGGAGCCTGTGCTGCCGTTCAACGATGCACTCACTGACGTTCTTTTGGGTGCCTGGTCCAAACCCACCACAGGGGCTCCTGTGGATAGGAACGTGGCCCGACGCCATCGCCCGGCTCCGGGCGACCCCTGTTTCTCTCCCAACACCCCACCCCTGAGAGCTTGGTTGTCCAAGCCTCTGCCTCCCAAACAGCCTTCCCTACCGCCCCTCCGGATAGGGAATCCAAGCGCCTGGATCACTTTGGGAAGAAGGCTTTCTCTTCCTCCAGTGCTGGCTTGCGGTCTGTTAATACCGCTTGCCTCTTGGGCCGATACACCCACTCCCTGTGGGATTCGGTGGCTGATGTTTTGCCGCAGTGTTCTGAGGAGGTCCAGACACTGCTTACCCGCGCTATTGCGGAAGGGCGTGATGCGGCTAAGTATACCATCCGCTGTGGCCTTGATACCGCCGACTCGCTGGGCAGATCGCTTGCAACGACGGTGGCGCTGCGTCGCCACGCCTGGCTGAGAACCACTGGTTTTTCAGGGGATGTCCAGAATACTCTCATGGACATGCCCTTTGATGGAGTCGGTCTCTTTGGTTCAAAGGCGGACCATGCGCTGGAGCGTTTCAAGGATTCACGGGCTACTGCTAAGTCCCTGGGCCTTGCTGTTGTGCGCCCTACGCAAACGTCTGCTTTTCGCCCCTTTCGTGGCCACGGAAGGGGCGCCCAATCACGTCCACAGCCCGGCCAACGGCCCGCGCAGCAAGCGCCTTCGCGTGGCCGAGGACGTGGATACCGCCGTGGCGGTTCGGGCAACCAGCGTGCGGGTCAGGCCACCACCTCCAACCCGTCCGCGGCCTCCAAGCCCTCCTAGTCCCTCCTTTCAGGTGCACAGCACGCCAGTCGAGGGCAGGGTCCGCCATCACCTTCACCACTGGCGTCCCATCACCTCGGACAAGTGGGTCTTGGACATTGTCCGAAGGGGCTACTCCCTCCCCTTCGAGACCACCCCCCAGCCATGCCACCTCAATTCCACCGCATGTCAGGGGATCACTTGGTGCTTCTACAGAAGGAAGTCACGGCCCTCTTGGCCAAGAGGGCCATCGAGCATGTTCCGACCCCAGAAGTAGGGCGTGGTTGCTACTCCCACTACTTTCTGGTGCCCAAAAAGGACAAGGAGGACATGCGTCCTATCTTGGACCTCCGGAACGTCAATCGCTTCCTCCGGAAGGAGAAGTTCAAGATGCTCACCCTAGCTCAGGTCTTGACTGCCCTCGACCCCGGAGACTGGTTGGTAGCGTTGGACTTGCAGGACGCCTATTTCCACATCCCCGTCCTGCCGGCCCACCGGCGTTACCTTCGGTTCACGGTAGGCCTCGAGCATTTTCAGTTCACCGTGCTCCCCTTTGGCCTTACCAGTGCCCCTCGGGTGTTCACGAAAGTGATGGCGGTGGTCGCAGCTCATCTGCGCCGGGCAGGGGTTTCAGTCTTCCCCTACCTCGACGACTGGCTGCTGAAGGCGGGCTCGTCCCAGGCAGTTGTCTCCCACCTCCAGACTACGGCCGAACTCCTGCACTCGCTGGGGTTCTCCATCAATGTGCCAAAGTCGCATCTGATTCCTTCTCCACAGCTCCTTTTCATCGGAGCAGTTCTGGACACGACGCAGTTTCGGGCCTATCCTCCCGAACGGCGAGTCCGGGATATTCAGGCTATGATTCCGATCTTTCAGCCCTTATCCTGGGTTTCGGTACGGATGACCCTGAGGCTGCTGGGCCTCATGGCCTCCTGCATCCTGCTGGTCACTCATGCCAGATGGCATATGCGGGCTCTGCAGTGGGACCTGAAGTTCCAGTGGGCGCAGCACCAGGGCGACCTGTCCGATCACGTCCAGATCTCGGAGGGGACTGCAAAACAGTTGCAGTGGTGGCTCTCGAACCGGCAATGGGTCATGGGCAGATCCCTCTCCCTTCCCCAGCCAGAGCACACAGTTGTGACGGACGCGTCCCTTCTGGGATGGGGCGGTCACATGGGAGAGGCGGAGATCAGAGGCCTCTGGTCTCCGGCGGAGTCCCGGCTCCATATCAACCTTCTGGAGCTCCGGGCGATCCGACTTGCACTCAAGGCATTCCTTCCCTCTGTCAAAGGGAAGGTAGTGCAGGTGTTCACAGACAACACCACTGCCATGTGGTACTGCAACAAACAAGGCGGGGTGGGGTCGTGGACCCTTTGTCAGGAGGCTCTGCGCCTCTGGACATGGCTGGAACACCAGGGCATGTTCCTGGTGGTTCAACACCTGGCAGGTTCCCTGAACGCCAGGGCGGACGAACTCAGCCGCAGGTGCATGATGGATCACGAATGGCGTCTTCACTCGGAAGTGGCGCAAGGACTCTTTCTACAGTGGGGAGAGCCTTGGTTACATCTATTCGCCACCGAAGAGAACGCGCAATGTCATCAGTTCTGCGCGTTGGAATTTCCAAGGCGGCACTCGCTCGGCGACGCTTTTCGTCACGAGTGGAGTTGCGGTCTATTGTACGCCTTTCCGCCTATACCACTTCTACCCAGAGTGTTGAAGAAGATTCGGCACGACCGGGCCCAAGTCATTCTTGTGGCTCCGGACTGGGCTCGAAGAGTTTGGTATCCCGAGCTACTCAATATGAGCGTAGATCCCCCGATCCGTCTGCCTCTTCGGGAGGATCTTCTGTCGCAGCAGCAGGGGACGGTCCTCCACCCGAACCTGTCCAGTCTACACCTGCTTGCGTGGAGATTGAGCGGCGGCAGTTGATTCCTTTCGACTTGCCTCCCGAAGTTTGTGATGTGATTCTGGCAGCCAGGCGTCCCTCCACTAAGGTGGTATACGCCTGCAGGTGGAACAAATTTGTGGCATGGTGCACAGCAAAGGCTGTGGATCCCCTTTCTGCCCCTCTTTCTGAGGTCCTTCTGTTCCTTCTCTCTCTGGCCCAACAGGGTTCTGCCCTGGGTACCATCAAGGGTTATCTTTGTGCTATCTCGGCCTTCCTCAGGCTCCCTGATCAGCCCTCCCTTTTCAAGTCCCCTGTTGTTAACAGGTTCTTAAAAGGCATTACTCACCTCTTCCCTCCTGTTCCGTTTGTGATGCCTCAGTGGGACTTAAACTTGGTTCTTACCTTTTAATGTGCGCTCCCTTTGAGCCTCTACATAACTGTCCTCTTCGTCTTCTGACTCTGAAGACAGCCTTTCTGGTGGCCATCACCTCCGCTCGGCGGGTGAGTGAGCTCCAGGCTCTATCTTGCAAACCTCCCTTTCTGTCTGTTCATCCAGACAAGGTTGTTCTTCGGACGCGTCCGTCCTTCTTGCCAAAGGTGGTTACTGCTTTCCACATTGGGCAGACCATCACTTTGCCCACCTTCTTTCCGCCTCCGCATCCTTCCAGAGAGGAAGAGAGGCTCCACCGTCTGGACCCAAAACGTGCGCTCTCCTTCTATATTGACCGCACAAAACACTTCCGGGTGGATGACCAGCTCTTTATTGGCTACGTGGGCGCCAAAAAGGTCGGGCGGTGCACAAGAGGACCATCTCCCGCTGGGTTACCTTGTGCATCAAGACCTGCTATTCTTTGGCTAAAAAGGAGCCTCCTGTTGGGCTGCGTGCCCATTCCACCAGGGCAACGGCTGCTACCACGGCCTTGGGCCGCGGTGTTCCGCTGCCGGTTATCTGTCAGGCAGCTACGTGGGCCTCGCTGCACACGTTTACAAAGCATTACTGCCTTGACAGTCAGGTCCGGAGGGACGGCTTCTTTGGCCGTTCTGTCCTCCAGGACTTCCTTGTCTGATCTTTGTTCGCAGACCCACCACCGGGGTTGGTATTGCTGGGGTATCTATTCTAAGGTAAGGAATCTGTCACTAACGTGTCTCTTTCAGATGCACAAGTTACTAACTTGTGTAACGATATATCTGTAAGAGACAGTAGTTAGTGACAGATTCCTACCGCCCACCCATCCTCCCGTTCTGCGAACTGATTTCTAGGGTTAAGGACATCCCTTTCAGGGCCCTAGTATTTTTCAGACACCTATGTCAGCTTCTTGCATGGCTCTGCGTTCCTGGCGCGGAAAGTCGTGTACAGAACTGACGTCAGCGCGCAGGGGCGGCGTCTAAGTACTGCCCGCGACGTCATCCCGGCGATCACGACGCCGACGACGGACGCGGAGCCGCACGACGCCGCCTACCGACGCGCAAGGGTACTGCTACGCAAAAAACTTTCCGGATCCAGCCTGACGCCTGGGGATATTCTAAGGTAAGGAATCTGTCACTAACTACTGTCTCTTACAGATATATCGTTACACAAGTTAGTAACTTGTGCGTCTAGAATGCATCTTTTACAGCCTTGACTGGTGTCTGATTTATTTAGTCCATAAAGGTCTTTACTTGTGTATTGTATTAAGACTGAAATAGCTGGACCAGGGTTTATGGCACTTGGCACGGGCCAGGCGCGGACGGGCGCAGACGGGCTTGCCTTAGGCGCGTCCGCTGCGCGTCCGCTTCATGGAGTTTTTCAAATATCGTGGTGTCGGTAAACTAGACCGCGCACCAGCGGAAGTGGTAATAATGGCCTAACCGGAAGTGTGTGAAAAATTACCCCGCCCTCCGCACAAACGGCACTCAGCCGCGACGGACCAGGGCGTGATTGATAGAAGATGCGAAAGCAGAATGCAGAGTGCAGTTGGCAGCAATTGTTAAAAAGTAACAGGTATTTGGCACAAAGAAAACATCATTATAATTTTAAAAATATTGTATTAAAACCCACAAGATAAAAACAACACTAGAGTGCAAGTACTACACTAAAGTGCGAGTGCTTAAGTCCTGAGAGATCTCAACGATTAATAGCAACAAAATAAAGTATTAGCAGCAAGAGAACAGTCAGCAAGGCTTACTCGATCCACTGCGCGTTCGCTTCATGGAGCTTTTCAAATATCGTGGTGTCGGTAAACTAGACCGCGCACCAGCGGAAGTGGTAATAATGGCCTAACCGGAAGTGTGTGAAAAATTACCCCGCCCTCCGCACAAACGGCACTCAGCCGCGACGGACCAGGGCGTGATTGATAGAAGATGCGAAAGCAGAATGCAGAGTGCAGTTGGCAGCAATTGTTAAAAAGTAACAGGTATTTGGCACAAAGAAAACATCATTATAATTTTAAAAATATTGTATTAAAACCCACAAGATAAAAACAACACTAGAGTGCAAGTACTACACTAAAGTGCGAGTGCTTAAGTCCTGAGAGATCTCAACGATTAATAGCAACAAAATAAAGTATTAGCAGCAAGAGAACAGTCAGCCCAGGGGGCAGAAAGACTGTAGCATTTTTTTGTGGGGTGGGGGCATTGACAGGCTCATTCTGGGCAGCCCCCACCCCTACCTGTATAAAAAAAATCCCAGCCGCTTAGTGGGCTTTCTGCCCCCCCTGGGGGCAGATCAGGGGCTATTGCCCCCATCTGCCTCCTGGGGGGGGCAGAAAGGCTTTTGTTTTCTTTGGGGGGTAGGGTGGGGGCTTTTGCATGCCCATTTTGGCAGCCCCCACCCTGGGCCTATAAAACTATAAAAATAAATATTCCCTGGCATCTAGGGTGCTTTCTGCCCCACCCGGGGGGCAGAAAGACTACTTTTGCGGCAGGGGGGGGGGGGCGCATTGGCATGCCCATATTGGGCAGCCTCTACCCCGAACTTTCATTGGAAAATAAATCCCTGGTTTCTAGTTGGCTTTCTGCCCCCCGGGGGGGAGATTGGGGACTACTGCCCCCCAGGGGGGGCATAAAGACTGAATTCACCCAAATTATATGGATGGAGCAAAAGCCCTTGCCCAAGGGGCTGCTCCCCCCTCCCTGGCGCCTACTGGGTGGATCCCTGGTGCCTGCTGGGTGGATCCCTGTGATCGGACGGCTGGGGGCCATCCTACGCACATGAGCAGTGGTGCGTCAGACGGCCCCCGGCTGTGCGACACACCGAAGGGGTTAAGTACCCACAGGAGAGGGTTGGAAAGATTCAGGGGACCCTCCCAGGGGAGGGTCTGGACAGAGGGGAGGTTACTCCCATGTCCTTTGTCCAGTTTTGCGCCAGGGTGCGAGCCAACGGCTCCCAGGACTGGGTCGAACAGGACTAAGCACAGGGACACCAAATGTGCCACTCATGCAGACTTTCAGGCGCTGGCCAGTGCACCCACCCAGCCCCAATACACTAAATCCTGTCTGGCAGGTGGGCACACCTCCCTGTGACAGGATGCCTATTGTCCTGCCTTCCCCTGCTCGAGCGTGGCTCAGCAGCGGGAGGGCAGAAATGTGTCTCTGGTCGGCAGCAACCATTTTGTGCTGTCCGGGACTAGAAGGCTGGGACCAGGACACCAAGAGCCCACAGAGGTCGCTCCCGATGGGTGGAATCATACCTCCCACACCGGTTACCGGTGTGGGAGTATGATTCCAACATATTTGATACCAAACACGATAAGGTTTGTTGCAGCCGTTTTAGAGTTGGTCACCACGCGGTCGCATAATGCCCCTCTATATAAGTATATGGCTGCTTCACTGACAACCAGGGAGAATGGACTCCGTAGGCTGCAGGGGTGTCCTGCTCATGCAGGAACACCCTCTCACTTAGAACCAAGCACCCTGCCCTCAGGATGGTAAAGGCCTGTTATAGGGGTGACTTATAGGTTTTACGTGCAGTGACCCTTAGATATAGTAAACCTAAATCTTTAGTAAGTAGTGCATGCACCAACTTACACAGGCTGCAATGTCAGGCCTGTAGTTCCATTTTGAATGGTCTTTCATGAGTGGCATGATACATGCAGCCCAAGAGAGACCTCTGGGGTACCTATGCCCTGGGTACATGGGTACCATATACTAGGGACTGACAAGGGGGTACCCCAGTATTTAATCTGGGGTGTACCTAAGTACATAACATTATGGTTTAGGGAGAAAGCAGATAGACTGCGTGTAGGAAAGTAGGATCTGCTTCTTATGGTTACCCCCACTTTTTGCTTGATGCTTCACTGTTTTTGACTAGTCTGACTGGGATCCTGCTGATCAGGACTCCAGTCTATCTGCTTTCTCCCTTAAATTGTCATACACGTACTTTGGTACACTCCAGATTGGATCCTGGGCTACCCTTACCCAGGGCATAGGTACCCCAGAGGCCTCCCATGGGCTGAAGCATGTATTATTCCACCCATGAGAGGCCATTCAAAATGGAACTCCAGGTCTGCTACAGCAGCCTGTGTAAGATGGTGCTTGCACCACTTACTTTAGATATAGGTTCACTATATCCATAGGTCACTACACTTAAAACGTATAAGTCACCCCTCTAGCAGGCCTTGACAATCCTGAAGGCAGGGTGCTGGGGTTTTAGTGAGAGGCTGCCCCTGTATGAGCAGAGCCTCTCTACAGCCTTCGGAGACCATTCTCCCGGGTTGTCTGTGACTCAGCCGGACATATAGGTAGAGGTGTACTCTAACCTCGCGGTAAATGCTATCTCGAAAACGGCTGCATAGAAACATATCGTGTTTGGTATCAAACACCTTGGAATCATACCTCCACACCGATAACCGGTGTGGGAGGTATGATTCCACCCTTCTGAAGCGAACTTCGTGCGGTCACTGGTCTATCCGGTGCCAGCCTTCTCGACCCGGTCAGCACAAAATGGATGCTGCCGACCAGAGACACACTTCTGCCCTCCTGCTGCTGAGCCAATCTCGAGCAGGGGAAGGCAGCACAATAGGCATCCTGTCACAGGGAGGTGTGACCACCTCCCAGATAGGATTTAAGTGTATTGGGGATGGGTGGGTGCACTCTGAGAGTGCCTGAAAGTCTGCACCCGGGGCACATTTGGTGTCCCTGTGCATAGTCCAGCTCAAACCAGTTCTGGGAGCCATTGGCTCCTGCTCTGGCACGAAACTGGACAAAGGGCATGGGTGTAACCACCCCTCTGTCCTGACCCTGCCCTAGGAGGGTCCCCCAAATCTGTCCAACCCTCTCCCGTGGGTATATAAGGGCTTACCTGGCTGTAAGACTTTATATTTTACGTGGACAAGATTCTAAAAGAAGAAACCACTGACCTTCGACCCTCTGGACACTCTGGACTTCGACTGGGCCAGACTTCGTCTCCCTCTCCGTCCAAAGCTTTGTCTGTGCCCTTAATGCACCACAGGTCCTGTACAGAGCCTGTATGGAGCAAGGACAACTGAAGAATCTCCCTTGGAGTGAAGGAGTCACTCCCCTGCCCTAGCAGGCACCTTAACGCAACTGACCAGTCTGCTGCTACTGAGCTCCTGCGGACTCCGAAGAATTCAGCAACACAGGAGGTGGGTTTTCGAAGGTCATCGAGGTCGATCTGCCCTCTCAGCAAGTTTGAGGCAAGTATCCTTCGTGGGGACTGCTCACCCGAACCCCTGTGCACCGTGTCCATTTGCAGTTGCATATGCTTGTTGGCGATTCCCGAGCGTGTACATTGGACTTCGTGTAGTCCTGAGCAGTATTTGCACCAAACAAATCTGGCCTCCTCACACCGAGTGCTCCGTGGGCTGGTACTTTGCAATCTTGCCCGAGGTCCCCTCGCGACTCCTGGTCCTTCGGCCAGTGGGTCTCTCTGAGAGTCATCTTGATTTCTGTGGGGCTTTCCTGGCTGCTCCAGACATGCCCTGACTCCCCATTGCTTGGTGAGTCCCCTGGACCTTGCTGGTCCACACCGTAACCTGCTTGACTTCCTTCGTGGGTTGCATTTGCCAAGGCTTGTTGGTGCACCAGCCGGACACCGACCCCCTCAGCCCTCGACATCCTTCGTGGGACAGCTCACCTCCAGCTCCTGGTTGTCCTCAACATCTCCTGGTCCTCGTGGCTACAAAGTCAAGCATCCTTTCTTCGCACCTGAAGCACCCGACATCGGTGGGCATTCGTCTACCGAGCCCCTGGTCACTCTGAAGTGACCCAGACTCTGTCCCCTCTGCTTTCAGGTTCCTTCCTTTCCGAATCCAGGCTTTGATTCCACCAGACCCTTTTCACCTTCACGGCAGCAGTACTTCTTCACAGCCCTCCATTGAGAACGACTGCAGTTTCCGACGCCACTCCAGACCTATGCACCCGTCTCCTCTGGGATATGTAACTTGGGTAGTACGGTATCCACGGGTGGGGTGGCTCTTCAAACTCTTAAGTTCCAAAGGGTTCGCTCGAAGTCCTCCTAGAAGGGTCCTTAAACTTTAAAAGTGTAACTGCGACTTCCCTATAGAATTGTACGGAGCCCGTGGTCGTGTTCACACACTGCACCCGTCCTCTGTGGGGTCCCTGTCTACTCACCTTGGGTGGTTCCTTGGGGTCCCAGCGATTCTACGTGCTCCAGACCTTGTCTTGATCTCAGTCGTGACTGTTATGCCACTATTTTAGTATATGGTTTGGTCTCCCCCTGAAGCCCACTGTGTATTGTGCTACTTACAACTGTTCTATTGATCTCTTATTGTGTGCTTTGTGTTCTATCCTCGTGTAGAGGATAGTAGAGAGTGTTATATTAATAAATACATATTTTTATATAACTACTGTGTGGTTCTCCTTTCATTTAGTCAATATAGGAGGTGATATCCTGGTAAAACAAGCTTCTTTACATTCCTTCAAGATTAAGCCTGAAGGCTGCTCTCCACAGCTACCATTAGGCTAGCTTTCTCAAGGTCATCTTTGACCTCATATATCATAAGGGTCGTTTGGACTGGTGCAAGGTGCCCACTTTAATTAGTGGACAGCATATAGCAGGCGAACTTCTCACACTGGGGTCCTGATTAGCAGGATCCCAGTCAGACTAGTCAAAAGCAGCATCACATCAAGCAAAAAGTGGGGGTAACCATAAGAAGCAGATCCTACTTTCCTACACAACCCCCCCCCCACCAAACGTAAGGAGATGAGACTAACCTTTCCCAGTTGAGTCTTCATTTTCTAAGTGGAAATATCTGGAGAGTCCATCTGCATTGGCATGGCTACCCCCAGATCGATGTTCCACTGTATAGTCCATCCCATGTAGGAAAATGGACCACCTCAAAAGTTTGGAGTTTTCACCCTTCATCTGTTTTAGCCATAAGAGGGGCTTATGGTCTATCTGAACAATTAAGTGAGTGCCAAACAAGTATGGCCTCAACTTCTTCAGGGCCCAGACCACAGCAAAGGCTTCCCTCTCTATAGCTGACCAACGTTTCTCTTTGGGGGTCAAACTTCTGTTGATAAAAGCTACTGGTTGATCCTGACCCTCTGCATTAAGTGTGACAACACAGCCCCTACCACCAACTCAGATGCATCTGTTTGGACAATAAATTGCTTGGAGTAGTCAGGACTCTGCAGAATGGGAGCAGTGCACATGGCCTGCTTGAGATCATCAAATGCATTCTGACAGCTAACTGTCCACTAAACTTTCTTGGGCATTTTCTTATACCTGAGATCATTCAAGGGAGTCACTATAGACCCATATCCTTTTACAAATCTTCTGTAATACCCAATCTGAAAGAGACAATTAGTTATAGATTCCTTAACTTAGAATTACCCCCAGGCTTCAGACTGGATCCAGAGAATTTTTTCGTCAGCAGTACCCCTGTGTGTCGAAAGGTGGCGTCGGTCGGCCCGTGTTCATCGTTGGCGTCGTGGTCGCTGGGATGATGTGGCGGTAGCTACTTAGATGCCGCCTTTGCGCGCTGATGTCAGTTCTTTCTTTTTACGTGCCAGCCAGCGCAGATCCGGAGAGAGCAGTACCTCCAGTCACTTTTTGACTGACTTTTTGCCGACTTTTGTCGATTCCGTTTTGAGTTTTCGACTCCTGGTGCACGTCAGGGATGCACGGTTTCAAGGCTTGCGGTTACTGCCAAAAATTGATGATGTTGACTGATCCGCACCGCGTGTGCCTTTGGTGCATTCAAGGGAGTCACAATAGACCCATATCCTTTTACAAATCTCCTGTAATGCCATGTCAGGCCCAAGAAACCTCTGACCTGAGTCTGGGTAGTTGGAGCAACCCAGTCCATGATGGTCTGGATTTTGCTCTGTAGTGGTTGAACATGGCCCCCACCCACAAGGTGGCCCAGGTACACAACCTTGCTCTGCCCTATCTGGCACTTAGTAGCCTTGATAGTGAGGCCTTGTAGGAAGGTAGGATCCTTCTGCAAGTGTACCCCCACTTTTTGCCTGGTGCTAAGCTGGATTTTGACTAGTCTGACTGGGATCCTGCTAATCGTTGTAACGACCACGTTGTAATCGCATGCTTTGTAATCGCATGCGATGTAAGGTTCTATATTCCTCTCCACAGCTACCACTTAGATAGCTTTCTAAGGTTGTCTGAGACCTCTTAAATCACCATAAGGGTTGTCTGGACTGGTGCAAGGTGCCCACTTTAATTAGTGGGCATCATATACCAGGCCAGCTTCTCACAGCTACTATCTGTATTTATGACTGCAAGGGAAGTAGGAGCTGGAATGGTAAAGTACTCTGAACCATTCAAAGCATTGGGGCCGTTTTGAAAGTGGGATGGAGTTACACAAACACAGATTATCTACAACAACAATCCATCTTGAGTATCAGACTCCCACATACAGAGTGCAGTGAAAGAGGTTAAATGAGTTTCCTTCCATGAGAGAGTAAGACTATCGCTCTAACGTAAGATAATACATTCCAGTCTCAAAGGCAGTAATATCCTCGGATGGAATAATGCTAGCACCAGGATCTAAAGATGGTTTTGGTAGCCTTGGAGGCAGTCAAAGTCTTTTATTAACTTTGGTTGGGATTCAAGTTTGCATTGTTTTTACCAGATAAATCTTTGTATTGATTAACTGAAAAACCACTAGTACTAGGCACATATAATACAAGCTTAGAAAATTACGTTCTACTGAACTTAGGTTGGAGAAAGGGTGTGCTAAACCTCTGACTTACCCAACCCCAAGAGTTTAGCTCCCACTAGGTGAGGTAGGTGCAACACTACACCACACTTAGTATGTCTACTAAAGGAGATGCCAGTGGCTCTCTGCCTTCTAGATACAGTGAACTTTTGTTCTATGAATTGAAAGCACTGTGTGCCTCTAGGAAGCTGAAGACCGAGAGGAGTGCCATCACTCAACGCCTGGTAGAGGTGTTAGTTTTAGATGACTGTGAGAAGTGGCCTGGTATATGATGTCCACTAATTAAAGTGGGCACCTTGCACCAGTGCAATCAACCCTTATGGTGATTTAAGAGGTCAAAGATAACCTTAGAAAGCGATCCAAGTGGTAGCTGTGGAGAGCAGCCTTCAGGCTTAGTCTTGAAGGAATGTAAAGCAGCTTGTTTTACCAGAATGCAACCTTATTGTAGTGGTTAAATGAAAGGAGAACCACTCAGTAGTTATAAAAATATGTATTTATTATTATAGCACACCTTAAATACCTCACAGTATCTGCTACACGCAGATAAACACAAAGCACATAATACTGTAGCACAAAAACAATCGTAAGTAGCACTAATACACAGTGGGCTCCCGGGGGAGACCAAACCATATACTATAATAGTGGTATAAGAACCACGACTCGAGTCAAGACAGTGTCTAGAGTTTGTAGAATCGCTGGGACCCCAAGGAACCACCCAAGTGAGTAAGGAGGGACCCCACGGAGGACGGGTGCAGTGTGAGAACACTACTGCATGCTACGTGCAATTCAATGGGAGAGTCGCAGTTGCAGTTTTAAAGTTTAAGGACCCTTCCCAGTGGATTACAAAGAAACCCTTTAGAACATAGAAGGTTGGAGAGCCACCCCACCCGTGGATACTGAAGTACTAGAGTTACCTATCCCAGGGAAGCCGGGTGCATAGGGTCGAAGTGGCATCGGAAACCACCATCATTCTCAATGGGAGTCTTCAAAGAAATGCCACTGCTGGAAAGAAGAAAAGTGTCCGGTGGAACCCATAGGGGAATTCTTGAAGGAAGGAACATGAAAGCAGAGGGGACAGAGTCTGGGTCACTCAGGAGTGACCAGGGGCTCGGTAGACAAATGCCAACCGATGTCGGGTGTTTAGGTGTGAAGCGGGAGACCTTGACTCTGCAGCTACGGGGACCAGGAGACATTGAGGATGACCAGGAGCCAGATACGAGCTGTCCCACGAAGGATGTCGAGTGCTGAGGGATCGGGGTCCGGCAGGAGCAACAACAAGCCTTGGCAGCGGCAACCCACGAAGAAGGTCGAGGAAGGTCACGGTCTGGTCAGCCAGGACCAGGAGACTCACCACAGCAAGGGGAGTCAGGGCAGACCTGGAGAAACCAGGGGAGCCCAAGAAAAGCAGTGTTGTCCCTCAAATGGACCCACAGGCTGAAGGCACAGGAGTCGCGAGGGGACCTCTAGCAGTTTCACAAAACAACAGCTTGCAGGGCACAGAGTGCGAGGAGGCCAAAGTCCTTTGTACAAAATATGCGCAGAGGTTGGGGATATCGATATCCCAATGCATTTAGTTGGGGAATGCCAACAAGCATATGCACTTGTGTACACGGGGTTTGGGTTATGCGGTCCCCATGAGGGATACTGGCCTCAAACTCTGTGAGAGGGCAGCTCGACCTCTAGTAACAAAAGAACCCACCTCATGTGTTGCTGGAGCCTTCGGAGTCCGCAGGAGCTCAGGATCAGCAGACCGGTCAGTTGAGTTACAGTGCCTGCGAATGCAGGGGAGTGACTCCTTCACCTCAAGGGAGATTCTTCAGTTGTCCTTGATGCTCCACAGGTCCTGCACAGTGCCTGTATGGTGCACGGGCACAAACGATGCTTTGGATGGAGAGGGAGACTAAGTCGGGCCCAGTTGATGTCTAGCGAAGTCCAGTGTGTCCATACGGTCGAAGGTCAGTGGTTTCTTGATCAGAATCTTGTCCATGTTGGATCTAGGGTCCTACAGCCAGGTAATCCCTTTTGTACACACGGGAGAGGGTTGGACAGATTCAGGGGACCCTCACAGTGGGGAGGATACTCCGTTGTCCTTTGGCCAGTTTCACACCAGAGCAGGAGCCAACGGCTCCCAGGACTGGTTTGAACTGGACTATGCACAGGGACACCAAGTGTGCCCCAGATGCAGACTTTCAGGCTCTTTGGAAGTGCACCCACCCAGTCACAATACACTTAAATCCTGTTTGGGAGGTGTTCACACCTCCCTGTGACAGGATGCCTATTGTCCTGCCTTACCCTGCTCGAGCTTCACTCAGCAGCAGGAGGGCAGAAATGTGTCTCTGGTCAGCAGCAACTATTTTGTGCTGCCCGGGTCAAGAAGGCTAGTACCGGGAAGACCAGTGACCCCACGAAGCTTGCTTCAGAAGGGTGGAATCATACCTCCCACACCGGTTACTGGTGTGGAGGTATGATTCCAAGGTGTTTGATACCAAACACGACATGTTTTGTTGCAGCCGTTTTCGAGATAGCATTTTACTCGAGCATATAATGCATCTCTACGTATATGTCTGGCTGCGTCACCGACAACCCGGGAGAATGGTCTCCGAAGGCTGCAGATGGGCTCTGCTCATGCAGGGGCACCCTCTCACGTAAAACCCAGCACCCTACCTTCAGGATTGTCAAGGCCTGCTAGAGGGGTGACTGATAGGTTTTAAGTGTAGTGACCTATAGATATAGTAAACCTATATCTAAAGTAAGTGGTGCATGCACCATCTTATACAGGCTGCAATGGCAGGCCTGTAGTTCCATTTTGCATGGCCTCTCATGGGTGGCATAATACATGCTTCAGCCCATGGGAGGCCTCTGGGGTACCTATACGCTGGGTACATGCGTATCATATACTAGGGACTGACAGGCACACTCCAGATTGGATATTGGGGTTCCCTTAAGTACATACATAACATTTTAGGGAGAAAGCAGATAGACTGGGGTCCTGATTAGCAGGATCCCAGTCAGACTAGTCAAAAACAGTGTAACATCAAGCAAAAAGTGGGGGTAACCATAAGAAGCAAATCCTACTTTCCAACAATGACCTAAGAAAAAAATCCTGGGTCAGATGAACAGGACAGAGTGGGTGGGACAGGGAATGAGGATAGGCCAGGAGGGGACACCCCCTATAACCTAGAATCTAACCCTGACCAGGTGGAACCTGATGGCTCCCACCTGGACAACTCAGATCTTTCAGAAGACCGTGCAGAAGGCCCTGAGGGCCCCCTCTTCACTCCTCCTGGAAGAGTGCAGAGTTTAACAAGGAGAAATAAATCTCCCTCTGCAGAGCCTAATCACTCAAGACAGTCTATAGGGACCTCTGTATCTAGCAAGAGGGACCACTCTTTTGATAGGGAGTACCAACTTCTTGAGCTTGAGAAAGCGAGGCTTAGGCTCAGGCAAGAGCAGTTGGCCATTGAAAAGGAGTCCCTAGAAGGCCAGAGAGCTAGAAAAAAGTTGGGTCTAGAGTCCCATGGTGGCAGCAACAGTGTCCCTAGAGTTAAGGAACATTCCTTTGATAATAGGAACCTGAGCCAGATTGTCCCTCTCTACCATGTTGGGGATGCCATCCATAAATGGATAACTGCTTTAGAGAGGGCCTGTAAAGTTCAGAGGGTTATTCAAGAGCAGTGGGCAGCTATCTTGTGGCTCTCCTTTGCTGACAATTGTAGACATAAGCTCCTCACTGTTAGAGAAGAGGATGCTGACAATTATTCAGTTTTGAAGAGTGCTCTCATTGATGGGTTTGGCTTAACCACTGAACAGTACAGGATTAAGTTCAGAGACACCCAGAAGGCACAGAATCAGGATTGGGTAGACTTTGTAGATAGTGCTATTAAGGCTCTGGAAGGCTGGTTGCTTGGCAGCAAAGTAGATGATTTTGATGGATTGTATAATTTGATCATGAGGGAGCAGATCCTTAATTATTGCCAAAATAAGATATTGCATCAGTACCTGGTGGATTCTGATCTGACTTCTCCCCAAGAATTGAGAAAGAAGGCAGATAAGTGGGTCAGGACCAGGGTGAAGCAGAAAACCCTGAACACTGGTGGTAACCAGAAGAAGCAAGATTCTAAAACTGAAGATAAGGGTTGGGACAAAGGTAAAGTTAAAAAGGAGTCTTCATTAGGGCCACAAAAACCTCCATCTGGGGGGAGAGTCACAATCCAACAAGGGAAAAGGCAAAAATAAACCTTGGTGCTATCTCTGTAAACAGAAGACCCATTGGACAAGAGATGCTGATTGTCCAAAAGCCAAGGAAACGACTCCTACCACCACTGCCCCTAAGGCAACTGCTTCGCCTAGCACAAGGACAAGTGGTGGTACAGGGAACAAGGGATTAGTGGGGTTAACCTTGGGCTCTGAGATGGGTTCTGGCCTAGTCAGAACTTCAGCTCAGGCTGTACTAGTCTGTGAAGGTGGCATGGATCTTGCCACCTTGCTTGTCAGTCACAGTTACCTGGGCAAGTACAGACAACAGCCTTTGATAAATGGAACTGAGGCCATGGCCTACAGGGACACAGGGTCCAGTGTCACAATGGTGACAGAGAAACTTGTGTCTCCTGGGAAAATCATACTTGGTGAGATGTGCCAAGTGACCAATGCAAACAATGTCAGGACTGACCATTCCTTAGCAGTTGTTAATTTCAGCTGGGGATGGGTAACTGGCCCTAAGAAAGTTGTGGTTAGCTCAGACCTACCAGTAGATTTTTTGTTGGGCAATAATTTGGAGACATCAGCCTGGGCTGATGTGGAATTTAGGACTAATGCAGCAATGCTGGGCATCTCTGCAGATGTGTTTGCTGTGACCAGGTAACAGGCCAAACTGACATCCATGGAACAGGCCCTGGATCCTGGAACAATGGACCAGGTGCACTCCAAGCGAAGGAGCAGGAGGGGTAAGGCTGAGACTCGGAGTGAGGATCAGTCTCTTGAGGGAGATGATCTTATTCCCTGTGAAGGAACTGTCCCATATGAACGTGAGCCTGAATAGGTTGTGTTCTTGGGGACAGGGGGCCAGACTTGAGTTTGGAGCAGAAAACCTGCCCCTCTCTTGAACCCCTCAGACAGCAAGCTGCTGCTGAGGCTGCTGGGGGTATCAGTGGGTCCCACAGGATCATTTGGGATGAGGGACTCCTTTACTCAGAGGGTAGAGACCCCAGGCCTGGTGCCACCAGGAGGTTGGTCACACATCTGACGTTTAGGGGCTTCCTATTCACCTCGGCACATGACATTCCCTTGGCAGGACACCTAGGCCAAAGTAAGACTTGGGAGAGGCTTGTCCCTCACTTTAACTGGCCTCACATGTCGGAGGACAAGAAGGGGTTTTGTCGCTCCTGTGCCACTTGCCAAGCCAATGGTAAGGCAGGTGGCACTACAAAGGCCCCCCTGATACCACTTCCAGTGGTTGGGGTTCCCTTTGAGAGGGTTGGGATTGACATAATTGGTCCCATGAACCCTCCTACAGCATCTGGGCACAGTTATATACTAGTGGTGATGGACCATACCACTAGGTATCCAGACTCAATTCCCCTTAGGACCACTACAGCACATGTGGTGGCAAGGGCTCTGTTGGGAATTTTTTCCAGGGTGGGCTTCCCTAAGGAGGTTTTAACTGACAGAGGTACAAACTTCATGTCAAGTTACATCACTGCAATGTGGAAGAAGTGTGGAGTGAACTACAAGTTCACCACACCCTATCACCCACAATGCAATGGGTTAGTTGAAAGGTTCAACAAAACCCTCAAGGGCATGATCATGGGCCTCCCAGAAAAGCTTAGGCGAAAATGTAATGTTCTTCTGCCCTGCCTTCTCTTTGCCTACATAGAGGTCCCTCAGAAGGGGGTTGTCTACATCCCGTTTGAACTTCTGTTTGGGCATCCAGTTAGGGGTCATCGGACCCAAATACCTCAACGAGAGAGTATCCTTCCACGTACCCTAGAGGAACCTCCGCTCCGCCGACCTCGCCCTTGCAGAAGTCCCCCGCATCCGCAGAAACAGAACCGGCGGGAGAGCCTTCTCCTACATCGCAGCCAAAACCTGGAATGAGGTCCCTGTGAACATCAGACGCTCCCCGACCCTGCACACGTTCAGGAAGGACCTCAAGACCTGGCTTTTCGACTGATCCGGAGCCCCCCCCAGCGCCTTGAGACCCTCACTGGTGAGTAGCGCACTTTATAAACCCCTGATTGATTGATTGAGGGGTCCCTTGTGTTTAGGGAAGGAGGGATGGGAGTTGCCTCTCAAACCTCCCAAACAAGACATAGTGGACTATGTACTTGGTCTCCGCTCCAGGATGGTTGAATACATGAAGGCAAGTAAAAACTTGAAGGCAAGTCAAGAATTACAGAAAGCTTGGCATGACCAAAAGGCTGTCCTGACTGTTTACCAGCCAGTACAGAAGGTGTGGGTGCTGGAGCCTGTGGTCTCAGCAGTTCTCCAAGAGAAATGGAGTGGACCCCATACCATAATTGAGCAAAAAGGTGAGGTCACCTATCTGGTGGACCTTGGCACTCCCAGGAGCCCTCACAGGGTGCTCCATGTGAACAGGCTCAAATCTTTTGTGGACAGGGCTAACATGGGCTTGCTCATGGTAACTGATGAGGGACAGGAAGAAGAGAGTGACCCTCTCCCTTATCTCCTCTCACAGAACCCTGATGACGGGTCAGTTGATGGTGTAGCTTTGGCAGGCAGCCTCACTGACCAACAGCAGATTGATTGCAGGAAAGTCCTCAATCAATACAGGCACATGTTTTCTTTGATACCCAGGCAAACCACCTGGTGTACCCATGAAGTGGACACAGGTGAGAGTCTACCTGTGACGAATAAAATCTACAGGCAGCCTGACCATGTCAGAGATTGCATCAGGACAGAGGTCCAAAAGAGGCTAGGGTTGGGAGTTATTGAGCCCTCAGATAGCCCTTGGGTTGGTTCCAGTGGTCTTGGTAACTAAACCTTACACCCAGGGTGGTAAGAGAGAGATGAGGTTTTGTGTTGACTACAGGGGGCTCGATGCAGTCACTAGGACTGATGCTCATCCAATTCCAAGGGCAGATGAGCTTATTGATCCCTTGGCCTCAGCCACGTTCTTAAGCACATTTGACCTTACTGCTGGCTATTGGTAAATCAGACTAGCTGATGATGCCAAACCAAAAACAGCATTCTCAACCCCTAGTGGGCATTATCAATTCATTGTAAAGCCATTTGGTTTGAAGAATGCACCTGCCACATTCCAAAGGTTGCTGAACAAAGTCCTTACAGGTCTGGAGGCCTATAGTGCAGCATATCTTGATGATATAGCTGTCTTTAGCTCCACCTGGGAGGATCACCTAGTCCACCTGAAGAATGTTGTGGAGGCTCTGCAGAAAGCAGGCCTCACTGTCAAGGCTACTAAGTGCCAGATAGGGCAGAGCAAGGTTGTGTACCTGGGCCACCTTGTAGATGGAGGCCAGGTTCAACCACTACAGAGCAAATTCCTGACCATAATGGACTGGGTTGCTCCAACTACCCAGACTCGGGTCAGAGCTTTCTTGGGCCTGACGAACAAGTTACTTACCTTCGGTAACGATATATCTGTAAGAGACCTAGATTAGTTATAGATTCCTTACCTTAGAATTACCCCCAGGCGTCAGACTGGATCCGGAGAATTTTTTCGTCTGCAGTACCCCTGTGCATCGAAAGGTGGCGTCGGTCGGCTCCACATTTGTCGTTGGCGTCGTGGTTGCGGGGATGACATGGCGGTAGCTACTTAGACGCCACACTCGCGCACTGACGTCAGTTCTTTTACACGGCATTCCACGCCAGAAGCGCAGAGCCATGCAAGACACTGACCACTGGTGCACAAAACTAGGGCCCTGAAAAGGGATTCCCTGACCCTAGAAGTCAGTTCGCAGAACGGGGAGGATGGGTGGGATAGTAAGGAATCTATAACTAATCTATGTCTCTTACAGATATATCGTTACCGAAGGTAAGTAACTTGTTCATCTGAAAGAGACAATTAGTTATAGATTCCTTACCTTAGAATAGATACCCCAGCAATACCAACCCCGGAGGTGGGTCTGCGAACTAAGTTCACACCAGAAGGTCCTGGAGAACAGAACGGCCAAAGAAACCGTCTCTCCGGACTTGGCTGTCCAGGCAGTAGTGTTTTGGGAAACGTGTGCAGAGATGCCCACGTAGCTGCCTGACAGATGTCATTGAGGGGGACTCCCCGTCCCAAAGCAGTGGTCGCTTCCGTCACCCTGGTGGAATGGGCGCGCAGTCCAACTGGAGGCTCCTTCTTTGCCAAAGAGTAGCAAGCTTTAATGCACAAATCGACCCACCTAGAGATGGTCCATTTTTGCACGGCCCAACCTTTTTTGGCGCCCACGTAGCCAACAAAGAGCTGGTCATCCACCCAGAATTGCTTGGTGCGATCCAAATAAAATGAAAGTGCACGTTTTGGATCCAGACGGTGGAGCCTCTCTTCCTCCTTAGAAGGATGCGGAGGCGGAAAGAAGGTGGGCAAAGTGATGGTTTGACCAATGTGAAAGAAGTAACCACCATGGGAAGAAAGGAAGGTCTGGTTCTCAGGACGACCTTGCCCGGATGAACAACCAGAAAAGGAGGTTTTGAAGAAAGAGCTTGTAGCTCACTCACCCTGCGAGCAGAGGTGATGGCAACCAGAAAAGCAGTCTTTAGAGTAAGAAGTCTGAGAGGCAGTTATGAAGCGGCTCAAAGGGAGCACACATAAGGTAAGAAAGAACCAAGTTCAAGTCCCACAGACATTACGAAGGGAGCAGGAGGAAAAAGATGAGTAATGCCCTTAAAGTGATTTACAACAGGGGACTTGAAAAGAGAAGGCTGATCAGGAAGCCTAAGAAAGGCTGAAATGGCTGAGAGATAGCCCTTAAGAGTGCCCAGAGCAGAGCCCTGCTGGGCCAAAGAATGGAGGAAAAAGAGAACCTCAAAGAGAGGCAGAAAGGGGATCCACAGCCTTTGCTGTGCACCATGCCACAAATTAGTTCTGTCTGCAGGCGTATACCGTCTTAGTGGAGGGACGCCTGTCTGTCAAGATAACATCAGACTTCGGGAGGAAGGTCAAAGGCTGCCAACTGTCGCTTCTCAATCTCCACGCAAGGAGGTGGAGGCTGGACAGGTTGGGTGGAGGACCGTCTCCTGCTGCTGCGACAGAAGATCCTCCCGAAGAGGCAGTTGGATCGAGGGATCGATGGCCATGTGTAACCGCTCGGGATACCAGACTCTTCGTGCCCAATTCGGAGCCACAAGGATGACTTGGGCCCGGTCGCGCATGACCTTCTTCAGCACTCTGGGCAGAAGTGGTATAGGCGGAAAGGTGTATAGAAGACCGCTACTCCACTCGCACGCCGAAAAGAGTCGCCTAACGAGTGCCGCCTTGGAAATTCCAATACGCAGAATTGCTGACATTGCGCGTTCTCTTCGGTGGCGAATAGATCTAACCAAGGCTCTCCCCATTGCTGAAAGAGACCTTGCGCCACCTCCGAGTGAAGACGCCATTCGTGATCCATCATGCACCTGCGGCTGAGTTCGTCCGCCCTGACGTCCAGTGAACCTGCCAGGTGTTGAACCACCAGGGATATGCCCTGATGTTCCAGCCATGTCCAGAGACTGAGGGCCCCTTGACATAGGGTCCACGACCCCACCCTGCCCTGTTTGTTGCAGCTCCACATGGCGGTGGTGTTGTCCGTGAACACCTGCACTACTCTTCCCCAGACAGAGGGAAGGAATGCCTTGAGTGCAAGACGAATCGCCCGGAGCTCCAGCAGGTTGATGTGGAACTCGGACTCCGCCGGAGACCAGAGGCCTCTGATCTCTGCCTCTCCCATGTGGCCGCCCCATCCCAGGAGGGACGCATCCGTCACCACTGTGTGCTCCGGTTGGGGAAGGGAGAGTGATCTGCCGTTGACCCAATCCTGGTTCGTTGGCCACCACTGCAATTGACGTGCAGTGCCCTCCGAGATCTGAACGCAATCGGACAGATTCCCCTGATGTTGTGCCCACTGGAACTTCAGGTCCCACTGCAGAGCCCGCATATGCCACTTGGCATGATGTATCAGCAGGATGCAGGAGGCCATGAGGCCCAGCAGCCTCAGGGTCATTCTGACCAAAACCCTGGATAACGGCTGAAAGATCAGAATCATAGCCCGAATATCCCGGACTCGCTGCTCGGGAGGATAAACCCGAAACTGCATTGTGTCCAGAACCGCACCGATGAAAAGGAGCTTCTGAGAGGGAATCGGGTGTGACTTCCGCACGTTGATGGTGAACCCCAGCGAATGCAGGAGGTGGGAGACGACAACCTGGGGCGAGCCCGCCTTCAACAGCCAGTCGTCGAGATAGGGGAAGACTGGAACCCCTGATCTGCGCAGATGAGCTGCAACCACCGACATCACTTTCGTGAACACCCGAGGGGCGCAGGTAAGGCCAAAGGGGAGCACGGTGAACTGAAAGTGCTCGTGGCCCACCATGAACCGCAGGTAAGGCCGGTGGGCCGGCAGGACGGGGATGTGAAAATAAGCGTCCTGCAAGTCCAATGCTACCATCCAGTCTACAGAGTCGAAGGCAGACAGGACCTGAGCTAGCGTCAACATTTTGAACTTCTCCTTCCAGAGGAAGCGGTTGACGTTCCTGAGATCCAAGACAGGACATAGGCCTTTGTCCTTCTTGGGCACCAGAAAGTAGTTGGAAAAGCAACCGCGACCTACTTCTGGGGAAGGAACTTGCTCGATGGCTCTCTTGGCCAAGAGAGCTGAAACTTTCTGTTGGAGAAGGGCCAGATGATCCTCAGACATGGGATGGTGCTGAGGTGGCATGGATGGAGGGGCAGTCTCGAAGGGGAGGGAGTAGCCCCTTTGGACTATCTGCAAAACCCACCTGTCTGATGTTATGGTGCACCAGTGGGGGAGGTGATGGCGAATCCTGCCACCCACTGGCAATTGGTGGCCCTGAAAGGTCAGACTAGGAGGGTTTGGAGGCTGCTGCAGAGGGGGCGGTGGTGGACTGACCCGCTCGCTGTCCCCCAGACCCACGGCGGTGGGTCCCACGTCCCGTCCGCGCAGGGGCTGAACAGCTTGCGCCGGCCTGTGGCTCTGGGCGGAAGGTGGTGGGGCACCCCTTCCGTAGCCACGAAAGGGGCGAAAAACAGACTGCGCAGGGCAGGTGGTGGAGAGGCCCAAGGACTTGGCCGTAGCCCGAGAGTCCTTGAAGCCCTCTAGCCGTATTCTGTGTCGCCGAACAGGCGACGGCCATCAAAGGGCATGTCCATAAGGGTAGCTTGGACATCCCTGAAAAACCAGTCGACCTCAGCCAGGTGTAGCGTTGCAGGGCTACCAACGTTGAAATCGTCCTGCCTAGCGAGTCGGCGGTGTCCAGCCCACAGCGAATGGTAAACTTGGCTGCCTCTCTCCCCTCGGCAACTGCACGGGAGAGTACGGCACGGGCCTCGTTTGGTCACTGGGGCAGCACCTGCGCCACCGTATCCCACAACGAGTGGGTGTAATGGCCCAACAGACATACAGTGTTTACCGACTGCAGTCCCAAGCTGGAGGAAGAAAATATCTTCTTCCCAAGATGGTCCAGCTTTTTGGATTACCTAGCAGGTGGAGCGGTAGGGAATGCGCCTTTGGACGTTGAGGCTTGGACCACCAAGCTCTCAGGGGAGGGGTGTTGGGAGAGGAAAGAGGGGTCGCCCGGAACCGGGCGGTGGCGTCGGGCGATCATCCTATCCACAGGAGCCCCTGTGTTGGGCCTGGACCAGGTGGCCAAAAGGATGTCAGTGAGGGCTTCATTAAAGAGCAGCAGGGGCTCCGAGGAGCTCGCTGCCGGTTAAAGCACCTCAGTCAGGACTAACCTCCTGACAGTCACCGTAAGTAGCTCGAGGGTGAGGGCCTCGGCCGCCCTATGCAACACCACTGCGTAAGAAGCTCCCTCCTCCATAGCCACGGTAGGAGGAGACAACATGCCAAGGTCTGGAGAAGTATCAAGACCACTGGCATCCCCCAACTCCTCTTGCCAGTCCGGATCGTATTCCAACTGGTCAGTTAAAGGGTCCCAGTCCTCCTCACCCTCCTCTGGTTGCCAATCTGTCCGAAAAGAACCAGGGTGGAACAGGGGCACAAAAGTACCCGTCGGCGCCGGATCCGGCATCGGTCGACATCGGTCCGGCTCCGTGTCCACGTTTGGGTGGAGGCCGGGGTCGACGCCAGCTGGGGACACAACCGGCGTCGGCTGCGGACGTGGTGCTGGTAGAATCGGTGCCGGGAGAGGTGTTATCAGGTCGACCGGCACCGATCCGGATCCAGGCCTGAATCCAAGGGTACCCTGCGGTGCTGGGGCTGAAGCCACTGGTGTCAAAAGGCCCAGGGGCCCCCAGCCGAGTCCGCGGGGCCCGAAGGTGCACCAGCGGAGTCGGGCTGCCCAAAGATGGCATGCATCGCTTCGTAAAAGCTTCGAAGCTGGGCAGGGGTTGCTCCGGGTCGCGGAAAGGGGGGGAAACTGAGTCGCGGAGCCGCGGGTGAGGCACCACCCACATCCCTCGTCGCATCGGCCGACAGGCGTGGAGAAGTCGAAGAGCGACGATGCTTCTTCAACAACTTCTTGTGCTTCGACTTACCTGAGGAGTGCGAAGACTTCGAAGACGAATGGTGGTGGTGGCTCCGTGACCGGTCCCTCAACCTCCCGTGTGACTGGGACCTCAAACGGTGCGGAGTCTACTGCCGGGCCTCGAGAAGCTTTCGGGACTGCTCCCGCAAAGACTTCGGATTCATTGTCCGGCAGTCGGAACACGACTTGGGGTCCTGGTCGCGTTCCAGGCACCACAGGCACACGCGTTGCGAATCCGTCACAGACATCAATTCTCGGCAGGAACTGCAAGCCTTGAAACTGGGCATCCCTGATGTGCACCACGAGTCGAAGACTCAAAACGGCGTCAACAAAAGTCGGCAAAAAGTGACTGGAGGTACCGCTCTCTCCGGATCTGCGCTGGCAGGCATGGAAAAAGAAAGAACTGACGTCAGCGCGCGAGGGCGGCATCTAAGTAGCTACCGCAATATCATCCCGGCGACCACGACGCCAACGACGAACGAGGAGCCGACCGACGCCACCTTTCAACGTGCAGGGGTACTGCTGACGAAAAAATTCTCCGGATCCAGTCTGACGCCTGGGGGTAATTCTAAGGTAAGGAATCTATAACTAATTGTCTCTTTCAGATTGGGTATTACAGAAGATTTGTAAAAGGATATGGGTCTATAGTGACTCCCTTGAATGATCTCACATATAAGAAAATGCCCAAGAAAGTTTAGTGGACAGTTAGCTGTCAGAAGGAATTTGATGATCTCAAGCAGGCCATGTGCACTGCTTCCATTCTGCAGAGTCCTGACTACTCCAAGCAATGTATTGTCCAAACAGATGCATCTGAGTTGGGGGTAGGGGCTGTGTTGTCACAACTTAATGCAGAAGGTCAGGATCAACCAGTAGTTTTTATCAGCAGAATGTTGACCACCAGAGAGAAACGTTGGTCAGCTATAGAGAGGGAAGCCTTTGCTGTGGTCTAGGCCCTGAAGAAGTTGAGGCCATATTTGTTTGGCACTCACTTCATTGTTCAGACAGACCATAAGCCCCTCCTATGGCTAAAACAGATGAAGGGTGAAAACCCTAAACTTTTGAGGTGGTCCATTTCCCTACAGGGGATAGACTATACAGTGGAACATAGACCTGGGTGTAACCATGCCAATGCAGATGGACTCTCCAGATATTTCCACTTAGAAAATGAGTACTCAACTGGGCAACATTAGTCTCATCTCCTTACATTTGGGGGGGTTGTGTAGGAAAGTAGGATCTGCTTCTTATGGTTACCCCCACTTTTTGCTTGATGTAATGCTGTTTTTGACCAGTCTGCTTGGGATCCTGCTAATCAGGGCCCCAGTCTATCTGCTTTCTCCCTAAACTGTTATGTTATGTACTTAGGTACACTCCAGATTGGATACTGAGGTACCATGTCAGTCCCTAGTATATGGTACCCATGTACCCAGGGCATAGGTACCTCAGAGGTCTCCCATGGGCTGCAGCATGCATTATGTCACCCATGAGAGACCATGCAAAATGGAACTACAGGCCTGCCATTGCAGCCTGTGTAAGTTGGTGCATGCACCACTTACTAAAGATATAGGTTTACTATATCTAAGGGTCACTGCACTTAAAACCTATAAGTCACCCCTCTAGCAGGCCTTTACAATCCTTAGGGTAGGGTGCTTGGTTCTAAGTGAGAGGGTGCCCCTGCATGAGCAGGACACCCCTGCAGCCTACGGAGTTCATTCTCCCGGTTTGTCAGAGAAAAGCCATATATTAATATAGAGGGGTGTTAGAACTGGGGGTCTCTGGTTGGCAGAGGTAGGTACCTTTGTCCAAATAGGGACCCTTGCTTCTAGTCAGGATAAGGGGGTACACTCCTGAAATAACCCCTGCTCACCCTCTTGGTAGCTTGGCACGAGCAGACAGGCTTAGTTCAGAGGCAGTGTGTAAAGCATTTGTGAACACATACAGTAATCTAGTGACAACACTACAAATGGACACCACACAGGTTGTATTATAAAAATAAGTATCTTTTATATAGATTTACCACAAGGCCATAAATGACATAAATAATCCACAATACTGTACTTTAAGGATGGTAGAATTAGATTGAGTCTCTTAAAATGAAGATGCGACACTTTGAGTTCAATGTACCTTAAGATGCGTAACGCAGGGCAACGAAAAGTGTTGCAGGGAAGGTGATGCGGTAGTCCCTTACACGCAAGGACGGTGATGCGTTGAAGATCTGGTGCAAAAGAAACAAAGTGGCGTCTTCTTGAGGTTGCGACAACGAAGATGTGATGCGTGCACGGCCGTGCGGCGATTGCGATGAGTCTTTGGAGCCGCGACAGGCCCTGCGACACGCTTCCCTGGCGATGCGACGCGTCTGATGCGAGGTCGACGATCTTCTCCTGGGATGCGGGGCGCGCCTCGTGTTGCGATGCGTCGGCGTCTGATGCGAGGTCGATGCTCTGCCCCGGGGATGCGACGGCGTCTGATGCGACGGCGACACTCTTCTCCGGTGCTGCGAGGCGCTTCGAAGGATGCGGCGCGCTTCTTCGGGGATGCGCCGGCGTCTGATGCGACGGCGACACTCTTCTCCGGCGATGCGAAACTCAGCGGCTGCGGCGACACGCTTCTTCGTGTTGAGTCACGCTTCCAGCTCCCAGAGACACACAAGTGTGTCAGAAGGTCCAAATTCCCAGCAAGGGAATACAGGGGGAGCTGGTGGGTGAAGTCTGTTGTCCCTGAGACTTCAGCAGGAGGCAAGCTCTAAAATCAAGCCCTTGGAGATCCTTCACAAGTTGATGACAGTTACAGCAAAGCAAAAGTTCCTTTCTCCTTTTTTGGCAGTCAGGCAAACCACTGCAGGCCAATCCCCCAAGCAGCACTTCAGGCTTAGGGATAGTCTCTCCTCAATTTCTTCTTGGTTCCGCTCCTCAGCAAAGGTTTCTTCTTGTTTCCCAAAAGTGATCTAATTTCCTAGGGGTCTGGGTCCCCTTTTTATACACCTTTTCTCTTTGTTCTCTGGAGGCAGAGAGGCCTCTGCCTAGCCCAAAACCAGTTCTGGTCAGTCCTGGAGCACTTTGTTTTCCTGACTCCTTCTTTCCTTTCAGAATGTGGGGCAGAGTGCTCAGCCGCCCGGCAGGAGGTGAAGCCAGCATTGTGGAAGGCAGGCACAGCCCTATTCAGACCCAGGTGCAACTCCTCCCTCCACTCTGGATGCAGATCTTTCTATTCAGCCCTGTGCTGACTCACCCTGTCTCCTGTAGCCACCCCCAGCCCCTGTCACTCAATCTCCAGACAAGGAATACACAACCTAGCAGAGGCAGGCTTGGATAGTTAGGCAAGAAAATACCCACTTTCTAAAAGTGGTATTTTCAAACACAGAATGTTAAAACCAACTTCACTAAAAGATGTATTTTATCATCCTGAGTTCAGGCATACTAAATTCGTTTTTCTACCATGTTCCCTGGGTCAGTTCTGACTATAAGGTGTAATAGTCAGTCTGCCCATTCTGGCCTATGGGGAGCAGGTAGCCTTGCAATAGTGAAAAACGAAAATGGCTGTAATTCACTATTAGGACATGCCACACACACCAGGGCATGTCTCACCTTGTACTTACAATGCACCCTGCCCTAGGGCCTACTTTAGGGGTGACCAACATGCAGTAAAGGGAAGGTTTAGGGACTGGTAAGTGGGTGTACTCACCAAGTCGACATGGCAGCCTAGGCTGCACGCAGGCTCTGCAATGGCAGGCCTGAGACACATTTTACAAGCTGCTTCTGTGGGTGGCACAACCAGTGCTGCAAGCCCACCAGCGGCATTGGATTTACAAGCCCTGGGCACACTCAGTGCACTGTACTAGGGACTGACAAGTAAACCAATCATCCAATCATGGAGTCACTAATACATACATCAATTTACAATAGGGAGCACTTGCACTGTGGCACTGAATAGCAGTGGCACAGTGCCCAAAGCATCTAAACCAGCAAAAACAGATCAATAACATTGGAGGCATCATAAAAAAATGGAAGGGAGACCCACGCCAAGGATGCCAGGTCTAACAAGGGGCATTATGCGACCGCTTGATGACCAACTCTAAAACGGCTGCAACAAACCCTATTGTGTTTGGTGTCAAACATTTTGGAATCGTACCCCCACACCGGTAACCGGTGTGGTAGGTATGATTCCACACAACACTGTCAAGAGGGGGGACGGGGAGCTATAACAAAAAAGTAGGTCCAGCACCAGTGCTCCCAAGGACTACCGTACAATCACTAAGGGGTAACTGTTCCTATAAGGCAGATAGCAACCTATTCTGGTTGCGTATAAAGGAAAGGAAAAAGGGAAAGAGTAAGTTGTAGTCTCTATGCATGCAGTTGGAACTTGATGAAGGTGGGGGAATTTCTCCTTTTGGAAATAGTGCCCTCACACACTCTTGCGAGTGTCATGCTTCATCATCGGGCGTTGCTCCTCGTGGGGGTGGCACTGCTGTCCCCCACGGGCCCCGCGAGAGGGCTCTTTGTAGGAGATCTTTTAAGAGACGCCGCAGTTGTGCATGTGGATGTGTGGGCCTAAAAGATGTGGATGTGAGTTAAAATTACCTCGACGGTACCTAGAAGCCAAATTTTATTCGAGGGTCCGGGAGGTAGGAGTAAAAAAAAATTGGGGAAATGGAGAACCTCTAATAAACAAATATAGTAGAGGGGAGAGTATTATTCTGCTGCTCTCATTATCCGTGCGTGTGTGTGAAAGTGAGATCTGGTCAACATGTTTTGCGCTTGGTAAAGGTCCCTAGTGGATCCTGGTGCACTTCTTCAGGACCGTGATGTGTAAATAAAACAATAAAAATAGGAATCAGGGAAGGCGACACCCTGTATTCCTATGGTACCTATATTAAGGTGTAGATGCGTCAAGGCGCTCATGGTAACATCTCAATCGTGTTCCTGTTTCCAACCTGGTGAAACAAAACGAGAAAAGGAGACAAACACATAGAGACATACAGATATAAAGTGAATAGTCATCCACTTCTAAAAAGGTGATAACAGCTGCGTATTTGCTTAAACACGTGTCTTTTGTGGCATGCTTCATAAGGCACGCCCCTGTTATCATTATTATACCGCATGTACATGTGTGACAGAGTTTTCTGTCTCTTTTGTGACCCGTGCCGAAAAATCATGCACAAGCTAAGTGTCACCTTCAACTGGCCATACATAGCCGGTGGTGACTGGTATGACGCATTTCTTTGCATACTGGTGGACACCGCAGCGAATGCTGCGGTGCCGTGCGCTTTGGTGAAGAAATCAAGGCATTGCTGCCATGGTGCAAGTGGCAGTCCGTTACCTTAACATAATTGTGCAAACACTCTCTCGAAGCTCTCCGTTACGTGAAAAATGCATGTGCGAATGGACACGTTCTTTCATTCCCGACACTCGTGCAAATTAGTCAAGCCATACCCCTTTCATAGAAATGGAGTGCCTCATCGGCATGTCCCGCGGTCACGAAGGAAAATACCTGTGGGATAATAATAGAGTCATGAACCCAGGGGAGCGATCGTAAATACCTGTGGTCTTTGTGGGAGGCAGCAGAAGAATACTTACAAGTCACCCCCTTTGTAGCAGCCCAATACCTGCCCTACCGCTAGTCGGACGCCAGTAAACTGACGCAGAGTGTCCACCCGGTTATGATGGCTCCTCCGTGAGGAGGCGGAAGTGACATGGCTAGGTCAAGGGGCGTGGACAATCATGAGAAGGTGTCTGACCCGAGTGCATGCAAGTACACAGATACTAGCCCAGAGTGACGGACATCTTGGAATGGATACACGTGTACTTAGATGTATACCGGCAAATCCAATGTGGGGCTCGGTTAAACGTGGAGCACTAATAGTTAGGCATCCGTAGGGTGATTACAGTTGACGAGAGAACAAATGCCAATACCCACATGAATTTAGTGAGCCTACTGACTCCGATATTAAAAATACCTTGGAAACGGTATCAGCTATGTAAAGAGTACATTCAGTGTGGGAGTGTGATCTTGGCCAGCAACTTGCTGTATTTCATGATGGTAACCCTATGTCAGTAGGGAAAAACAGTTAGGGCTGGATAGGGGCACATACCCACATTGATGTAGTGAGTGGTAAGTAACTCACTCTGATTCCGGATGTTATGGAAAATGGATTTGGACATGTCGGAGTGGTCTTAGAGTGTTGGTATGATTGTAGCTTTTTGGAGAGCTGGGTAACCCTGCGTGGTTAGTGTTCTATTGCTGACTCAAGGTATTCACTCTGATATTTTAGACGGGGCATGAGATAAATAATATCTCTGGGTGATTCAGATGATTAATTCAGCCCAGGGTATCTCGTCATTCAGACTCCCAGAATTACTCTTCAACCGGAACACCCATCGTTGTTCCCGCCGAAATAGGGTGCTAGACGTCCAATTAGGATTGGATTCAATGATGGTCCATCGGAGACTATCTGGGATGTGGTTCTTCTCAAGGTAGTGGCTCAATAACTTAGTGCTGGTCTTCTTGCACCGTATAGTGCTCTTGTGTTCTCCTATACAAATTTTAATGGGTCTGGTCGTCATGCCTACGTATCTCTTGTCACAGGGACAAGTGATAAGGTATATGCAATTTTTGGTATTGCAATTCGTGTCTTTTTTTAACCCAGGGTCTGGCCAGACCCAGGTCAATCTGTTTGGATACTCCTGTCAGTGGACACACGGAGCATGACCCGCTGGGGTGGTGGCTTCAACATGTGGGAGTGACCACAAAGTAGGTTGAATGATGATAGGCAATTTCAGTCGTGTGTGGACCAAAAGGTCCTTCAGGTTCTGTGTTCGTTTGAACGAGAATAGAGGGGGAGGTCCAGGTTTAACCCCTCCTGTCTCCAATATGCCCCAATGTTTTTTAATCAGTTTCTGAATTTTGTAGGAGTTAGGAGTGAACGTAGTTACGCACGTGAGTGCATCTGTCTGGGGTCTCTCCCTCACTTCCAACAGGGCTTCCCTGTGATTATTCTTCGCCCGTTTTTGTGCTTGTCGTATTATTTTTCTTGGATAGTGTTGTTCCGACAAATTGTCTGCCAGGATCTTTGACTGTTTTTCAAACTCGCACAGGGTGTTGCAATTACGGCGTAAGCGCAAAAACTGCCCCTCCGGGAGGTTATTCCGAAGTGCTTTCGGGTGGTGGCTCTTGTACATGAGGAGACTGTTACGGTCTGTGGGCTTCTTGTAGTTTGTTGTCAATGGAATCCCTTCATGTAAGGTAATCAAGAGGTCCAGAAAAGTGATGCTCTCATGTGATATGGTCCCTGTGAATTTTAAGAATGGATCCAGAGTGTTGATCCACTCTCAAAATGCTGTGCATTGATCTTCATCACCTCTCCAGAAGAGCAGGATATCATCAATATAGCATCGCCATATGAGTATGTTCGGCCTATAGGGGTTGTTCTCGCCTAAGATAAACTTGTCTTCAAAGTTGGCCATGTACAAACAAGCTAGGCTTGGCGCGAAGGTGCTTCCCATGCTTGTGCCCTGGATTTGGTGGTACAGTTGTTTCTAGAAAGCAAAGAAATTTTCTTTCAAGGCTAGGGAAGCACACTCACAGATGAAGGAGATGGGCGTTTCATAGGGCCATGGGTTAATGCTCTGTAATGTGGTTTCTAAGACCTCCAGAGTGGCATCTTGGGGGATGTTCGTGTACAGTGCTTCAACGTCCAAGGTAACCAGAAGGTTGATAGTTTCTGGTTCTGGGAAGTTCTCAATGAGATTGAGTACTTCTGTCGTATCCCTGAGGTACGTGGGGGTTTTGGTGACTATGGGGCGTAGGTAAAAGTCACAAAACTTGCTCAGTGGCTCCAGCAAAGAATCGATACCTGACACTATTGGGCGTCCTGGGAGAGGATTGGTCCCCTTGTGTATTTTGGGTAGTGTATAGTAGTAGGGAGTCCGAGGGTGTTCGTTAATTAAAAATGATATGATTCCACCCATCGGGCGCGACCTCCATGGCCTCTCGGTTGTCCTGGTACCAGCCTTCTAGTCCAGGACATCACAAAATGGTTGCTGCCGACCAGAGACACATTTCTGCCCTCCTGCTGCTGAGCAAAGCTCGAGCAGGGAAAGGCAGGACAATAGGCATCCTGTCAGGGAGGAGGTGTGACCTCCCCCCAGACAGGATTTAGTGTATTGGGGCTGGGTGGGTGTGCCTGAAAGTCTGCATGAGGGGCACATTTGGTGTCCCTGTGCATAGCCCAGTTCAAACCAGTCCTGGGGAGCCGTTGGCTCCAGCTCTGGCGTAAACTGGACAAAGGACATGGGAGTATCCTCCCCTCTGTCCAGACCCTCCCCTGGGAGGGTCCCCTGACTCTTTCCAACCCTCTCCCGTGGGTACTTAAGGGCTTACCTGGCTGTAGGACCTTAGATTCGTAGTGGTCAAGATTCAGAACTGAAACCACTGCACTTCGACCGTTTGGGCACTCTGGACTTCGCTGGACTCTGTGTGGGCCAGACTTCGTCTCCCTCTCAGTCTGCTGCATCATCGGTGCACCATACAGGATCCGTGCAGGACCTGTGGAGCATCCAAGACACCTGAAGATAATCTCCCCTGGAGTGAAGGAGTGAGTCCCCTGCATTCGCAGGCACCTCAACACTGCTGACTGGTCTGCTGATCCCAAGCTCCTATGGACTCTGAAGGGTTAAGCCACACAGGAGGTGGGTTCCTATGTCCCTTGAGGCCCGAGCTGCACTCTCACTCAGTTGGAGGCCAGAATCCCTCGTTGGGGCTGCAATACCGAACCCCTGTGCACTGCGTACATTTGCAAGTGCTTGTTGGCAATTCTGCAACAAGTGCCTTGGGCTCCGAGTAGCCCCAACTACTGGCAACTTCTCCTGCAAAGATCTTCAACCACCTCACAACAAGTGCTCCGTAGCCTGTTGTTTTGTGAAGCTGCTTGAGGTCCTCTCGCGACTCCTGTACCTCCGGCCTGTGGGTCTAATTGAAGGCAAATTTTGCTTTCCTTGGGCTCCCCTGATTGCTTGGGGCCTGCCCTGACTCCCCTGTGTGGGGTAAGTGTCCTAGACCTTGCTGGTCCGAACCATATACTTCCTTGATCTCCTGCGTGGGTTGCTTTCGCCAAGGCTTGTTGGCTCTCCCGCCAGACACTGACACCTCAGCACTCGACATCCTTCCTGGGAAAGCTCGCATACGGCTCCTGGTCATCCTCAACATCGCCTGGTCCCCGCAGCTGCAGAGTCAAGGTCACCATCAACTATCCTGAAGCACCTGACATCGGTGGGCATTCGTCTACCGAGTCCCTGGTCACTCCCAAGTGACCCAGACTCTGTCCCCTCTGCTTTCAGGTACTCTTTATCCAGAATCCACGTTTGGATTCCAATGTACACTTTCTCCTCTTCCAGCAACGGCACTTTCTCGAATTCTTCCATTGGGTTCGATGTCGGTTTCCGACGCCACTTCACACCATGCACCCGGCTTCCCTGGGATAGGTAGCTTGGGTACTTCGGTATCCAGGGGTGGGGTGGCTCTCCAACCTTCTGTCTTCCACGGGGTTTCTTCGAAGTCCACTGGGAAGGGTCCTTAAACTTGAAAATCCCAACCGCGACTTTCACATTGAGCATGTGGTTGTGTTCTCAAACTGTACCCGCACTCCGTGGGGTACCTAGCTACTCACCTTGGGTGGTTCATTGGGGTCCCAGGAATTCTACGACCTCTTGACACTGTTTTGACTCGAGTCGTGGTTCTTATTCCACTTTCTTAGTATATGTTTTGTCCGCCCCTGGGGCCCACTGTGTATTAGTGCTATTTACTGTTATTTCTTTGCTGAAGTATTGTGTGCTTTGTGTCCGTCTCCATGTAGGAGATACTGTATCGTACTAGATAGTGTTTTATAATAATTACATATTTTTATAACTACTTTGTGGTTCTCTTTTCATTTAATCTATACTATAAGATTGCATTCTGGTAAAAACAAACTGCTTTACATTCCTTCAAGACTAAGCCTGAAGGCTGCTCTCCACAGCTACCACTTGGATAGCTTACTAAGGTTGTATGAGACCTCTTAAATCACCATAAGGATTGTCTGGACTGGTGCAAGGTGCCCGCTTTAATTAGTGGACATCATATCCCAGGCCAGCTTCTCACAGGCACCCTCTCACTTAGAACCAAGCACCCTGCCTTCAGGATTGTAAAGGCCTGCTATAGGGGTGACTTATAGGTATAAGTGCAGTGACCCTTAGATATAGTGAACCTATATCTTAAGTAAGTGGTGTATGCACCAACTTACACAGGCTGCAATGGCAGGCCTGTAGTCCCATTTTGAATGGTCTCTCATGGATGGCATAATACATGCTGCAGCCCATGGGAGACCTCTGGGGTACCTATGCCCTGGGTACATGGGCACTATATACTAGGGACTGACAAGGGTACCCCAGTATCCAATCTGGTGTGTACCTAAGTATATAACACATCTGAAAGAAACACGTTAATGATGGATTCCTTACCTTAGAATTACCCCCAGGTGTCAGACTGGATCCGGAAAGTTTTCGTCTGCAGTACCCCTGCGCGTTGGAAGGTGGCGTCGTGCGGCTCCGCGTCCGTCGTTGGCGTCGTGGTCGCCGAGATGACGTCGCAGCAGCTACTTAGACGCCGCCCTCGCGCTCACATCAGTTCTTTCTTTTTCAGCGCCAGCAAGCGCAGATCCGTAGAAAGCGGTACCCCCAGTCACTTTTTGACTGAGTTTTTTGAGGCCTTTGTCTCTATCTTTTTTGAGTCGATCGACTCCTGGTGTCGTAGGGATGCCCGGCTTCAAGTCTTGCGAGGACTGTCAACGCATGATGTCGGTGACGGACCCGCACCGCGTGTGTCTCTACTGCCTGGAGCGCGACCATGACCCCAAGTCGTGCCCCGACTGCCGGGCCATGGCGCCGAAGACTTTGCGGGAGCGGTCCCAAAAGTTGCTTGAAGCCCGGCAGTCTGCTCCACGCCGCTCAAGATCCCGGTCCCGTGGGAGGTCGAGGGACCGGTCGCGGAGCCACCACCATCGTTAATCAGGTTCGAAGTCTTCGCACTCGGGGTCAGGTAAGTCGAAGCATCACAAGAAGTCGAAGAAGTGCCATCACTCTCCGACTTCTCCTCGCCCGTCGTGCGACGTGGCTGAGGTTGTGGGTGGTGCCACCCCCACTGCTCCGGCGGAGCCTACGGTGTCGCCGTCGGCCTACCCGCCCTTTCCGGGTCCGTCGGCGACTCCGGCCCAGCTGCAGGATTTTCTGTCAGCCATGGCCCGCCTCTTTGGGCCGTCGGGTCCCGTCTGGTCCCGCCGGTGCGCCTTCGGGCCCCACGGTCCCGACTGGGGGTCCATGCATTCCATTGCCGACGGCTCCGGTTCCGGCATCGCTGTCGGCTCCGGCCCCCGCGCCGCAAGGGCCCTCGGGATCCAGGCCTGGATCCCGGTCAATGCCGGTTGACCTCTTAACACCTCCACCGACGTCGACCCCTCTGGCACCACCTCCGATGTTGCCCGCACCGCCGGATGACGTCATCCCAAGTTTCAGCCCCAAAGTGGACATGGCGCCGGAACGGCGTAGCTCGACGCCGATTTCGACGCCGATGGGACCCTTCTTTCCCTATGTCCTTCTTCCGTATTTTCGGCCTGTCCATCAGCCATCGGAGGAAGGGGAGGACTGGGAGGGGTCTGAGGACCCTCTCGCCGCCCAGTGCGAGTTAGACCCAGACTGGACAGAGGATCTGGGGGATGCCAGTGGTCTTGACACCTCTCCTGACCTTGGCATGCTCTCTCCTCCTACCGTGGCTACGGAGGAGGGTGCCAGTTACGCTGTGATGTTGCGTAGGGCGGCTGAGGCTCTCAACCTCCAGCTCCCTACAGTGGCCGTCAGGGCTAACCTCCTGACAGAAGTGCTTCAGCCAGCGGCTACCTCTGCGGAGCCCCTGCTACCGTTCAACGAAGCGCTTTTGGACGTTCATTTGGGCACCTGGTCCAGGCCCGCCACAGGGGCTCCTGTGGATAGGAACATGGCCCGACGCCATCGCCCGGCTCCGGGTGACCCCCTTTTCCTCTCCCAACACCCCACCCCTGAGAGCTTGGTTGTCCAAGCCTCTACTTCCCAGAGCACTTTCCCTACCGCCCCACCGGATAGGGAATCCAAGAAACTGGAACAATTTGGGAAGAAGATTTTCTCTTCCACCAGTTCAGGGCTGCGGTCTGTGAACACTGCATGCCTCTTGGGCCGTTATTCCCACTCTCTGTGGGATACGGTTGCGCAGGTGCTGCCTCAGTGTCCGGAGGAGGCCCGGACCGTGCTCTCTCAGGCTATCGCTGAAGGGAGAGACGCAGCAAAGTTCACAATCCGCTGTGGGCTTGATACCGCCAACTCGCTGGGCAGAGCGATTTCCACGACAGTGGCACTCCGTCACCACGCCTGGCTGAGGACTACTGGCTTCTCGGGGGATGTCCAAAACACCCTGATGGACATGCCCTTCGATGGCATTCGCCTTTTTGGCAATAAAGCAGACAGTGCGTTGGAGCGCTTTAAGGACTCGCGGGCTACGGCCAAGTCCCTGGGCCTTTCCGCCACGCGCCCTCCTCTGACTTCTGCTTTTCGCTCCTTTCGTGGCCACGGAAGGGGCGCCCCATCACGTTCGCTTCAGAGCCACAGGCCTGCGCAGCAACAGTCTCAGTGTGGCCGCGGACGTGGGACCCGCCGAGGCGGGTCAGGGGGCCAGCGGGCGGGTCAGTCCACCTCCACCCCGGCCACCACTGCCTCCAAACCTTCCTAGTCTGGTTTTTCAGGCCCATCAGATGCCAGTGGGTGGCAGGATACGCCATCACCTCCCCCACTGGCGCAACATCACTTCGGACAGGTGGGTTTTACAAATAGTCCGAAGGGGCTACTCCCTCCCCTTTGAGATTACCCCTCCAGCCATGCCACCCCAGCACCACCGCATGTCGGGGGATCACTTGGCACTTCTTCAGCAGGAAGTTGCAGCCCTCTTGGCCAAGGGGGCCATTGAGCGCGTTCCAGCTCCAGAAGTAGGACGTGTTGGTTATTCCCACTACTTTCTAGTGCCCAAGAAGGAAAAGGGCCTGCGTCCTATCTTAGACCTCAGGAACGTCAATTGCTTCCTCCGGAAGGAGAAGTTCAAGATGCTTACTCTAGCTCAGGTCTTGTCTGCCCTCGCCCCTGGAGACTGGATGGTAGCGTTGGATCTGCAGGACGCATATTTCCACATTCCCGTCCTGCCGGCGTTACCTGCGGTTTACGGTAGGCCACGAGCATTTTCAGTTCACTGTGCTCCCCTTTGGCCTTACCAGCACCCCTCGGGTGTTCACGAAAGTGATGGCGGTGGTCGCAGCTCATCTGCGCAGATCAGGGGTTCCAGTCTTCCCCCTATCTCGACGACTGGCTGTTGAAGGCGGGCTCGCCCCGGACAGTCATCTCCCACCTCCAGACTACGGCCGACCTCCTGCATTTGCTGGGGTTCTCCATCAACGCGCCAAAGTCGCACCGGATTCCCTCTCAGAAGCTCCTCTTCATCGGAGCGGTTCTGGATACAACGCACTTTCGGGTCTATCCTCCCGAACGGCGAGTCCAGGATATTCAGGCTATGATTCCGATCTTTCAGCCTCTATCCTGGGTTTCTGTCAGGATGACCCTGAGGCTGCTGGGCCTCATGGCCTCCTGCATCCTGCTGGTCGAACATGCCAGATGGCATATGCGGGCTCTGCAGTGGGTCCTGAAGTTCCAATGGGCGCAGCATCAGGGGAATCTGTCCGATTACGTCCAGATCTCGGAGAGCACTGCTCAACAGTTGCAGTGGTGGCTCACAAACCGACATTGGGTCAATGCAGATCCCTCTCCCTTCCTCAACCAGAGCACACAGTGGTGACGGACGCGTCCCTCCTGGGATGGGGCGGCCACATGGGAGAGGCGGAGATCAGAGGCCTCTGGTCTCCGGCGGAGTCCAGCCTCCATACCAACCTTCTGGAGCTTCGGGCGATCCGTCTTGCACTGAAGGCATCCCTTCCCTCTGTCAAGGGGAGAGTAGTGCAGGTGTTCACGGACAACACCACTACCATGTGGTACTGCAACAAACGGGGTGGGGTCGAGGACCCTATGTCAGGAGGCTCTGCGCCTCTGGACATGGCTGGAACATCAGGGCATTTCCCTGGTGGTTCAACACCTGGCAGGTTCTCTGAACGCCAGGGCGGACGAGCTCAGCCGCAGGTACAAGATGGATCACGAATGGCGTCTTTACTCCGACGTGGCGCAAGGCCTCTTTCAACAGTGGGGAGAGCCTTGGTTAGATCTATTCGCCACCGAAGAGAACGCGCAATGTCAGCAGTTCTGCGCATTGGAATTTCCAAGGTGGCACTCGCTCGGCGATGCTTTTCGTCGCGAGTGGAGTTGCGGTCTGTTGTACGCCCTCCGCCTATACCACTTCTGCCCAGAGTGCTGAAGAAGATCAGGTGCGACCGGGCCCAAGTCATTCTTGTGGCCCCGGACTGGACTCGAAGAGTTTGGTATCCCGAGCTACTCAGTTTGACCATCGATCCCCCGATTCGACTGCCTCTTCGGGAGGATC
Source organism: Calotriton arnoldi (assembly GCA_963921515.1). Lineage (NCBI taxonomy): Eukaryota > Metazoa > Chordata > Amphibia > Caudata > Salamandridae > Calotriton > Calotriton arnoldi. The sequence goes on along the minus strand of CAWUFW010002470.1, from coordinate 353,484 downwards.
TTCTGTCGCAGCAGCAGGTAACGGTCCTCCACCCGAACCTGTCCAGTCTCCACCTCTTTGCGTGGAGATTGAGCGGCGGCAGTTGATTCCTTTTGATTTGCCTCCTGAAGTCTGTGATGTTATTCTGGCAGTCAGGCGTCCCTCCACTAAGTCGGTATACGCCTGCAGGTGGAACAAGTTTGTGGCATGGTGCACAGCAAAGGCTGTGGATCCCCTTTCTGCCCCTCTTTCTGAGGTCCTACTGTTCCTTCTTTCTCTGGCCCAGCAGGGCTCTGCTCTAGGCACTATCAAGGGCTATCTCTCTGCTATTTCGGCCTTTCTCAGGCTTCCTGATCAGCCCTCTCTTTTCAAGTCCCCTGTTGTTAACAGGTTTCTTAAAGGCATTACTCACCTTTTTCCTCCTGTTCCCTTTGTGATGCCTCAGTGGGACTTGAACTTAGTACTCACAAATTTAATGTGCGCTCCCTTTGAGCCTCTTCACACCTGTCCTCTTCGTCTCTTGACTCTTAAGACTGCTTTCCTGGTTGCCATCACCTCTGCCAGGAGAGTGAGTGAGCTCCAGGCTCTTTCTTGTAAACCTCCTTTTCTTTCTGTCCATCCGGACAAAGTTGTCCTTCGGACACGTCCATCCTTTTTGCCAAAGGTTGTTACTGCCTTTCACATCGGGCAGACCATCACTTTGCCCACCTTCTTTCTGCCTCCGCATCCTTCCAGAGAGGAAGAGAGGCTCCACTGTCTGGACCCAAAGCGTGCGCTTTCTTTCTACCTCAACCGCACACAACAGTTCTGGGTGGATGACCAGCTCTTTGTTGGCTACGTGGGCGCCAAAAAAGGTCGGACTGTACACAAGAGGACTATCTCTCGATGGGTCGTCTTGTGTATTAAAGCCTGCTATTCTCTGGCTAAAAAGGAGCCTCCGGTGGGGCTGCGCGCCCATTCCACCAGGGCAACGGCAGCCACTACCGCATTGGGACGTGGTGTCCCCCTGCAAGACATCTGTCAGGTAGCTATGTGGGCCTCGCTGCACACTTTTACTAATCATTATTGCCTGGACAGCCAAGTCCGGAGAGATGGCTTCTTTGGCCGTTCTGTTCTCTGGGACTTTCTGGTGTGATCTTGGTTCGCAGACCCACCACCGGGGTTGGTATTGCTGGGGTATCTATTCTAAGGTAAGGAATCTATCACTAATGTGTTTCTTTCAGATGCACAAGTTACTTACCTTCGGGAACGATATATCTGTAAGAAACATTAGTTAATGATAGATTCCTTTCCGCCCCACCCATCCTCCCCGTTCTGCGAACTGATTTCTAGGGTTAAGGTCATCCCTTTCAGGGCCCTAGTTTCAATGCACCAGTGGTCAGTATCTTGCATGGCTCTGCGTTCCTGGCGTGGAAAGTCGTGTACAGAACTGAAGTCAGTGCGCAAGGGCGGCGTCTAAGTAGCTGCCGCAACGTCCTTTCGGCGACCACGACGCCAACGACGAACGCGGAGCCGCACGACGCCACCTTCCGACGTGCAGGGGTACTGCTGACGAAAACTTTCCGGATCCAGTCTGACGCCTGGGGGTAATCCTAAGGTAAGGAATCCATCACTAGCTAATGTTTCTTACAGATATATCGTTACCGAAGGTAAGTAACTTGTGCAACAGGGATAAAGCAGATCGACTGGGGTACTGATTGACAGGATCCTAGTCAGACAAGTCAAAAACAGCATCACATTCAGCAAAAAGTGGGGGTAACCATAAGAAGCAGATCCTACTTTCCTACATTTACAATTCCAGCTCCTACTCCCCTTGCAGTCATAAATACAGATAGTAGCCGAGTGCATTATTGCTGATCTCTCGTCCTCCTGTGTGTCATGTTCACCCAGGACAATTCGTCCAGTGGTGCCCTGACATCATAAAGCTACAGCAGGACGGCATCTGGCATGAGGGCCAATCAATTGCCTAGCAAGCAGTAGGATACATTTATCTTGGTATTGAAATGGGTAGCAGGGTACACAGGTTGGCCAACCGAAAGTTGGCATGTTAAGATGAAAGAAGAAATTAGGGCATTTTTTGAGACTTATGAATTTGTATGAAGGTGTGGTTAAGCATAATCGTCTCAACTTCACTTTTGTTTAACTGGTGGAAAATGGCTCAAAGAAAGATGTTAAAATGTGTTCATCATTTTTACGAAACCCACTAATTGCAGCATAACCCTTCCTCTCTCAACTTATCAGCTGACTTAATTGCTACTGTTCTACCATAACCTAACACAGATACAGTGAGAAGGGTATGCTGCCACTAGGCTGGCAATAAGATCTATTTATCTATGTCTTAATATAGGTGCTACAGTTTTTTAGAGAGTGTTAGCAAATGAGGCATGGATTTAGAGAAGTATGCAAGGTTGATAACACAAATTGAGATTTGAATTTCTAATGAGCTGTGGGTTTTCGCAGTATTTTTTAAAACTAATAGAGAGTAACCCTTCAAACGAACAAAGGGAACTGGGTTCAAATAACCGGAAAAAAACTATTCCAATTTTCACTGGTTGAAAATTAAAAATTTCTGGTCACTGTATTTCAGTACTTTCCCAGAGTATTCAGTGACATATTATAGTTTTCAGCAACCGTCTCTATAACATATAAATTACAGATAAGTATAGATGGGTGATAAATTGCAACGGTGACCAGAAATTTTCAAATAAACGCACGCTTCCTCATTGATGAAAGGAAAGTGTGTAAACCAGTGAAAATTGTAACTAATAAGGGTAAGCAAATTGTTAGAATTGTTTCACTTTTATCAAAATAGGTATGATTTTCTTTAAATACATGTCAGTAACTTCGACATGTATTCTCTTTAATTCATATTATAATCAGAAGTGACTACCAGTACATCTATCTCCTGGAGTTTTCCCTCCACAATGAGATTTATTATTTGTGGCTAAGACAACATACCTCAAGTGAGTGTTTTGATTGATAATATAGTGGCCAAACGGGATGAATGAGAAAATGTAATAATAAAAAACCCAGGATTTTCATTGAATATGTATCACTTTTACAAGGGTATTTGAATTCATAGTTGTTCAATGACTCATTTTTGGGATACTACAAGGGGATACTTTTATAGGTTTGAGTGTTGGCTTGACTGTTGGTTTTATAAAATAGTCCTGTTTTTTGCATTAATAGGTGGTCCTCTAACAGTATTTTCTGTTGTATTTTAAACTTCTGCCCAAAGAGAGAACCCAACTGTCTTTTAAAAATAAAAGCTTGTCCTGAAGAAGGTGGTGCAGAATAAGACAAGTCCACTGAAACGCCGCGTCAACACTTTTGCTTTTACTATACTTGTATGAACATTGGTTTGATTCACTGTTTTTGAAACATTATTTGTATCGGATTTTGATATGTGTAATGTTTATTAAGAGTTATTCATGTGCAGAGATTCACAGATAAAAATCAGTGTATGAATATTGTGATTTTTAAACGAGTGTAAATAGGAGGAATGACAAAGGAGGCCTTCTGTTTTTGTTTTACATCTTGGTATAAGATTGATCGATGAAAAAATGTTATGAAATATTTATTTGGAATATTGACATTGAGTCTGTGGCTCTGTATATAAATATCAATTATTGTGAGTCAGTGTTACATGAATATAAAAGGAACATTTTTTTAATAAAAGCGGAGACATCTTTTGCAAAAAACAGGTTTTATGTATTTTGAGTATGTATGCATGAATGTGATAATAAAAGAACAATAGGGGTGTTCCACAAGATTGATTGAATCAGCACAAGGGGGACGATAGTTTTTTTCCGATTTTCACAATATTACAGACTCCATAGTACTGATCTGTTAACGCTTTATAGAAATCAGTTTTTGTTGTATTGCATATGGTAAATGCTCTAATAGTGGACTTTTCCATCTGCAGATTATACTGCATGACCAGCAGTGGCAGTGTTGCGCAACAGATTTTCTCTACATTGCCAAGACTAAACAAAAAACAAAAGTATTCTTCAAGAATACCGCATCGTTTTACCAATTTGTATCTTAAGTGAAACTTGCAATCATTCCATTTGGCATTAAGACGTTCACTGCATCTGAATGTCCTCACTACCTTATAGTGGGGTCCTCTGCGTGAATATAATTTTTGTCAAGATGGAAGTATTATGGATTACATTGTGTTGGTCATGATAGTTAATAAAATACTTTGACTGCAAAATCTTGTCCCATGACGAATCTGGAGACCCACCCACAGGTAAGCCCTTAAGTACACTAAGGAAAGGGTTGGGACGATTCACGGAGCCCTCACAGGGGAGGGGCTGGACAGAGGGGAGGTTATTACCATGTCCTTTGTCCAGTTTTGCACCAGAGCGGGCGCCAACGGCTCCCTGAACTGGTACCGACTGGAGTATGCAAGGAGGGCACCAATTGTGTCCTTGAAAGCAGTCTGGTGGCGTTGGCATGACCCCAGCCCAATATATTAAATCCTGTCTGGGAGGTGGTTACACCTCCCTGTGGCAAGAAACCTATTGTCCTACCTTACCCTGCTCGAGCCTGGCTCAGCAGCAGGAGGACAGAATCGTGTCTGTGGTCGGCCGCAGCACTAGCTTGCTGTTAGGCTCTGAAAGGCTGGTACCGGGAATACAGGTGGGGCTCTTTAGTGGAGCGTTCAAGTACATGGGATCCTACATCCAACACTGGAATCGGTGTTGGAGTAGGATTCCAACATGTTTGAGACCAAACATGGACTGTTTCGGTGCAGCCGGTATATAGTTAGACATCTCGTGATTGACTTGATGTCCACTATATGTCTAAAATGGCTCACCGCACTTACAAGCCTGGAGAATCGACTCCTGGGTTTGTAGGGGATTCCTGCTCATGCATGGCACCCTCACACTTAGAACCAAGCACCCTGACTTCAGGATTGAAAGGCTGGCCCTAGGGGTGACTTGTGGGTTTTAAGTGCAGTGACCTCAGATATAAGGAAACTTATATCTGTGGTGAGTGGTGCTAACACCGGCTCACACAGGCTGCAATGGTAGGCCTGTAGTCACAGTTTAAGTGGTCTCTTATGGGTGGCATAATACATGCTGCAGCCAATGGGAGACCCCTGGTGTACCTATGCCCTGGTTACCTTGGAACCATATACTAGGGACTTAGAAGGGTACACCAGTAGCCAATTAGGAAGGTTCTAAAGTATTTCCCATAGTCCAATTTAGGGAGAGAGCACAGTGACTGGGGTCCTGATTAGCAGTGACTGGGGGCGAAACCCGTGATCTAACTGTTTGTTCTGAAGAGTCGGCAGTGGACAACTGGTTTATCAGTGCGCCTGACATCCGGTGAGTCTGTTTCGGTTTGTGTGGTACCACTGTGAATGGGTTTTGTTTCAGTATAAGGACTGTTTTGGTAAAAAGTGTTTGCAAATACTTTGCCAGGTAAAATAAGGGCTTTGTTCTCTCTTTTCTTGCAATGCCTGGTTTCAGTAAGATTTGGAATTTGTGTTGTTGTTGTTCTAAAGATGCACGGTTGGAAGAGTCCCAGCCTGGACCTCCTGAGGGCAGTCCTAATTTGGATATGTATGTAAAGCATGGCCTTGGCCCTATTATGTTTAATACATTGTGGCACAAATATACAATGCAGAGTTGCAGTGGCCTTTGACAGGCTCCTTTGATTAACAAAAGATAGGGTTTCTTCAGGAACAGTTGTTCAAAAGATGCAGTAGGCAGTCTGCTTGACTCTCTTCGTACTTGGCAGAAGCAGGCCAAACAGAGGCAATAAAAAATGGAGAAGGAGGGTAGAAAAAGAAATATGCAGACCCTTACACAAAATGCTGTAGCTTACGATAGGGACAAGCAGGAGAAAGGAATTGAATGTGAAGATAGAAGATTTCGGTTGCAAATTGATAAGTCTTATATGGTTGAGGAAGATGGTGATCCTTTTACGGAGAAATTATTAGATGCCCGACCTCCGCCACCCTATGCCCAGGAACGAATACATCCTGTTGTTCCCCGTCAGCAGCAACAACCCACACCAGGTGCATCAGTCTCTGAGGCTGTTACACCTACCGCCCCAGTTAACGTACCCCGTACTCCTTTCCCTCTGTCACAGCATATGAGTACGGCAACTCCTGTTACCCCCGTTACAGTCACCTATCCTTCATCAACACTAGTTACTGACACACCAGTGTGTGGTTCGGACCATAGAGATTTGATGAGATTCAGGGAGCGGATAGGTCCGTTAATGCGGTCTGATTTGGGGGAGAAACAGAAAATGGTAATAGCGGGACAGGCAGTACGATGGGCCCGTAACCCAATTTACAGTCTTGAGGACATAAGAATACTAATGCGAGACCTCGACCCTTTCATACAGCAACATGCCCCCAAACATATGTCCACTGCACTAATTGACCTCTGGCGCACACACATCAAGACGAAAGCACCCCAAATACTATTTGATATTAGTGAAGGCGCTTATGCAAATAACATGGAGCCGGCCCAAGTGTTCTGGAACATTTCAACTCTAGTTACTTATAGGGGCAGACTACATGATAAAAGTCCCACTCAAATAACTCAGTTCCCAATGCGAGAAGTTCACCCTATTTACTGAAGTGACGGATCAACATGGGGTGGTTACCAGACCGGGTGTAGCAGCCTGCTATCTGAAAGAAACACATAGTGATAGATTCCTTACCTTAGAATATCCCCAGGCGTCAGACTGGATCCGGAAAGTTTTCGTCAGCAGTACCCCCGCGCGTCGGTAGGTGGCGTCGTGCGGCTCCGCGTCCGTCGTCGGGGTCGCCAAGATGACGTTGCAGGTGCTACTTACACGCCGCCCACGCGCGCTGACGTCAGTTCTTTCTTTTTCCGCGCCAGCAAGCGCAGATCCGGGAAGAGCAGGAACCCCCAGTCAATTTTTGACTGAGTTTTTGAGGCTTTTTGGCTCTATTTTTTCATCGAGTCTTCGACTCCTGGTGCAGTTAGGATGCCCGGTTTTAAGTCCTGCGGGGATTGTCACCGCATGATGTCGGTGACTGACCCGCACAGTGTGTGTCTTTTCTGCCTGGGGCGCGACCACGACCCCAAGTAGTGCTCCGACTGCCGGGCCATGGCGCCGAAGACTTTGCGGGAGCAGTCCCGAAAGTTGCTGGAAGCCCGGCAGTCGGCTCCGTGCCGTTCCAAGTCCCGGTCCAGAGGGAGGTCGAGGGACCGTGCGCGGAGACATCACCATCAATCTTCGGGATCCAAGTCTTCGCACTCGGGGTCAGGTAAGGCGAAGCACAAGAAGTCAAAGAAATGCCATCGTTCTCCGACTTCCCCTCGCCGGTCGCGCGACGCGGCTGAGGGTATGGGTGGTGACACCCCCGCGGCTCCGGCGCAGTCCATGGAGTCGCCGCCTGACTACCCGCCCTTCCCGGGGTCGTCGGCGTCTCCGGCCCAGATACAGGTGTTCCTGACTGCCATGGCTCGCCTCTTTGGGCCGACGTGTCCCGCCGGTGCGCCTTCGGGCCCCGCAGTCCCGCATGGGTGTCCTCGTGTTTCCTCGCCGGCGGCTCCGGCCCCGGCAACGCTGTCAGCTCTGGCCACGGCGCCGCAGGGCACCCTCGGATCCAGGCCTGGATCCCGGTCGACGCCGGTTGACCTTGTTACGCCTCCACCGACGTCAACCCCACCGGCACCGATCCTGATGCCGCCCAGGTTGACCTTGTTACGCCTCCACCGACGTCAACCCCACCGGCACCGATCCTGATGCCGCCCACACCTCGGGACGACGTCGACCTCAGTTTCAGCCCCGAAGTGGACACGGCGCCGAGCCGGCGTCGATCGATGCCGTTCTCGACCCTGCTTGGGGATTTCTATCCCCATGTCCCTGCTCCTTATTTTCGACCTGTTGAACAGCCTGAGGAGCAAGGGGAGGACTTGGAGGGGTCTGAGGACCCTCTCGCTGCAGCCTGCGAGTCTGAACAGGACTGGGCTGAGGAATTGGGGGTCGCCAGTGGTCTGGATACCTCACCAGACCTTGGCATGCTGTCTCCTCCTACCGTGGCTACGGAGGAGGGCGCCAGTTATGCAGTGGTATTGCGCAGGGCGGCCGAGGCCCTACACCTCGAGCTCCCTACTGTGGCCGTCAAGACTAATCTCCTGACAGAGGTGCTTCAGCCAGCAGCTACTTTTGCGGAGCCGCTGCTTCCTTTCAATGAAGCCCGCTCTGGCGTTCTTTTGGGCCCTTGGTCCAGGCCCACCACAGGGGCTCCTGTGGATAGGAACGTGGCCCGATGCCATTGCCCGGCTCCGGGTGACCCCATTTTCCTCTCCCAACACCCCACTCCCGAGAGCTTGGTTGTCCAAGCCTCTGCTTCCCCAACCGCATTCCCTTCCGCACCACCGGATAGGGAATCCAAGAAGCTGGATCAGTTTGGGAAGAAGATTTTCTCTTCCACCAGCTCTGCGCTGCGGTCCGTGAACACCGCATGCCTCTTGGGCCGTTATTCCCACTCTCTGTGGGATACGGTGGCGAACGTGCTGCCCCAGTGTCCGGAGGACGCCCGGCCTGCTGTTGCAGAGGGGAGAGACGCAGCAAAGTTCATGATTCGTTGTGGCCTAGACACCGCCGACTCACTGGGCAGATCCATTGCAACGACGGTGGCGGTTCGCCGTCACGCCTGGTTGAGGACCACTGGATTTTCAGGGGCTGTCCAAAACACCCTTATGGACATGCCCTTTGATGGCCGTCGCCTCTTCGGCGACAAAGCGGACAGCGCGTTGGAGAGGTTTAAGGACTCACGGGCTACGGCCAAGTCCTTGGGACTCTCAGCAGTTTGCCTTCCTCGGCCTTCCGCTTTTTGCTCCTTTCATGGCACAGGAAGGGGCGCCCCGCAGCGTTCGCAACAGAGCCACAGGCCGGCACAGCAATCATCCCAGCGCGGACGCGGGTTCCGCCGTGGCGGACAACGGGGCCAGCGGGCGGGTCAGTCCACCACCACCCCGGCCACCACTGCCTCCAAACCTTCCTAGTCCGCACTTTCAGGCCCATCAAACGCTAGTGGGTGGCAGGCTCCGCCATCACCTCTCCCACTGGCGCACCATCACTTCGGACAGGTGGGTTTTAGAGATAGTCCGGAGGGGCTACTCCCTCCCCTTTGAGACTACCCCCCCAGCCATGCCACCTCAATACCACCGCATGTCGGGGGATCACTTGGTGCTTCTTCAGCAGGAAGTTGCGGCCCTCTTGGCCAAGGGGGCCATCGAGCGCGTTGCGACGCACGAAGTAGGTCGTGGTTGTTATTCCCACTACTTTGTGGTGCCCAAGAAGGACAAAGGCCTGCGTCCTATCTTAGACCTCCGGAACGTCAATCGCTTCCTCCGCAAAGAGAAGTTCAAGATGCTCACTCTAGCTCAGGTCTTGTCTGCTCTCGACCCACAAGACTGGATGGTGCCGCTGGACTTGCAGGACGCCTATTTCCACATCCCCGTCCTGCGAGCCCATCGGTGTTACCTGCGGTTCACGGTAGGCCACGAGCACTTTCAGTTCACCGTGCTCCCCTTTGGCCTTACCAGCGCCCCTCGGGTGTTCACCAAGTTGATGACGGTGGTTGCAGCTCATCTGCGCAGATCAGGGGTCTCAGTCTTCCCCTATCTCGACGATTGGTTGTTGAAGGCGGGCTCGCCCCAGACAGTCGTCTCCCACCTCCAGACTACGGCCGACCTCCTGCACTCGCTGGGGTTCTCCATCAACGTGCCGAAGTCGCACCTGATTCCCTCCCAGAAGCTCCTCTTTATCGGAGCGCTTCTGGTCACGGCGCAGTTTCGGGTCTAATCTCCCGAACAGCGAGTCCGGGATATTCGGGCTCTGATTCCCATCTTTCAGCACTTGTCCCGGGTTTCGGTCAGAGTGACTCTGAGGCTGCTGGGGCTCATGGCCTCCTGCATCCTGCTGGTCAATCATGCCAGATGGCATATGCGGGCTCTGCAGTGGGACCTGAAGTTCCAGTGGGCGCAGCATCAGGGGAACCTGTCCGATCACGTCCAGATCTCGGAGGGCACAGCACGACAGTTGCAGTGGTGGCTCATGAACCGGCATTGGGTCGACGGCAGATCCCTCTCCCTTCCCCAACCAGAGTTTACAGTGGTGACGGATGTGTCCCTCCTGGGATGGGGCAGCCACATGGGAGAGGCGGAGTTCAGAGGCCTCTGGTCCCCCTCGGAGTCTCGGCTCCATATCAACCTTCTGGAGCTGCGGGCGATCCGGCTTGCACTGAAGGCAATCCTTCCCTCTGTCAAGGGGAGAGTGGTGCAGGTGTTCACAGACAACACCACCGCCATGTGGTACTGCAACAAACAAGGCGGGGTGGGGTCGTGGACCCTCTGTCAGGAGGCTCTGCGTCTCTGGACATGGCTGGAACATCAGGGCATGTCCCTGGTGGTTCAACACCTGGCAGGTTCTCTGAACACCAGGGCGTACGAACTCAGCCGCAAGTGCATGCTCGATCACGAATGGCGTCTTCACTCGGAGGTGGTGCAAGGTCTCTTTCAGCAGTGGGGAGAGCCTTGGTTAGATCTATTCGGCACCGAAGAGAACGCGCATGTCATCAGTTCTGCGCGTTGGAATTTCCAAGGCGGCACTCGCTCGACTACGCTTTTCGTCGCGAGTGGAGCTGCGGTCTGTTGTACGCCTTTCCGCCTATACCACTTCTGCCCAGAGTGCTGAAGAAGATCAGGCGCGACCGGGCCCAAGTCATTCTTGTGGCTCCGGACTGGGCTCGAAGAGTATGGTATCCCGAGCTACTCAGTATGAGCATCGATCCTACGATCAGACTGCCTCTTCGGGAGGATCTTCTGTCGCAGCAGCAGGGGACGGTCCTCCACCCGAACCTGTCCAGCCTCCATCTCTTTGCGTGGAGATTGAGCGGCGGCAGTTGATTCCCTTCGACTTGCCTCCTGAAGTTTGTGACGTTATTCTGGCAGCCAGGCGTCCCTCTACTAAAGTGGTATACGCCTGCAGGTGGAACAAATTTGTGGTATGGTGCACAGCAAAGGCTGTGGATCCCCTTTCTGCCCCTCTTTCTGAAGTACTACTGTTCCTTCTTTCTTTGGCCCAGCAGGGCTCTGCTCTGGGCACTATCAAGGGCTACCTTTCTGCTATTTCGGCCTTTCTCAGGCTCCCTGATCAGCCCTCTCTTTTCAAGTCCCCTGTTGTAAATAGATTTCTCAAAGGCATTACCCACCTTTTTCCTCCTATCCCTTTCGTGATGCCTCAGTGGGACTTGAATCTCGTTCTGACATACTTGATGTGCGCTCCCTTTGAGCCCCTTCACAACTGTCCTCTTCGTCTTTTGACATTAAAGACTGCCTTCCTGGTGGCCATCACTTCCGCCAGGCGGGTGAGTGAGCTCCAGGCTCTTTCTTGTAAGCCTCCTTTCCTTTCAGTCTATCCGGACAAGGTTGTGCTCAGGCCCCGTCCTTCCTTTTTGCCAAAAGTGGTTACGGCCTTTCACATTGGGCAGACTATTACCTTGCCCATCTTCTTTCTGCCTCCGCATCCTTCCAGAGAGGAAGAGCGGCTCCACCGTCTGGACCCAAAACGTGCGCTCTCTTTTTATCTCAACCGCACACAGCAGTTCCGGGTGGACGACCAGCTTTTTGTTGGCTACGTTGGCACCAAGAAAGGTCGGGCGGTCCATAAGAGAACCATCTCCCGCTGGGTTGTCTTATGTATCAAAGCCTGTTACTCTTTGGCTAAAAAAGAACCTCCGGTGGGGCTGCGTGCTCATTCCACCAGAGCTACTGCAGCCACTACTGCATTGGGATGTGGTGTCCCCCTGCAAGACATCTGTCAGGCAGCCACGTGGGCCTCGCTGCACACGTTTACCAAGCATTATTGCCTAGACAGCCAAGTCCGGAGAGACGGCTTCTTTGGCCGTTCTGTTCTCCGTGACTTTCTGGTGTGATCTTAGTTCGCAGACCCACCACCGGGGTTGGTATTGCTGGGGTATCTATTCTAAGGTAAGAATCTATCACTGTGTTTCTTTCAGATGGACAAGTTACTTACCTTCGGTAACGATATATCTGTAAGAAACATTAGTAGTGATAGATTCCTTACCGCCCACCCATCCTCCCCGTTCTGCGAACTGATTTCTAGGGTTAAGGTCATCCCTTTCAGGGCCCTAGTTTCAATGCACCAGTGGTCAGTATCTTGAATGGCTCTGCGTTCCTGGCGCGGAATGTCGTGTACAGAACTGACGTCAGCGCGCGTGGGCGGCGTCTAAGTAGCGCCCGCGATGTCATCTCGGCGACCACGACGCCAACGACGGACGCGGAGCCGCACGACGCCACCTACCGACGCGCAGGGGTACTGCTGACGAAAACTTTCCGGATCCAGTCTGACGCCTGGGGATATTCTAAGGTAAGGAATCTATCACTACTAATGTTTCTTACAAATATATTGTTACCGAAGGTAAGTAACTTGTCCTTCAGGAACAGTGGGTTTTGGCCCTGAAGGCTACATTGCCCGATCCTAGGAAAAATCCTACCACTTACTATAAAGAATTGATGGAAGCCGCCTCTTCTTGCATAATGACTGTTGGACTTGGCCCTTTTTGCAGTATCATCCCTAAACTTTTTTCATTCCTCCTATATTTTTTCTGACCTGTTGTTATGACTCTGGGCACTTCACACCACTGCTGATCAGTGCTAAAGTGCATATGCTCTCCCTATTTTAAATTTTGTTATGTATTAGTGACTCCATGATTGGATGATTGGTTTACTTGTCAGTCCCTAGTACAGTGCACTGAGTGTGCCCAGGGCTTGTAAATCCAATGCTGCTGGTGGGCTTGCAGCACTGGTTGTGCCACCCACAGACGCAGCTTGTAAAGTGTGTCTCAGGCCTGCCATTGCAGAGCCTGTGTGCAGCCTAGGGCTGCCATGTCGACTTGGTGAGTGCACCCACTTACCAGTACCTAAACCTTCCCTTTACTGCATGTTGGTCACCCCTAAAGTAGGCCCTAGGGCAGGGTGCATTGTAAGTATAAGGTAGGACATGCCCTGATGTGTGTGGCATGTCCTAATAGTGAATTACAGCCATTTTCGTTTTTCACTATTGCAAGGCTACCTGTTCCCCATAGGCCAGAATGGGCAGTTTGATTATTACACCTTATAATCCTCACTGACCCAGGGAACATGGTAGAAAAACGAATTTAGTATGCCTGAACTCAGAATGATAAAATACATCTTTTAGTGAAGTTGATTTTAACATTCTGTGTTTGAAAATACCACTTTTAGAAAGTAGGTATTTTCTTGCCTAACCTTCCAAGCCTGCCTCTGCTAGGTTGTGTATTCCTTGTCTGAGTTTGTGAGTGACAGGGGCAGGGGGACTCCAGGAGACAGGGTGAGTCAGCACAGGGCTGAATAGAGAGATCTGCATCCAGAGTGGAGGGAGGAGTTGCACCTGGGTCTGAATAGGGCTGTGCCTGCCTTCCACAATGCTGGCTCAACCTCCTGCTGGGCGGCTGAGCACTCTGCCCCACATTCTGAAAGGAAAGAAGGAGTCCTGTAAACAAAGTGCTCCAGGACTGACCAGAACTGGTTTTGGACTAGGCAAAGGCCTCTCTGCCTTCAGAGAACAAAGAGAAAAGGTGTATAAAAAGGGGACCCAGACCCCTAGGAAATTAGATCACTTTTGGGAAACAAGAAGAAACCTTTGCTGAGGAGCGGAACCAAGAAGAAACTGAGGAGAAGACTATCCCTAAGCTAGAGGGATCTGCCTGCAGTGGTTGCCTGACTACCAAAGAAAGGAGAAGGGTACTTTGTGTGTACTTTCATCAACTTGTGAAGGATCTCCAAGGGCTTGATTTCAGATCTTGCCTCCTGCGAAGTCTCTGGGACAACAGACTTCACCCACCAGCTCCCCTGTATTCCCTTGCTGGGAATTTGGACCTTCTGACACACTTGCGTATCTCTGGGAGCTGGAAGCGTGACTCAAGACGAAGAAGCGTGTTGCCGTAGCCGCTGATTCTCGCATCGCCAGAGAAGAGTGTCGATGTCGCATCAGACACCGGCGCATCCCCGAAGAAGCGCGCCGCTGACACCCCGCATCCTTCGAAGCGCCTCGCAGCACCGGAGAAAAGTGTCGCCGTCGCATCAGACGGCGTCGCATCCCGGGGCAGAGCATCGACCTCGCATCAGACGCCGACGCATCGCAACACGAGGCGCACCCCGCATCCCAGGAGAAGATGGTCGACCTCGCATCAGACGCCGTCGCATCGCCAGGGAAGCGTGTCGCAGGGCCTGTCGCGGCTCCAAAGACTCATCGAAATCGCCGCACGGCCGTCGGGCGTGCACGCATCACCTCTTCGTTGTCGCAACCTCAAGAAGACGCCACTTTGTTTCTTTTGCACCAGATCTTCAACGCATCACCGTCCTTGCGTGTAAGGGACTACCACATCACCTTCCCTGCAACACTTTCGTTGCCTTGCGTTACGCATCTTAAGGTACATTGAACTCAAAGTGTCGCATTTCCATTTTAAGAGACTCAAGCTAATTCTACCATCTTTAAAGTACAGTATTGTGGATTATTTTTGTCGTTTATGGTCTTGTGGTAAATCTATATAAAAGATACTTATTTTTATAATACAACCTGTGTTGTGTCCATTTGTAGTGTTGTCACTGGATTACTGTATGTGTTCACAAATGCTTTACACACTGCCTCTGAACTAAGCCTGTCTGCTCGTGCCAAGCTACCAAGGGGGTGAGCAGGGGTTATTTCAGGAGTGTACCCCCTTACCCTGACTAGAAGCAAGGGTCCCTATTTGGACAAAGGTACCTACCTCTGCCAACTAGAGACCCCCAAATCTAACAATGACACTTGCAGATCTTGAAATGTTTTTTGGCTTATTAGTCCCAGTTGATGTTTGGCGAGAGGTACATACCCAAGACCATGTTGCTGAATTGGGCGGAACATGGGATGCGATCAAAGATTGGGAACGGGATAGAAAGTCAGGTGAAAAGCCAAATGCTGAATTACTTGCCTTGCCCTGTCGCATAATAACATACATGCAAACACTCATTCCTCCCAAGAAGGTTAGTTGGGACAGACAGACTGACTGACTGCCTGCCGGCAGAAGAAAGACGAAAGCATTTCAGATTTTTTCACTAGGTTTAAAGAGTCATTTTTGGATTATAGTGGACAGGACATGTCTACAGAAGGGAGAGTCCGTTTATTTGTTGACAGGTTTGTCACTAATCTCCTTCCCGAAATAATGGCTAGACTTCAAGCAGCTGAAAGAACCTGGTCCACGTCTTCCCCTTCGGTGATTTTAAATATGGCCCAATATTACGAGCATAGGGATAATGAAGAGAAAGACAAAACAGATAAAAGAAATAAAGATTTGAAGACAAAGGTATTATTGCAACAGGTATTTTGAGGTAACACTAGAGGATGGGGACCCCAACAACAACTTGTATGCACTAGACAGCCACCCATGACACCTTTGGGACAGAATCAGTGTGCTTACTGCAAGGAAGAAGGTCACTGGCGCAGCCAGTGCCCTGTGCTTTTGCGCAAGGCTTCATCCACTAGAAGAAGGGGTCCTGGTAACAGAGGCCGTGGGACCAATAGACAACAACACACTACTGCCACTGTAGGCCGTCCCAACAATTATTTTAATGACACCAAGGAAGGACAGTATTACAACAACAATTATGATGATGATGATGCGACAGGGATGTCTTTCAGCTAGGACAGCCAGGGACAGGGTAAGGGACCAGTTCACATACCTGTAAATCAGCGTGGCCCTTATGTCAAAGTGGATCTGCAAGCGTCTACTAATGACTTTTTGATTGATACAGGTGGCACAAAGAGCTCTGTTTCCCTACATCTGGTCCCTGGGGCGGCCCTGTCTGGTCATAACAATGTTTCGGTGGGTTTTTCAGGAGTACCAGTTGTAAGCTCCATCTCGCGTCCGCTTGCTCTTACTGTTGATCCTTTTACTGTGGATTCCCCATTCCTTTTATTGTCTGATTGTGGTGAAAACTTAATGGGCCTGGACTTAATAAAGAAGTTGCATGCTACCATATATTGTTCGCCAGATGGTGTTTGTCTTGTACCCACGTCAGGACCCATGGTAAGATGATGTCTGTGAGAAGTTGGCCTGGTATGTGCTGTCCACTAATTAAAGTGGGCACCTTGCACCAGTCTAAACAACCCTTAAGGTGATTTAAGAGGTCAAAGATAACCTTAGAAAGCTATCCAAGTGGTAGCTGTGGAGAGCAGCTTTCAGGCTTAGTCTTGAATGAATGTTAAGCACCTTGATTTACCAGAATGCAACCTTATAGTATTGGTGAAATGAAAGGAGAACCACACAGTAGTTATAAAAATATGTATTTATTAATATAACACTATCTAGTACGACACAGTATCTCCTACACAGAGATAATTACAAAGCACACAATACTTAAGCACAGAAATGACAGTAAATAGCACTAATACCCAGTGGGCCCCGGGGGGACCAAACCATATACTAAAATAGTGGTATAAGAACCATGACTCAAGTCAAGACAGTGTCGAGAGGACGTAGAATCACTGGGACCCCAAGGAACCACTCAAGGTGAGTAAGTAGGGACCCCACGGAGGATGGGTGCAGTGTGGGAACACGACCGCGTGCTCCGTACAATTCTATGGGAAAGTCGCGGTTGAAGTTTTAGAGTTTAAGGACCCTTCCCAGTGGACTTTGAAGAAACCCCATGGAAGATATGAGGTTGGAGAGCCACCCCACCCATGGATACCGAGGTACCCAAGTTACCTATCCCAGGGAAGCCGGGTGCATAGGTCTGAAGTGGCGTCGGAAACCGCAGTCGAACCCAATGGAAGACTTCGAAGAAGAGCCGCTGCTGAAAGGAAGAAAAGTGTCCATTGGAATCCAAAGGTGGATTCTTGTCGAAGAGTACCTGATAGCAGAGGGGACAGAGTCTGGGTCACTCAGGAGTGACCAGGGGCTCGGCAGACGAGTGTCCACCGATGTCGGGTGCTTCTGGTGCGTTGATGGAGTCCTTGACTCTGCAGCTACGGGGACCAGGAGATGTTGAGGATGACCAGGAGCCAGATACAAGCTGTCCCACGAAGGATGTCGAGTGCTGAGGGGTCGGTGTCCGGCGGGAATACCAACAAGCCTTGGCAATGGCAACCCACGCAGAAGGTCAAGAATGCGTACGGTTCAGACCAGCAAGGTCCAGGGTTCTGACCACAGCAAGGGGAGTCAGGGCAGACCTGGTGCAACCAGGGGAGCCCAAGAAAAGCAAAGTTGACCCTCAAGTGGACTCACAGGCCGGAGGCACAGGAGTCGCGAGAGGACCTTGAGTGATTTCACCATAAAGCAGCCCAAAGGAGCACTCGGTGCGAGGAGGCCAAAGTTCTTGGTAGGAAATGGTGCCAAAGGTTGGGGCTAGTCTGAGCCCAATGCACTATGCCAACAAGCATATGCACTTGCAAATGTACATGGTGCACAGGGGTTTGGATATTGCAGCCCCCACGAGGGATTCTGACCTCAAGCTTGGTGAGAGGGCAGCTCAGACGTTTAGGTACACAGAAACTCAGCTCCTGTGTTGCTTTGAAATTATTGTGGCTTTCCTGAAAAAGGCGTCTAGTACGCCAAACGCGCTTAGATAACAAGAAGATTCATTAACCAGCCACTTGATTAAATCATTGTTTATTTTGCTCATTTTTGATTAATTTCTGTAGAATATTAATAATTGTAATTTTTGTGGTCAGTCAAAATGCACGTCTGTTGATTGTATTCCCCTCTTTTGTCCAACTTGTGAGTTACGTTGTGATGTTATTGTTTAGCACTTGATGTTTATGGAATTATTTAAACATTTACTATGATAATTGTAAAAGAATTTACATTAATAAAATGAAGTTTTATTGAATGTAAGTATACTCTTAGTCTCTAATATCATGTTTGTGTTTGATTAGGTCTTGTATATTGTTTGAACCTGGCCTCCACCCACAAGGTGGCCCAGGTACACAACCTTGCTCTTCCCTATGTGGCACTTAGTGGCCTTGATAGTGAGGCCTGCTTTCTGCAGAGCCTCCAAAACATTCTTCAGGTGGACCAGGTGATCCTCCCAGGTGGAGCTAAAGACAGCTATATCATCAAGATATGCTGCACTTTAGGCTTCCAGGCCTGTAAGGACTTTATTCACCAGCCTTTGGAATGTGGCAGGTGCATTATTCAAACCAAAGGGCATTACAATAAAATGATAATGCCCACTAGGGGTTGAAAATGCTGTTTTTGGTTTAGCATCCTCAGCTAGTCTGATTTGCCAGTAGCCAGCAGCGAGATCAAATGTACTCAAGAACTTGGCTGAGGCCAAAGTATCAATAAGCTCATCTGCCCTAGGAATTGGGTGAGCATCAGTCCTATTGACTGCATTGAGTCCCCAGTAGTTAACACAAACCCTCATCTCTCTTTTACCACCCTGGGTGTGAGGTTTTGGTACCAAGACCACTGGACTAGCCCAAGGGCTATCTGAGGGCTCAATAACTCCCAACTCTAGCATCTTTTGGACCTCAGTCCTGATGCAATCTCTGACATGGTCAGGCTGCCTGTAAATCTTATTTTTAACAGGTAGACTCTCACCTGTGTCCACTTCATGGGTACACCAGGTGGTCTGACTAGGAGTCAGAGAGAACATGTCTATATTGATTGAGGATCTTCCTGCAATCAATCTGTTGTTGGTCAGTGAGGATGCCTGCCAAAGCTACACCATCCACTGATCCATCATCAGGGTTCTGAGAGAGGAGATCAGGGCGAGGGTCACTCTCTTCTTCCTACCCCTCATCGGTTGCCATGAGCAGGCCCATGCCAGCCTTGTCCACAAAAGGTTTGAGCCTGTTCAAATGGAGCACCCTGTGGGGGCTCCTAGGAGTACCAAGGTCCACCAGGTAGGTGACCTCACCTTTTTGCTCAATTATGGTATGAGGTCCACTCCATTTGTCTTGGAGAGCTTCTGGGGCCACAGGCTCCCACACCTTCTGCCCTGGCTGATAGACAGTCAGAACAGCCTTTTGCTCATGCCAAGCTTTCTATAATTCTTGACTTACCTCAAGGTTTTTACTGGCCTTCTTCATGTACTCAGCCATCCTGGAGCAGAGACCAAGTACATAGTCCACAATGTCTTGTTTAGGAGGTTTGAGAGGTAACTCCCATCCCTCCTTTACCAAACACAGGGGACCCCTAACTGGATGCCCAAACAGAAGTTCAAAAGGGATGTAGCCAATCCCCTTCTGAAGGAAGTGACCCGCTTGGGGCCACCGGGGTCACTAATGACCACCTCTCGGCCTTCCATAGCAAATGAAGTGTCGGTCAGACAGTAGAGAATACAAACCAATAACTGTTTATTTATGTGCACTCAGAGTGGAGCCCCATCTGTACAGTCGCTAGGAGTGCTACAGAGAGGACTGAAATCAACAAGCAGAAAGATACATTATGTACGTTTCATAGCTGGGCAAAAACATGCCCACAGTGGAATTTTCCAGGCAGATGCAGCTGAACAGTGAAATTTTAAAAAAAAAGGTTTCAACTCTTGTATCTTACACAAACTAACATAGTCTAAGGTCGTTCCATCCTGGGCTGGCCACCAGCCAAGTGGTAGAGGGCCTCTATCTAGAGGGAAAGGTATGCGCTAATATGAACAGTGCACTCATTACTGAAACAAAACCTAAAGTTCAGAAACGAAACTCGGAGGAAAGCATTTCTCGGAATTGAACGAGATCAGTTTCGGACAGCCTAAAATGGCGCCTGAAAAGAAAATGGAGCAGCGAATGCTAACTTACGTAGGGCAATGCGTAAGCATAAACAGTTTCTATTCTAACAGACCCTCCTTTCAGCATGAGCTAAAACATTTTCAGCTGCAACAAAAGGAAACAAAACTACAAGCAATGATAATAGATCACATTAATAGACAGTTATGAGCACTCCATACCATTAGCATCAGAAAGCGAAACAGCAAGGAGGGATGAATTCTCGAATATTCCCTCCTCGATATTCATCAGATCCTCAACATCCTTTTGAATCATTATAGCGGCATTTGTGTCATGAATTGATATCTTCTTTTTAGGTGTGAGAGTAGTGGTACAATAGGAGCAGCAAAAGGGAAGACACTGAACAAGAGCACAGCGGGGCACTAATACCACAATCAGATAAATCACTTTTTCAAGAATCCAGCCCCAGCTGCCAAGAAGAGACCAACTCCAATTCCCACTTTACATTCCTTTGACATTTTCAAGGGTATCTAAAATGTGTTTGGTAATGTTCTTTTCCATATTCTTGATCCCGACAACACACTGATCGCCAACTACCGTGCATACACCCCCACTCTTAGCTAAAATAAAGTCCACTGCATATCTAGTCTGTTCAGAATATATTCACATACTCTCCAACTGAGTGGTGATGTCGCGCAAAGCTGCTACTGTAGTATTAGATAAAATTTGCAGCTTGCATCCAAAATATTACCTAGCCTTTTCACCCCTGGCCATGGAAGTACCACCCAATGTGAAAATAGAAGAAAGTATGTATCCAAAAGTGATCCCATTACTATAATTATTGACCTCTATATCGGTCACACCCTCACAGAATTCTTTCGTCAGGGTCCTTTTAACCCATCGTATGTTAGGCTTGGCATAATTACAAGGCACACCCAGAGGCAATACCATTCCAAGGGCTACGTTGTCTGTACCATTAGGGACATTGGAATATGTCCCATTAGTCAAAAAGAAAAACACTGGGTGTGCATAAATCGGTCCCTCATAATCCACTGCTGCATACCTGGAGTTCATTCTGAAAGTACTTGGATCCTTGTCATTCACCAAGGGGATCGTATTTTTGTACAACACTATTCCTGAGCAATTTATATACAGTGAAGTATCAGTGCTGTTCACAATAGGGTAACAAGTAGGATAATAACTGGCCTCTCGGGGAACTATCAATTCCTTGTAATGCCAACCCACCAATGTGACATTCTGTTTTTCCATATAAAAATTGTTGCAATATGTATTATCACAAACTGGATAACCCACCCCCAGTGGCTTTCTATGGTATAGACATGGTCCCGGATAACCAAAACTAAACACTCCTTTCACTTCTGTAAACTGAGGCGGTCGAGTATAGGTATAATTTACAAGTGACAATGGATGTGCAGTCCACAGACTGGTGACAGATTGGGTGGCATAACAAGCGGTCCCCTCCCCGAAGAACCTCATGTGTTTCCAAGAATATATTACTCCGGCTGTTCTTTTATTCCATTTTGGTGAAATAACCTTACCCTTGCTGCGTAAAGGCACACTTTGATCATTTTCCAAAATCCATGACACCCCACACAGTATTATTATCAGCAGAATCAAAAGAACACACATTATTTTGCTTTTCCGAGTCCACATCATATTATGCTGTGCAACAAGAATCATTGGCTGCTCCTCTCCTCTGAAGCAACCTTTCTACCAAAGGGATGCATAATGAATTCAAAGAATCAAGAATGCAAGAAAATATACAACTTCCCAGTGTCCGTGTCAGCATCACTGGTACAGGCTCCTGTTGTCCATCAATTAAGTTGGCACTCTTGAGCACCGGCTGTGGAGCTTGCTCTGCCCTAAGCTCTTTTAATCTATCCCACGTCGATAATAGTGGTATACCTTCAAAGTATACTTCTGTTCTCCCTAACTAATGTTCAAACAACTAAGGCAAAGTAAGCACAACATTTTCCACTAATTTCAATTAATTCCGTTGGCACTGTTACTCAGCACTACCTATCTTGCACAGTCCATCACTAATCTTTCTTCTCCTTGGACTCAGTAGCCCTCAGCCGGGGGCGCAAATTGTACCTGGCAGTCCCAGGCACATTGTGATCAATGAACAAAGGCTCCTGGATAGCTCGTATTTCTGGTCGGAAAGCCTCATTCAAAACATTGTCGTTCTCTTTATCTGTCTTTGTCCAGGTCAACTTGACATCACTAAAAGGAACAAACCTGGGCACTTGCTCACATTCTGTGTCGCTGACGCCCTCTTTGACCCACTGGTCGTATGGCAACGGCAAAGGAATCCTCTGCCAGTGAGCGGCATGCACCCAGTTCTTTCGACCAGCAACCTTTACGGCCGTCCCTGTCACCAACAGAACCTGCTCAGGACCTTTTTAGCTCGGCTCCAGACTTTTCTTCCTCTGAAAGTTCCGCACTAGAATGAAGTCTCCAGGCTGAATGTCGTGGCCGGGCCCTCTGGTATAGAAGGTAGGGACTCCCGCACCTGTTGGTGAATAGAACGTAAACTTTCTGTTAACTGGCCAAGATAATCAAGCAACACAGGATATTCAATATCGGAATATTTACGAGGACGTGGGACTCCCCATACATTTGCCAGGCGTCCAAACACGACCTCATAAGGTGACAATCCTGTCCTAGAATGAGCTGTTCTTGTTGACAGAAGAGCTAACGGTAGAGCATCTGACCATTTAAACCCTGTTGCCTCCTGAATTTTTGCTAATTTCAGTTTGAGAGTACCATTGTACTTCTCAACCAAACCCGCTGACTGCGGATGATTTGCAGCATGGAATGAATTTCTGTTTTATGTGTAAACCTTCACAAATCAATGTAATCACTTTCCCATTAAAATGACTTATGTTGTCACTCCAGATAATTCGGGGCAAGCTGAAACGAGGAAAGTCCTCTTTAAGAAGTACCTTCGCAGTCGTAATGGCCGTGTTATCCTTAGTGGGGTAGGCCTCAACCCATTTACTGAACGCACATACAACCACTAAAACATACTTAAGATTATTGCATCTCTCTAATTCTCTCTAATTCAATATAGTCCATTTGGAGGACTTCAAAAGGAAAAGTAGGTGGTGCAAAATTACCAGGTGGTGTAGGGGTACCCTTCCCCGGATTATGCATCATACAGACCATACAATATTTCACCAAATGCGCAGCTGTCTTGGAGATGTTATCATTATGCCATACAGGGGCTAACAATTTACAAATGCCTTTTGCACTAATATGAGCTGGACCATGTGCCATAGTAACCACAGGAAGAGCATATGCATCCGGCAACATCCATTTCTGTTCTCCAAATTTATCAATCCAACACCCTTCCTCGTTCAACTGTGCTGTACTCTCCTGCCATTTCGCTAATTCCTTTATTGTGGCTTCACTTTGTATCTCCTTTACACTCTCAAGGGTATTTTCAAACATAACCTCAGGAACCCACCTAGCTGGACCTGCAACAAACATGCGTTTCATTTTACTTCAGGCCGTTTCCTTAGCTACCTGAACTGCAAAGGCATTCCCTCTACCCACATCATCAGTAACCTTTCTATGGGCGCTGCTCTTGATTATTGCTAATTTCCTGGGGAGCTGCAATATAAGGTGCCCATGTTGAATCTTGGTACCATGAGAGGTAAGAAACGCTTTCTCCGCCCAGAGTCGCCCACAATTATGCGCGACCCCAAATGCGTACTGGCTGTCAGTATAAATATTGACAACCAGTCCTTCACTCAATTCACAAGCTCGGATAAGGGAAGCAAGCTCCGCAGCTTGAGCCGACTGATAGGGGACCCGTGATGTCTCTACCACTGTACACAACGTAGTGATAGCATAAGCTGCAGTGGTGGTGCCATCTGTTAATTTAAAACAGAAGCCATCGACATATAGTTCCCCTTGAGGGTCAGATAAGGGAACATCAGTCAGGTCTACCTGTCCTTTCGTCTCTTCTTCCGTCCGCAAAATACAGTCATGTTTGTCGACTGCATCGTTCTCAGAAGGGAGGGGTAGTAACGTGGCTGGGTTCACAGTGGCACATCTTTTCATCGTAATATGCTTAGCAAACAATGTCAATTCATAGCCAGTAAGACGTGCACTGGTGAGGTGCTGTGTCTTTGTCTTATTCAAAAGTGTATCCACAGCATGGGGTACCATAACTGTGAGGTCTGTATCAAGTACGAGTCCAGCCAATTGTCTGATTGAAGTGGCCACAGCCGCGACCGCTGTCAGGGTCTAAATCCCTTTTGCTGTCTGAACCACACAGGAGCAGAATGACGCTAGGTCCCAATACCCTTCTCAGAACCAACCCTGCTAGGTCTTTTAGTATTCCATTGCAGGTAAGTTCTAAGGGGGAAAAGGGGTTGGGGACAGAGAAGAGACTGCTCCAATATTCTGCCTGTTCAGCTACGTCTTCTTCTTCTTAATGGACTGCAACATTAACATGTAAAAACCTTTATTTACTGTGCCTTTTAACTTACTGTTTTTTCTATGGTGTATAAATAACTTATCTTACCAGAATGTTTACTGAAGCTTACTTCTCTTCTACTTCTCATGTATTGTTTGCTAGGTTGTATGAGAAGTCTTCACTCAGATCTCTTTCCTTTTCGTTCTCAGGTACAATCTGCACTTGATCCTGCTATTCCTTAATGTAAGAAAGATAAGGTAAGTATTTATTTCTGTATTCCTAATTTATGTATTATTTGGGTTTCTCTTTCTTTCTATTAACTCACTGTTAAGAGACTGGAGTGGGCCTTGAACTGTGGTTTCTGTAGTAGGATGACTGGTTTTCTGTCTTTAATTAGTTTTTTAAACAATGCTTCAGAACTTAGGTTAAATGTTAAAAGGAAGCGTTCCTTTTATTCAGGCCTTTGGTTTTAATGTTTGCTGGAAGCACAATTTATTCTGCCATACGTGAGGAGAACATTACTGGAGTTCTTTAACACATGGCATGAGAAAGAAACATGCCGGGCTTTTGACCCTGACTTCACCTTTTAATTAATTCTCAGAAGAGTGAACAAGTTTCATTCTAAGAAGACACTGCGTGTTGAAAGGTCACGCCTGCGTCTGACAGATTCTGGAACAGCTGAAAAAGACAGCTGATTCAAAAAGCTTTTTATTTAATCTTCTCAGCTAAGGAAAGCAATTACTGAAAAAAGTATTTCCAGTTTTCAAACGAAGGAAAATATATTCTGACTTGTTTCCTTTTTTTCTCTTTAAATAGAAATTTACCTCTGACACATAACCTTTTCTCACAGAATGTTTTATATTAGCTACAAGTTTAACACTAAGCTGATTAGTGAGGGAATGTAGTTCCGACGAAGCTAACCCCGATTTTATCGCAACTACCCTAACTGACTTCCACGACGCTGGGAAAACAGGTGCTCTTCAAATTATTTCTTCAGTGAAGTGCACAGTGGAATGTTGAAGCACACTTCACCTGATGTCATGAAGCCTAAAAGACTAGACTGCTAACAGTGGTGTGCTGTCGCAGTATGTGCATGTTGGCAGCCATCTTGGAGTTCCATCGGTGCCAACAAGCACTCCAGCTTGAGGGATTATCTGACTTTTGGTAAGTTTGTAGGGGAAAATGGTAGCCAGCATACAGTTAGAAGGAGGAAACCTCCCGTGAGTCCTGACAGTACCCCCTCCCAACGGGGTTTCCTCCGGTCGTGGTTTGGCAGGGAATTTGGCATGAAAGGCTCTAATTAAACGGGGGGCATGGACATTAGTACTCTTTTCCCAGGAACGTTCATCAGGTCCATAACCTTGCCAATCAATGAGGTAGAAAATTTCATTGCGGATGAGTTTTGAATCCAAAATTCGTTTAACTTCGTACTCCGCCTCACCATTAACCATCAGAGGATCAGGAGGGGAAACCCTACGCAACCCCGGTTGAATTGGTTTAAGGAGAGAAACATGAAATACTGGATGAATTTTGGTAGAACCAGGAAGAGATAGTTGATAAGTGACTGGATTTATGACCTTCTCAATTGGATAAGGACCCATAAAACGAGGCTGAAATTTACGGGGACCTTTGAGTCTGAGATTTTTTGTACTCAACCAGACTAAGTCTCCTACATGAAGCTCAGGTTCTTTTTTACGTTTTCGGTCAGCGAAGTGTTTGTAACGATCCTTCGCGATCGACAAATTCTGGGTTACTGAGTGATGAATTTTAGTTAACTGTCGGGCAATATCTTGAACAGCAGGAACATTAATATCATCAAAATTAGCATGAGAATTGGGATGTCTGCCTGAGTTTATAAAGAAAGGGGAGTGGCCAGTGGATACATTTAGAGCATTATTGTGAGCATACTCCGCAGTCCATAAGTGGTCAGGCCAGTCACCCTCCTCATCTAACAAATAAAGTCTGAGGTGTTGTTCTAGGTCTTGGTTAATGCGTTCAGTCTGACCATCAGTTTCTGGGTGAAAACTGGTGGAATAACGATGGTCAATATTAAGGCCTTTGATGTAAGCCTTCCAAAATCGTGATAGGAACTGAGAGCCCCTGTCTGAAACGAGGACCCTAGGAATCCCATGAAGGCGAATAACATGTTGATTGAAAAGTTGGGACAATTGTTTAGCAGTGGGTGTACCTTTGAAGGGTATATAATGTGCCATCTTACTAAAAGTGTCGACAACTACAAGAATGGTATCATACCCATGGGAAGAAGGTAGATCAACAATCAAATCTAAGGAGACTGTGTGCCAAGGATATGGGGGGTTGGCATGGGTTGTAGGAGACCTTTAGGAGCTTGTCTGTCCGATTTTCCCCGTGCACAAATTTCACAGCCTAACACATATTGACGGACGTCTCGGCACATGTATGGCCACCAGAAACGACGTTTGAGTAATTCTTCGGTTTTCACAACACCTTTGTGGCCAGCCAGAGGGTTGTCGTGACATTCCTGCATTGCCTTCAGCTGAAGCTCCTTGGTGGGTAAATACAGGGTGGTACCTAAATAGGGGAGGCCATTGCGAATGAAACGTTGTGGATCTTCTGTGGCCCAGTTCTCCATTTCAAGGTCGGTCATCAAATTTCGAACGTGATGTTCAAAAGGTTCTAAGGAGATAGTTCCAATGAATTTTCCATCAGGTATGATTTGCTGGTTTTCAATGACTGAAGTTTGATTTTCTGTGTTGAGTCTAGAGAGGACATCAGCCTTTCCATTCTTGGATCCGGGACGAAAAGTGATAACAAAATCAAAGTCCGCGAAGTAAAGAGACCAACGCAGCTGACGTGGTGTGAGAGTTCGAGCAGATCGCAAAAATTTTAGGTTGCGGTGGTCCGTAAACACCGTTACAGTGTGTTTTGCCCCCATTAAGTAATGCCTCCAATCTTTGAAGGCATCTTTGATTGCCAAGAGTTCTTTTTCTGTAATTGTATAGTTGCATTCCGCAGGGTTGAGTTTGCGGGACCGATATGCCACCGGGTGTAACTGTCCCGTGTCCTTGTGCCTCTGAGAAAGTATTCCCCCGATGGCTAGGTCCGATGCGTCTGTCTCCAAATAAAAAGGCTCAGAGGGATCTGCATGAAGCAGCACCGGTGCTGTGGTGAAACTGTCCTTCATCAACTGAAAAGCTTCTTCTGCTTCTTCTGACCATTGGAACGGAACTCCTTTCTTCAGAAGACGAGTCAGCGGAAGTATCTTATTGGAGAATCCATTAATGAATCGTCTGTAAAAATTAGAGAATCCGATAAAGCTTTGAACCTCTTTGATACTGGTAGGAGATTTCCAGTCTGTTATCGCCTTCACTTTTTGCTCATCCATTCAAACTCCTGCAGGTGATAACACAAAACCTAGGAATTCTACTGTATCTGTGTTGAAGAGGCATTTCTCCAATTTAACGTATAGAGAGTTCTCTCGTAGACGTTGTAAAACTGCTCTGACCTGGTTGTGATGTTCTTCAACCGTGTTGGAATAAATCAGGATGTCATCTATGTATACTATAGCGCATCGGTCAATGAATTCACTTAAAACATCATTGATAAAGTACTGGAAGGCCGCTGGTGCGTTACAGAGACCATATGGCATCACAAGATACTCATAAAGGCCAAATTTGGTCCTGAACGCAGTCTTCCACTCGTCGCCTTCCCGGAGTCTAATCAAGTGGTACGCTCCTCGTAGGTCTAGGCGAGTGTATATCTTTGCTTCCTTCACTTGATCAATTAGTACCGAAATGAGAGGCAATGGATAACGATTCTTCACAGTTATCCTGTTAATCGCTCTAAAGTCAATACAAGTCCTGAGATCTCCCCTTTTTTCGGCACGAAAAAAGTGGGGAAGAGACAGGGGACTGCGACGGTCGGATAAATCCGTTCTCCAGATTCTTAGCTAGGTATTCCTTCAAATGGATGTTTTCCTTCTCCGTTAATGCGTAAACTCTGCTGCATGGTAGATTAGCCCCTGGTTCTAGATCAATTTTGCAGTCATAGGGCCTGTGGGGGTAACGTCTCTGCCTTTTTCTCATCAAAGACGTCTGCAAAGTCTTGGTATTCATCTGGTATCATGGTAGTTTGGATCGCACATACCGAACCTCCACCTTCACACAATTGGGTGGCAGCGCAGATTACAGAAGAATGTGTCTGGTCGTCGAAACAATTTTTGGTGCAGTAGTCTGAATTTAATTGAATAGTTCGGGCTCCCCAATCAATTAACGGGTTGTGTTCCGTTAGCCATGGTAGACCTAGAATCAGTTGAAATTGGGGGCGTCTATTAAATTAAATTGCAAGGTCTCTTGGTGTCCTTCGACAGTAGTCATGTGTACCAATTCAGTATGACTGGTTATGGGCCCTGAAGTTAAATCCGTACCATCCACCGCTCTGACCTTCTCACTTTTCTCCTTCTTGATAGCTTGTAAACCGATCAGGCTAGCGAATTTGTGGTCGGAGAAATTACCTGTTGCCCCAGAATCTACCATGACGATGATTCCTGTCAAAACCACATCTCTAAACCTTAAGGTCACAGTCATAACCAAATGGGGAGAGGAGACTTGTAGTGTGTTTGCCAATTGGTGATTTGTTGGAGTCGTTTTTCCATTCGCATCCACAGGTCCAACTCCCCTTACCTGTGGTGCCTCTAGTTTTCCTTCTCCTTAGCAGGCAACTTTGGTCTTTTTAAGCAATTCTTGACAAAATGTCCACTTCTTCCACAATATAGGCACAGTTTGTTCAGCCTTCTCTTTTCTTTTTCTTCTTTAGAGAGTGGACCTCTGACTACACCGATTTGCATGGGTTCAATTCCCGAAGAACTCTCTACTGTCCGTGTGGATTCTGTTTTGACACGGTCAAAACGAGGAACACTTGGTCTAAGCTCCTTCCGCCGTTCTCCTTTCCGCTCACTTTGCCGATAATCGATCTCTAAGGTTAAATCCACTAAGGCAGAGATATCGGTGGGTCGATTAGGGATTTGAGATAGAGCGTCCTTCAATTCCTCTCGCAATCCTCTATAGAATACTGCTGCTCTTTTATCCTCGGGCCAGTTGGTCTCGACCACTAGTTTATTAAATTGGGCTAGGTAAGACACGAGTTCTCGGTTTCCTTGCTTTAATTCCAACAGTTCGTTGTCTGAAGCTTGAGATGCTGTTCTTCTATCAAAAATTCGGAGAAATTCCTTCTTGAAGTCATCTAAACTGTACAAAATTGGGTCATCCTTGGTTACTAGTGGCATGGACCATGAGGCGGCGTCCCCACTAAGGTAGGACAAGATAAACGCCACTCGGGATTGAGCATCGGGGAAGATCGTTGGACGGCACATAAAATGCAGAGAGCATTGGGTCAAAAAAAATTGCGCTTTCTGCGGGTCTCCATTAAATCGCTCTGGAGGGGCAAGAGGAATTACTGGGGATAATGAGTGGATTACTTGTGTGGGGGCAAAGGATGAAGTGCTGATGTTAGGACTCTGGGTTTCAAAGGATGCGGTGCTTGGCCTAGATCCCAAAGCTGGTGTTCCCGTTTTAAAGGTTATTATCTCCTGTCTTAGTATTTTATTTTCCTCTCTGACTGCCTCCAAGTCCCTTTGTATATTACTCAAAATCTCGCCCAAATTTTTTAAATCAAGTCCTTCTGCCATTCTGCTCAGGTGCTTGTACCAACGTGGGCACTTCACTCTGTCAGGGTCTAAATCCCTTTTGCTGTCTGAACCACACAGGAGCAGAATGACGCTAGGTCCCAATACCCTTCTCAGAACCAACCCTGCTAGGTCTTTTAGTATTCCATTGCAGGTAAGTTCTAAGGGGGAAAAGGGGTTGGGGACAGAGAAGAGACTGCTCCAATATTCTGCCTGTTCAGCTACGTCTTCTTCTTCTTAATGGACTGCAACATTAACATGTAAAAACCTTTATTTACTGTGCCTTTTAACTTACTGTTTTTTCTATGGTGTATAAATAACTTATCTTACCAGAATGTTTACTGAAGCTTACTTCTCTTCTACTTCTCATGTATTGTTTGCTAGGTTGTATGAGAAGTCTTCACTCAGATCTCTTTCCTTTTCGTTCTCAGGTACAATCTGCACTTGATCCTGCTATTCCTTAATGTAAGAAAGATAAGGTAAGTATTTATTTCTGTATTCCTAATTTATGTATTATTTGGGTTTCTCTTTCTTTCTATTAACTCACTGTTAAGAGACTGGAGTGGGCCTTGAACTGTGGTTTCTGTAGTAGGATGACTGGTTTTCTGTCTTTAATTAGTTTTTTAAACAATGCTTCAGAACTTAGGTTAAATGTTAAAAGGAAGCGTTCCTTTTATTCAGGCCTTTGGTTTTAATGTTTGCTGGAAGCACAATTTATTCTGCCATACGTGAGGAGAACATTACTGGAGTTCTTTAACACATGGCATGAGAAAGAAACATGCCGGGCTTTTGACCCTGACTTCACCTT
Source organism: Calotriton arnoldi (assembly GCA_963921515.1). Taxonomy (NCBI): domain Eukaryota; kingdom Metazoa; phylum Chordata; class Amphibia; order Caudata; family Salamandridae; genus Calotriton; species Calotriton arnoldi. Next base: position 322,839 of record CAWUFW010002470.1, on the reverse strand, counting down.
TTAATTAATTCTCAGAAGAGTGAACAAGTTTCATTCTAAGAAGACACTGCGTGTTGAAAGGTCACGCCTGTCTGGAACAGCTGAAAAAGACAGCTGATTCAAAAAGCTTTTTATTTAATCTTCTCAGCTAAGGAAAGCAATTACTGAAAAAGTATTTCCAGTTTTCAAACGAAGGAAAATATATTCTGACTTGTTTCCTTTTTTTCTCTTTAAATAGAAATTTACCTCTGACACGATAACCTTTTCTCACAGAATGTTTTATATTAGCTACAAGTTTAACACTAACCTGATTAGTGAGGGAATGTAGTTCCGACGAAGCTAACCCCGATTTTATCGCAACTACCCTAACTGACTTCCACGACGCTGGGAAAACAGGTGCTCTTCAAATTATTTCTTCAGTGAAGTGCACAGTGGAATGTTGAAGCACACTTCACCTGATGTCATGAAGCCTAAAAGACTAGACTGCTAACAGTGGTGTGCTGTCGCAGTATGTGCATGTTGGCAGCCATCTTGGAGTTCCATCGGTGCCAACAAGCACTCCAGCTTGAGGGATTATCTGACTTTTGGTAAGTTTGTAGGGGGAAAATGGTAGCCAGCATACAGTTAGAAGGAGGAAACCTCCCGTGAGTCCTGACAACCGCTCTCAGACAGCTCGGGAGGGCTTGCGACAGGGTCAAGCACAGCAGAAAAATAAGCGCAAAGCCTCTGTTTGTCACCAAACCTTTGTGTTAAGACAGTGCACAACCAGTCATTTCATGAACATAGAGTACAAACGGTTTGTTATAATTTGGTGTGCCAAGCACCGGAGCCGAACAAAGCGCAGTTTTTAATTGCTCAAAAGACTGCTGACATTCAGGCGTCCAAGGCAAAGGCTCATGCAAAGCTTTCATTGTTAATGCAAGCAAAGGTTTGATTAGTAACGAATAGTTTGGGATCCACTGGCGACAGTAGGAAGTAATACCTAGAAAAGCACTTACATCTTTTTGAGTTTGTGGAATGGGCATTTTAACAATGGTTCTGATGCGCTCAGGGGTCAACCTCCTACCCTCCTTCGACAGTAGGTGACCTAAATAGGTGACATCCTGTCGACAATACTGAAATTTTGAAAGAGACCTTATGTCCATGATGTGCCAAATGCAACAGCAATTTGACTGTACTGTCTTTGCAACCTTGTTCTGTATCAGGAGCAATCAACAGATCATCAACATACTGTACTAATACATTACCTGGAGTAAGCGATAATGAATCCAACGGACTTTTGAATGCCAGACTATAGATGCTAGGACTTTCTGTATTGCCTTGAGGAGCGCGACAGAACCGAAAAGGTCTGCCGGCCAGTGTAAACCCAAACAAATACCTACTCTCCGGGTGTATAAGAATACTGAAGAATGCATTTTTCAAATCAATAACAGAAAAGAACGTGGCAGTAGATGGAACCATAGTCAGAAGCGTAGTAATATCAGGAACCACAGGAAATTGTTGTAGGAGAGTAGGATCTGCTTCTTATAGTTACCCCCACTTTTTGCTGATGTCTCACTGTTTTTGGCCTAGTCTGACTGGGATCCTGCTATTCAGGACCCAATCTATCTGTTTTCTCCTATAAATTGATTGCTTGTACTTTAGGTACATTCCAGATTGGATTCTGGGGTACCCTTATCAGTCCCTAGTATATGGTACACCATGTACCCAGGGCATAGGTACCCCAGAGGCCTCCCAGGGGCTGAAGCATGTATTGTGCCACCTCTGAGAGGCCATTTAAAATGACACCACAGGTCTGCTACTGCAACCTGTGTAAGGAGGTGCATGCACCCCCTTACTTAGATATAGGTTACCTATATCTACTCTAAATCACTGCACGTATAAACCTATCAGTCACCCCTATGGCAGGCCTTATCAATCATGAAGGCAGGGTGCTGGGTTTTGTGTGAGAGGGTTCCCCTGCATGAGCAGAGCCCCTCTGCAGCCTTCGGAATCTATTCTTCGGGGTTGTCTGTGATGCAGCCAACCATATATACTTAAGTGCATTATAACCTCGCGGTAAATGCTAACTTTAAAACGGCTGCTTAGAAACATGTTGTATCTGAAAGAGGCACGTTAGTGATAGATTCCTTACCTTAGAATATCCCCAGGCGTCAGACTGGATCCGGAAAGTTTTTCGTCAGCAGTACCCCTGCGCGTCGGTAGGTGGCATCATGCGGCTTTGCGTCTGTCGCTGGCGTCGTAAGCGCCGAGATGACGTCACAGAGACTACTTAGGCGCCACCCATGCCCGCTGACGTCAGTTCTTTCTTTTTCCGCGCCAGTAAGCGCAGATCCGGTTAGAGCACGTACCTTAGTCACTTTTTGACTATCTTTTTGAGACTTTTGTCTCCTGTAAGTTTGAGTCTACTCTGGTGCACGTAGGGATGCCTGGTTTTAAGTCTTGTGGGGCCTGCCGTCGCAATATGCCGGTGACGGACCCCCACGACGTCTGTCTCTACTGCCTGGAGAGCGACCACGACTCCCGGTCCTGTATGGACTGTCTGGCTGGCACTCGTCCCAGCGCCGTTCTCGGTTTAGGGGCCGCTCCAGAGAACGCTCGCGGGGCCACCATCATCGCTCCTCGGGCTCCAAGTCTTCACCCTCGGATTCGGGTAGGAGACAACACAAAAAAAAGTCGAAGAAGCGTTGTCGCTCTCCGACGTCCCCCCGTTGGTCCCCGGATGCGGACGAGAGGGACAGGGGTTCTGCCCCTGTGGCTCCTTCGGAGCCCGGGAGTCCCGTGGCCTACCCACCTTACCCGGGTCCGTCGGCGACTCCCGCACAGGTGCAAGAATTTCTTGCTACCATGGACCGCCTGTTTAGGCCTTGGGCTCCCGCCGGCACGCCCTTGGGCCCCGCGGTCCCGTGTCAGGATCCTGTCAGGCCGTCGGCACCGCCGGCGGCTCCGGCCCCGGCGCCGCAAGATCCTGCGCCGCTGGCTCCGGCCACGGCGCCAAAAGGTCCCACGCTGCCGGCTCCGGCCCCAGCGCCACCCTCTGCTCCGCCTCCGGCGCCGCTGTGGATGCCATTTGTTCCACGCCTGCCCAGGTTCCAGGACAATTTTGTCCCTACCTGGGATCCTCATTGGGACACGGCGCCGGTTCGGCCCCGTCCGGCACCGTTCCCGGCGCCGTTTGTTCCTTCCCCGGTCCCTGCCCTGCCGCCGCGGTCTGTTCCACATACGGCGGAGGTGGAGGACGACTGGGAGGGGTCCGAGGACCCTCTTGCTTGTAAGTGTGACTCTGAGCTGGACTGGGCGGACGAGTTAGAGGAGGCCGGCGGCCTTGATATCTCCTCTGACCTGGGGTTTGCCTCTCCTCCGCCTACCATGGAGGAGGGCGCTTCTTACACGATGGTGCTCCGTCGGGCCGCTGAGGTCCTCAACCTTGATCTCCCTACGGTGGCCCTGAAGACTAATCTCCTCACTGAGGTGCTCCAGACGGCGTCCACTTCGTCGGAGCCCCTGCTGCCATTTAATGACGCCCTCACTGACGTCTTACTGGGCACTTGGTCGCGGCCAGCCACAGGGGATAAGAACATCACCAGGCGTCATCGCCCGGCGCCGGGTGACCCTGCCTTTCTGACCACTCATCCTACGCCCGAGAGCCTGGTCATCCAAGCTTCGACGTACCAGAGTGCCTTTCCCACGTCTCCGCCGGATAAGGACTCTAAGAAGCTGAAGCAGTTCAGCAAGCGGTTGTTCTCTTCGGCCAGCTTGGGGCTGAGGTCGGTGAACACCGCATGCCTATTGGGCCGCTATTCCCACGCGGTGTGGGATACAGTTGCACAGGTGTTGCCTCAGTGTCCTGAGGAGACCCAAGCTGTGCTGTCCCAAGCTGTTGCCGAGGGTAAAGATGCGGCTAAGTTCGCCATTCGGTGTGGTTTGGACACCGCGGACTCACTAGGTAGAGCAATTTCTACGACTGTGGCGCTTCGTCACCACGCCTGGTTGAGATCTACCGGGATCTCGCCAGATGTCCAAAGCTCACTCATGGACATGCCCTTTGAAGGCACTCGCCTGTTTGGCGATAAAGCGTTTTAAGGACTCGCGGGCCACGGCCAAGTCTTTAGGTCTTTCCACGAAAAGCCCAGCCACTCCTGATTTTCGTTCCTTTTGTGGCCACGGAAGGGGCGCCCAGGCACGTTCCTTCAGCAAGCCTGTGCAGAACCAGCCTTAGCGCGGCCGCGGTTTCCGCAGGGGCGGGTCTGGGAATCAGCATGGGGGTCAGTCCACCTCCGCCACCGCTGCTTCTACCTCCAAACCTTCCTAATCCGAGCTTTGTGGGGCACCCCACGCCAGTGGGTGGCAGGATCCGCCATCATCTCCCTCACTGGCACGCTATCACATCAGACGAGTGGGTGTTGCAGACCATCCGCAAGGGTTACTCCCTTCCCTTTCAGTCCACCCCTCCAGCCATGCCACATCAGTACCACCTGGAGACTGGATGGTGGCGTTGGACTTGCAGGACGCATATTTTCACATCCCCGTCCTGCCGGCCCACCGGCGTTACCTGCGGTTCACGGTAGGCCAGGAGCATTTTCAGTTTGCTGTGCTCCCCTTCGGCCTTACCAGCGCCCCTCGGGTGTTCACGAAAGTGATGGCGGTGGTCGCTGCTCACCTGCGCAGGTCAGGGGTGTCAGTCTTCCCCTACCTCGACGACTGGTTGTTGAAGGCGGGCTCGCCCCAGGCAGTCGTCTCCCACCTTCAGACTACGGCCGACCTCCTGCATTTGCTGGGGTTCTCCATCAACGTGCCGAAGTCGCACCTGAGTCCCTCTCAGAAGCTCCCCTTCATCGGAGCGGTTCTGGATTCGACGCGGTTTCGGGTTTATCCTCCCGAGCAGCGAGTCCGGGATATTCAGGCTATGATTCCGATCTTTCAGCCTCTATCCCGGGTTTCGGTCAGGTTGACCCTCCGGCACCTGGGCCTGATGGCCTCCTGCATCCTGCTGGTGCAACATGCCAGATGGCATATGCGGGCTCTGCAGTGGGACCTGAAGTTCCAGTGGGCACAGCATCAGGGCAACCTGTCCGATCATGTCCAGATCTCGGAGGGCACTGCACGACAATTGCAGTGGTGGCTCATGAATCGCGATTGGGTCAATGGCAGATCCCTCTCCCTTCCCCAACCGGAGCACACAGTGGTGACGGATGCGTCCCTCCTGGGATGGGGCGGCCACTTGGGAGAGGCGGAGATCTGAGGCCTCTGGTCTCCGGCGGAGTCCCGGCTCATATCAACCTTTTGGAGCTTCGGGCGATCCGACTTGCACTGAAGGCATTCCTTCCCTCTGTCCGGGGAAGTGTAGTGCAGGTGTTCACGGACAACACCACCGCCATGTGGTATTGCAACAAACAGGGTGGGGTGGGGTCCTGGACCCTATGTCAGGAGGCTCTGCGCCTCTGGACATGGCTGGAACATCAAGGCATTACCTTGGTGGTTCAACACCTGGTGGGTTCTCTGAACGCCAGGGCGGACGAACTCAGCCGCCGATGCTTGATGGATCACGAATGGCGTCTGAACTCGGACGTGGCGCAAGGTCTCTTTCAGCAGTGGGGAGAGCCTTGGTTAGATCTATTCGCCACAGAAGAGAACGCGCAATGTCATCAGTTCTGCTTGTTGGAATTTCCAAGGCGGCACTCGCTCGGCGACGCTTTTCGTCGCGAGTGGAGTTGCGGTCTATTGTACGCCTTTCCGCCTATACCACTTCTGCCCAGAGTGCTGAAGAAGATTCGGCGCGACCGGGCCCAAGTCATCCTTGTGGCTCCGGATTGGGCACGAAGATACTGGTATCCCGAGCTACTCAGCATGGAGATCGATCCCCCGATCCGACTGCCTCTTCGGGAGGATCTTCTGTCACAGCAGCAGGGGACGGTCCTCCACCCGAACCTGTCCAGCCTCCACCTCCATGCGTGGAGATTTAGCGGCAACAGTTGACAGCTTTCGATCTTCCTCCCGAAGTCTGTGATGTCATTCTGGCAGCCAGGCGTCCCTCCACTAAGATGGTATACGCCTGCAGGTGGAACAAATTTGTGGCATGGTGCACAGCAAAGGTTGTGGATCCCCTCTCTGCCCCTCTTTCTGAGGTTCTTCTGTTCCTTCTATCCTTGGCCCAGCAGGGCTCTGCTCTGGGCACTATCAAAGGTTATCTTTCGGCCATCTCCGCCTTTCTACGGCTTCCAGATCAGCCTTCTCTTTTTAAGTCCCCGGTTGTTACCCGTTTCCTCAAGGGCATTACGCACACATTTCCTCCCGTGCCGTTCATAATGCCTCAATGGGACTTAAACCTTGTCTTGAAATACCTGAGGTGCGCTCCCTTCGAGCCCCTTCATCACTGTCCTTTGCATCTTCTCACTCTTAAGACGGCTTTCCTGGTAGCTATCACCTGTGCCAGAAGAGTGAGTGAGCTCCAGGCTCTTTCTTCCAAACCTCCTTTCCTTTCTGTTCATCCGGACAAGGTGGTTTTAAGGACCCGTCCTTCTTTCTTGCCAAAGGTTGTCACGCCCTTCCACATTGGGCAGACCATCACTTTGCCCACCTTCTTTCCGCCTCCGCATCCTTCAAAAGAGGAAGAGAGGCTTCACCGTCTGGACCCAAAACGTGTGCTCTCGTTCTATCTGAAGCGCACACAACAGTTCCGGGTGGATGACCAACTCTTTGTTGGCTACGTGGGTGCCAAAAAAGGTCGGGCCGTGCACAAATGAACCATCTCTCGGTGGGTTGTTCTGTGCATAAAAGCATGTTACTCGTTGGCCAAGAGGGAGCCTCCTGTGGGGCTGCGTGCCCATTCGACCAGGGCAACGGCAGCCACTACTGCCTTGGGACACGGCATTCCCTTGCAGGACATTTGTCAGGCAGCTACGTGTGCCTCGCTGCACACGTTTACCAAGCATTACTGCCTTGACAGTCAAGTCAGGAGAGACGGCTTCTTTGGCCGTTCTGTTCTCCGTGACTTTCTGGTGTAATCTTGTTCGCAGACCCACCTGGGTTGGTATTGCTGGGGTATCTATTCAAAGGTAAGGAATCTATCACTAACGTGTCTCTTTCAGATGCACAAGTTACTACTTGTGTAACGATATATCTGTAAGAGACATTAGTTAGTGATAGAGTCCTTACCGCCCCACCCATCCTCACCTTTCTGCGAACTGATTTCTAGGGTTAAGGTCATCCCTTTCAGGGCCCTAGTTTCATGGCACCAGTGGTCAGTTTCTTGCATGGCTCTGCGTTCCTGGCGCGGAAAGTCGTGTACAGAACTGACGTCAGCGCACATGGGTGGCGCCTAATTAGTCTCCGTGACGTCATCTCGGCGCTTACGACGCCAGCGACGGACGCGGAGCCGCACGACGCCACCTACCGACGCGCAGGGGTACTGCTGACGAAAAACTTTCCGGATCCAGTCTGACGCCTGGGGATATTCTAAAGTAAGGAATCTATCACTAACTAATGTCTCTTACAGATATATCGTTACACAAGTAGTAACTTGTGCTTCTGGGCAACTCACTTAATCTCCCACTGCCTGTTTTTGTAAAAACAAGCGCTTTTAATAATCTAACGATGTTCCTAAGGGTTATTGGAAGTTTGTTGAGCATCACTGTGCACCACTTTTGCACGAACTTTTTTGAGCCACAATTCATTAAGAAGGCGATTTCTTACAAAAACATTATCTTGAACCACAAACACGCTAATAACAGCTGTGAGCTGGAGATGGGTGGTAACACGAGAATTCAGTAGATCGACTTGAAGACTACCACTTCCTGACATGCCTGTGCATATATTTAGCAAGAGAAAATTGCTGTATAAAATTCGTAACTATTGGCTTTGTTAGTTATTGTTGTTAACTAACAAAGCCAATAGTTAAGAATTTAATATAGCGATTTTCAGAAAACAAGTGGTTTATAAACAGCCCACAGAACCTTTCGTGCTGTCCCGTCCCACTCCCTTGCCGTGCTGACAAACTGGTTTGTTGCTCTGGCCCTTGGGCCTTTCACACCTTGGGTCCCCATGTGCCTGACCAGCCCAGCAGCAGTGTTTTCCCCCGACCCCTCCGCGCAAGGCCACCACAGGCAGGCCAATGTGGGTGGGAAAGAAGAAGTATGTGTGGGCCTCGCTGGGGGCCAGGCAAGGTGGAGACCTTTCAGGGCATACGGGGGAAGGTAATTCCCTCGCTGTCTGGCAGCCTGCGGGGAGCTCTGCAGATTTGCAGCCAGAGCGGACACGCAGAGTGAGGGTGGTAAAAAGTATAATAAAATGGGCTCCATTGCAGAACTTACCTGCTGGGCCTTGGAGCACTGGCGGTCATCGTCTTGTCGTCCTCTGAAGTGTGGTGAGGTGTGTGGGACTGGACAAAGTCCGGACAGTAATTTCAATAGGACCTGGCCCCACCCACCAACCTTGCCAACCAATGTGTCTCCCCTAATTTAATGGGGGTGACTCACGTTCCGAGCTGTTTCCTTCTAGGGCTTAAATTGCAGTTTGTTTTCTAATGCTTTGGCTCCATCAAGTGGCCAAGAGGTGCAACAAATATGAAAATCAGTGACACTTTGTTTAAACCGGGTCAGCTGATTTTCGTCCGGTAGGATATTGTCGGGCACAATCGGGTTCAACCGATTTCCGGACACCCTACTTATAGTATTGGTTAAATGAAAGGAGAACCACACAGTAGTTATAAAAATATGTATTTTTTAATATAACACTCTCTAGTACGACACAGTATCTTCTACACGAAGATACTCACAAAGCACACAATACTGTAGCACAGAAACAATAGTAAATAGCACTAATACACAGTGGGCTCCAGGGGGAGACCAAACCATATACTAAAATAGTGGTATAAGAACCACGACTCAAGTCAAGACAGTGTCTAGATGACGTAAAATCACTGGGACCCCAAGGAACCACCCAAGGTGAGTAAGTAGGGACCCCACAGAGGACGGGTGCAGTGTGGAAACACGACCGTGCGCTCCGTACAATTCTATGGGAAAGTCGCGGTTGAAGTTTTAAAGTTTAAGGACCCTTCCCAGTGGACTTCGTAGAAACCCCGTGGAAGTTAGGAGGTTGGAGAGCCACCCCACCTGTGGATACCGTAGTACCAGAGTTACCTATCCCAGGGGAGCCGGGTGCATAGGTCTGAAGTGGCGTCGGAAACCGCCGTCAAACCCACTGGAGGACTTCGAAGAAGAGCCACTGCTGGAAGGAAGAAAAGTGTCCGTTGGAATCCAAAGGTGGATTCTTACTGAAGGGTATCTGAAAGCAGAGGGGACAGAGTCTGGGTCACTCAGGAGTGACCAGGGGCTCGGTAGACTAATGCCCACCGATGTTGGGTGTTTCAGGTGCGTTGAGGGGGTTCTTGACTCTGCAGCCACGGGGACCAGGAGACGTCGAGGATGACGAGGAGCTGGATACGAGCTGTCCCACAAAGGATGTCGAGTGCTGAGGGGTCGGTGTCTGGCGGGAGCACCAACAAGATTTGGCAATGGCAACCCACACAGAAGGTCAAATAAGGTTACAATTTGGACCACCATGGTCCAGGGGACTCACCAAAGCAAGGGGTGTCAGGGCAAGCCTGGAGCAACCAGGGGAGCCCAAGAAAGCAAAGTTTACCCTCAAGTGCACTCACAGGCCGGAGGCACAGGAGTCGCGAGAGGACCTCAAGCACTTTCACAAAGCAGCAGCCCACGGAGCACTCGATGCGAGGAGGCCGGAGTTCTTTGTAGGAAATGGTGCCAGAGGTTGGGGGCTACACTGAGGCCAATGCATTTGCTCGGGAAACGCCAACAAGTATATGCAACTGCAAATGGATGCGGTGACAGGGGTATGGGTATTGCAGCCCCCACGAGGGATTCTGACCTCAAACTTGGTGAGAGGGCAGTTTGGACCTCAAGGGACATAGAAACCCTCCTCCTGTGTTGCTGGAGACTTCGGAGTCCGTAGGAGCTCAGGATCAGCAGACCAAACAGCAGTGTTGTGGTGCCTGCAGATGCAGGGGAGTGACTCCTTCACTGCATGGGAGATATCTTCGGTTGTCCTTGATGCTCCACAGATCTTGCATGGATCCTGTATGGTGCACGGGCACAGACGATGTTTCAGACTGAGAGGGAGAGGAAGTCAGGCACAAACGAAGTGCAGCGAAATCCAGAGAGTCCAGACGGTTCAGAATCTTGTCCACGTCGAATCTAAGGTCCTACAGCCAGGTAAGCCCTTTTGTACCCACGGGAGAGGGTTGGACAGATTCAGGGGACCCTCCCAGGGGAGGGTCTGGACAGTGGGGAGGTTACTCCCATGTCCTTTGTCCAGTTTCGTGCCAGAGCAGGAGCCAATGGCTCCCAGGACTGATTTGAACTGGACTATGCACAGGGACACCAAATGTGCCCCTCAGGCAGACTATTGGTCACTGGCAAGCGCACCCACCCAGCCCTAATACACTAAATCCTGTCTGGGAGGTGGTCACACCTCCCTGTGACAGGATGCCTATTGTTCTGCCTTCCTCTGCTCGAGCTTGGCTCAGCAGCAGGAGGGCAGAAATGTGTCTCTGGTCGGCAGCAACCATTTTGTGCTACCCGGGACTAGAAGGCTGGTACCGGGAACACCAGGGACCCCACGAAGCTCGCTTCTGAGGGGTAGAATCATACCTCCCACAACGGTTACCGGTGTGGGGGTATTATTCCAACATATTTGACACCAAACACGATAGGGTTTGTTTCAGCCGTTTTAGAGTTGGTCATCCCGCAGTCGCATAATGCCACTCTATATGTCATAAATGGCTGCTTCACTGACAACCCGGGAGAATGGACTCCATAGGCTGCAGGGGTGTCCTGCTCATGCAGTGGCACCCTCTCACTTGGAACCAAGCACCCTGCCTTCAGGATTGGTAAGGCCTTCTATAGGGGTGACTTATAGGTTTTAAGTGCAGTGACCGTTTAGATATACTAAACCTATATCTAAAGTAAGTGGTGCATGCACCAACTTACACAGGCTGCAATGGCAGGCCTGTAGTTCCATTTTGCATGGCCTCTCATGGGTGACATAATACATCCTTCAGCCCATGGGAGGCAACTGGGGTACCTATGCCCTGGGTACATGAGTACCATATACTAGGGGCTGACAAGGGTACCCCAGTATCCAATCTGGAGTGTACCTAAGTACATAACATAACAGTTTAGGGAGAAAGCAGATAGACTGGGGTCCTAATTAGCAGGATCCCAGTCAGACTAGTCAAAAACAGTATCACATTTAGCAAAAAGTGGGGGTAACCATAAGAAGCAGATCCTATTTTCCTACAATGTCTATCCAAAGATGCTCCCCTTCCACCTGAATTTGATCAAATACCACCCACATTATGGGCCACTGGTGACACTGATGTAGGCTTATTGCACATACCCCCAGTTTCTATACGAGTGAAGGATAATGTTACATTACTGCGCATTCCCCAGTATAAAATACCGAAGGCAGGAGAACCAGCTCTCCTTAAAATTGTTCAGGACCTTATACGTAAGGGAGTTGTCGAAGGGACCACCGGCAATATATGTAATAGTCCTTTTCTTCCGGTCCTAAAGAGGGCAAGTCCAGATTCCCCCACCAGTGCTGATGTATATTGTTTTGTGATTGATTAGCGTGAGGTTAATAAAATAGTGGTCCCGCAATTCACAGTAGTTCCTGATATCACCACACTCTTAACAATGATTCCATCTACTGCTAAGGTTTTCTGTCATTGATCTGAAAAATGCGCTCTTTAGCATTCTCATACACCCCGACAGTAGGTATTTGTTTGGAATTTTACTGGCTGGCAAAATCTTCCGATTCTGTACAGCTCCTCAAGGGTTTACTGAAAGTCCTAGCATTTATAGTCAACCATTGAAAGGTCAGTTGGATTCACTCTCCCTGTCTCCAGGCAATGCATTGCCTCTGATACTGAACAAGGTTGCAGAGATAGTATGGTAAAATTATTGTTGCATCAGGCACGTCATGGTCACAAAGTTTCTCTTTCGAAGTTTCAGTATTGTCAACAGGAGGCCACCTATTTAGGTCACCTGTCGAAGGAGGGTAGAAGGCTCAAAAGGACGTGCGTGCTTTTATAAGCATCACTTCCTACTGCCACCAATGGATTCCAAACTATTCCTTACTAATCAAGCCCCTGCTTGCATTAACAACCAAAGAGGTCCATGAGCCTTTGCCTTGGACGCCTGATTGTCAGCAATCCTTTGAAGAATTAAAAACTGCGCTCTGCTCCAGTACTAGGCACGCCCGATTATAATAAGCCTTTTGTGCTATATGTCCACAAGATGGCTGGCTGTGCTTTATCTGTTCTAACACAAAAATTTGGCGATAGACAGCGACCTTGTGCTTATTTTTCTGCATTGCTGGGCCCTCCCAAGTTGTCTGCAAGCTGTCGCCGCCATGGCCACTTCAATCAGACAATCGGCTGGACTCGTACTTGATACGGACCTCACAGTCATGGTACCCCATGCTGTGATACACTTTTGAATAAGACAAGGACACAGCACCTCACCAGTGCACGTCTTACTGGCTATGAATTGACATTGTTTGCCATACATATTACAATTAGAACATGTGCCACTCTGAACCCAGCCACGTTACTCACCCTCCCTTCCGATAGTGATGCAGTTGACAAACATGATTGCATTTTCCGAACAGAGGAAGAGACGAAAGGACAGGTAGACTTGACTGATGTTCCCTTATCGGATCCCCAAGGATAATTATATGTCGATGGCTCTTGTTTTAAATTACCAGTTGGCACCACTACCCCAGCTTATGCTATCACTACATTGCGTACAGTGGTAGAGACATCAAGGGTCCCCTACCAATCCGTCCAGGCAGGAGAGCTTGTTGCCCTTATACGAGCTTGTGAATTAAGTGAAGGGTTAGCTGTTAATATTTACCCAGTCAGTACGCATTTGGGGTTGCTCATAATTTTGGGCGTCTCTGGGCAGAGAGAGGACTTCTTACATCGCATGGTACTAAGATGCAGTATGGACAATTGATAATACGATTGTCTGCACTAACACTTCCTAAGAAAGTAGCAGTCGTGAAGTGTAGTGCCCATAATAAAGTGACAGATGATGTGGGTAGGGGGAAGGCGTCTGCTGATCAGACAGCCAAAGAGACGGCTCAGAGCAAGATGAAGAGAATGTTTGTTGCAGGTCCAGCTAGATGGGTTCTCGAGAATACTATGTTCAAAAACATGATTGAGAGTGTAAAAGAGATGCAAAGCGAGGCCACAATCGAAGAATTAGCTGTGTGGCAAGAGAGTACAGCACGCTTAGATGATGAAGGGTGTTGGATTGATTTGTCTGGAAAACCGAAATGGATGTTACCCGATGCATATGTACTCCCTGTAGTTACTATGGCTCATGGTCCAGCTCATATCAGTGCAAACGGTATCTGTAAATTATTGACCACAGTTTGGTGTAATGACACTATTTCTAAAACAGCTGCTCACTTAGTGAAAAATTGTATGATTTGTTTGATGCATAATCCAGGAAAGGGCACCCCCACACCATCCGGTAACTTTGCACCACCTACATTCCCTTTTGAAGTCCTTCAGATGGACTTCATTGAGCTAGAACGTTGTAACAATCTCAAGTATGCCCTAGTGGTTAAATGCACGTTCAGTAAATGGGTTGAGGCTTACCATACTAAAGACAATACAGCCACCACAACTGCGAAGGTGCTCATTAAAGAGTACTTCCCACGATTCGAATGCCTAGAGTTATCTGGAGTGATCACAGATCTCATTTTAATGGGAAAGTGATTAGGCTAATATGTGAAGGCTTGCATATTAAGCAGAAGTTCCATGCCACAAATCACCCGCAGCCAGCGGGCCTTGTCAAAAAGTACAATGGAGCATTAAAATTGAATTTGGCAAAAATTCAAGAGACAACAGGGTTGAGATGGCCAGATGCTCTTCCGTTGGCTCTTTTGTCAACTAGGACTACAGCACATTCTAGAACTGGCTTATCACCCTACGAAGTAGTTTTCGTCCGCCCAGCAAATGTCTGGGGTGTCCCTAGGCCCAAAAAAATATTCAGACATTGAATATCCTGTTTTGCTTGATTATCTTGGAGAATTGAAAGAAAGTTTGCGTTCTATTCACCATCAGGTGCAAGACTCCTTACCTCCTAAACCAGAGAGACCTGGCCACAGCATCCATCCTGTGGACTTTGTCTTTATAAAGAATTTTCAGAGGAAGAAAAGTCTGGAGCCCAGATGGAAAGGTCCTGAGCAAGTTCTGCTGGCTACATAGACTGCTGTAAAGGTTGCTGGTCGAAAGAATTGGGTCCACGCGACCCACAACAAAAGAATACCTTTGCCGTAGCCTTATGATCAGTGGGTCAAGGAGGGCATAGGAGATGTTGAATGTGAACAGGTGCCCAGATTCGTTCCCTTTAGCGATGCAAAGCTGATTTGGACGCAAACTGTCAAAGAGAACGACGATGTTTTGAATGAGGCTGTCCCACCAGAAATACGAGCTATCCCGGAGCCTCTGTTCAGTGATAAAACAGTGCCTGGAACTGCCAGGTACAACCTACGCCCTCGGCTGAGGACCACCGAGTCCAAGGAAAAGAAAGATTGGGGATGGACTGCACAAGGTAGGAAAGTACTGAGTAGCAGTACCAACGAGGGAGTGGAATACATGCTGTTTTGCTCTTGCTTTTTGATCATTAGTCAGGAAAGCATACTTTGGAAAGTATACCACCTTTATCAACGTGGGATAGATTAGGAAAGAGCTTAGGACGGAGCAAGCTCCACCGCCGGTGATCAAGAGCGCAAACTGATGATGGACGATAGGAGCCTGTACCAGTGAGGCTCTGACGGACACTGGGAACATTTGCATTCCTTATCATTTTGCGCTTCTTCTTTGGTTTCATTATGCATCCTTTTGGTAGACAAATTAATGAGGAGGATCAGCCAATTTCCCCTAGACAACGCAGTGCAATTTGGTCTATACAACGTAAGATTGCATGTGCTATTGCTCTGGTAATGGTGGTAGTAATAGTATGGAGGTAATATGGTTCCTGGAAGATACACATAGTGCATCCACACTTGACATGAGCAGGCACATTCCTCTGAGACGCGATAGGAGGGCTACAATAAATAACGTGTTTGTGGAAACACATAGGAGATTCTATGGGACTGCCTGCTATCCTACCGGATCTGTCGCTAGCCTCTGGACTGCATACCCGTTGTCACTTGTTAATTACACATACACTCGGCTATCAGAGCTTGTGGAAGTAAAGGGTATGTTCAGACTTGGTTAACCCGGGCCCTGTCTGTATTACCAGACGCCACAGGGTGAGGGTTACCCTTGGCTGTGATGGCAGCACGTATTGTGATCATTTTTATATGGAAGAACATAATATAACACTCGTGGGTTGGCATTATAAAGAATTGGCAGTACCCCGAAAGGCTGGTTATTACGCTGCTTGTTGCCCCATAGTGAACGTTACAGACTCTTCTTTGTACATCAATTCTTCTGATGGATACATTTGCCTGTGGATTCCTCACCTTTTGAATTTACCCCTGCGCCAGCATTCCACAGAAACTTTTTTCTAGCTCTCCCACGTCGACGAGGATGTCCTAATGGCACGGCACTGCTCGCGACTCCGTATTACGTCACCGGAGCCACAAGAAGATCTTGTTGGCGTACTGATGTCCGTTCCCTTTTTTCCGCACCATTGACACGTAACGGTTTTCTGGGACTCTCCATTTTCTTCAACAGTTGCTTTGTTATCTGCTGTTTCCTTTGGTGTAGCAGTGCTATGGCGACATCGAAGAAGTCTGTATTCAAGCCTTGCAGAGAGTGTGGGGGTCATATGTCTAACACTGACCCCCATGAACACTGTCTGTGGTGTCTTTCTTCGGACCACGATGTCGGAGGCTGCTCCAGTTGTTGGAAGATGAATCTGAAGGCTTTGAAGGAGCGTGAGGCTAAGCTTTTTAAGGCGAAGGCAAGAAAGGAGGTCAAAATCAAAGTCATCGACTTCGCATACTTCGAAGTCGAGGAAGCATAAGAAGAAGAGAAGGCACGGTTCCCGGCGTCGTTCATCGAAGGATAGAGCTTCGAGGTCACCTTCTCCGGCTTCACAACGTCACTCTAAAGACTTCATCTCGCCGTCGCCTTCTCCTTCTCCTCAAGCGACTCCGGCTCACTCTCCGACACCGAGGGGTTCTCCGGGCGCAGTCACCAATGCCGAGGGGTTCTCCGGCACCAAGGTCATCTCCGGCGCCGAGAGATTCTCAGGAGCCTAGGATGTCTTCTCCTGTGCCTGCAGCCTTTCCTGTTTTGGGTCAGACGGCCCCGACGCCTACTCGGCCTCGAGTGGATTCTGACTCGGCTCCTTATCCACCCTTTCCTGGACCTGGGTCGGATCCTTCGCATTTTCTTAATGCGATGTACGGCATGTTTGCCAGAGTATCTTACCCTACCGGTGCGCCGTCGGGCCCCGTGGGTCTGCTTGCATTCAATTTGGGTGTTCCTCAGCAATATGCCCAGGCACCCTTCGTGCCCTTTATGCCGACGGCGCCGTCCTGGCAGTTTCCGGCTCCGAGGTTTTCAACGCCGTTTTCCCAGTCTCCGGCGCCATCTGGTCGACCTTCTTCCTCTCGACTTCGATCGGCGCCGTTGCCTACATCGGAGGCTCTTCCATCGACGCCGGTGTCTCCGGCGCCGCGCTTGGCACCGCCGACGCCGGTCCCGAAGTTGCTGTCAAGAAGAGAAGCCCAAAGGCTGTTGGAAGAGGAAGAATTTCAGCTGGAGGAAGCTGAAGAAGATGAAATTGAGGAGTCTGTTGAGTTTTAGGGTCTTCAGGAGGCAAGTGGTCTAGACACTTCCCCGGAGTTCATCACCAAAGGCCTCTCCTTCTCATGATGTGGCACCATACCATGCTGTTATTAGGAAGGCTGCTGAACTTTTAGACCTTCAGTTGCCCACTGCTGAGTTCAGACCAAATATTCTTACAGAAGTTTTGCATTCCCCATCTTCTGTGGTTGAGCCTCTTTTGCCATTTAATGAGGCTTTGACTGAGCCAATTCTAGAGGTGTGGCGGAAGCCCCTTTCTGCACCTGATGTTTCAAGGTCTGTGGCAAGGAGGTACAGGCCTGCTCCTGGTGATCCTGCTTTTCTTTCTGCTCATCCTTCACCGGAAAGTTTAGTCGTGCAGGCTTCCTGCTCTAAACAATCGGCAGGATCTTTTCCTCAGGCTCCTGGAGACAGAGACTCTCTAAAATTGGAGCAGACTGCCAAGAAGGTCTTCTCTTCCTCTAGTATGGCGTTGAAGTCCACCAATGCTACGTGCTTGTTGGGGAGGTATATTCACCCCCTAATGGATTCAGCCAAGCAGTTGGCTCCCAAGCTGCCGGACAGTGATTGTGGCTCCTTTTTAGAGGTGCAGGTGGATACGCAGGATGCAGCTCATCAAGTTATCCAGTCTGGTCTAGATACTGCTGATTCGGTGGCCAGGGTGATGGGTTCTTCTATTGCCACCAGGAGGCATGCTTGGCTCAGGTCTTCTGGGTTTTCGCCGGATGTGCAGGCTACTCTCCTCGACCTACCGTTTGCTGGATCCAAGCTTTTTGGTGAAAAGGCTGATCCTGCGCTGCAGTGATTTAAAGACAGTATAGCCACTGCAAAATCATTGGGTCTTCAGTCCCAAACCAGGGGTTTTGAATATAAAAGATACAGTGGTTTTGGTAAGGCGGCTTCCTTTCGTGGCCGACAGCAGCCTTGGCAGCAGCAGCAGCAGAATTCTCTGTACAGATCTTACAGAGGAAAGGGCAGAGGTAGTCTGCGAGGTGCATCCCGTCAACTCTCCTCCTCCTCTTCTTCCTCTCCTGCCCCCACCACTGGTGCCACAGGGAAGCAGCTCTAGATCCCCCTTCTTGGAGCATGCTGGTCATGGGGGGGGGAGGGGGTCAGGTGTCCCATTTTCTTCAAGATTGGAAATCTATCACTTCAGACCTTTGGGTTTTGAATCTTGTGGAAAATGGGTACGCCCTTCCCTTCCGGGAGTTTCCTCCTCCTTACCCTCCTTGCCAGGGCTGGTGTTCAGAGGATCATTTGCTGCTCCTGTAGCAGGAGGTTCTTGTCTTATTGCAGTACGGTGCGGTAGAGGTGGTTCCGGAGCAGGAAAGGGGTCAGGGATGCTACTCCCGGCATTTCCTGATTCCCAAGAAGGACGGCAGATTAAGGCCTATCCTAGTCCTCAGGGTCTTGAACTTTTACCTCAAGCAGGAGAAATTCAAGATGTTGACCCTAGCTCAGGTTCTTTAGGTGCTGCAACAAGAGGACTGGATGGTGTTGATCGACTTACAGGATGCGTATTTTCACATCCCCATTCTGAAGTCGCACAGGAAGTATCTCCGTTTTACGGTAGGGTCTCAGCACTACCAGTTTGCAGTCCTTCCGTTCGGTCTTACTTCCGCGCCTCGGGTCTTCACAAAGGTGATGGCAGTGGTGGCAGCTCATCTCAAAAAGTCGGGGATTCCTGTTTTCCCCTATCTGGACGACTGGCTGCTCAAAGCAAAGTCGCCAGAGATTGTGCTTCATCATCTGCAAGTGACAGCACGGCTGTTGTTCAACTTGGGCTTCTCGATAAATGTGCCCAAATCTCACCTGGTGCCCTCACAGCGCAACCTGTTCATAGGGGCAGTACTGGACACTGTTGTGTGTCGAGCTTTCCCGCCTCCGCAGAGGATTCTCGACATTCAAGAGATGATTTCTTTGTTTCACGATGGAGCGGTTGTTCCAGTCCTGAAGGTCCTATGCCTGCTCGGTCTGTTCGCTTACTGTATTCTGTTGGTCAACAATGGCACATGAGGGCTCTCCAGTGGTGCCTCCGCAGGCAGTGGTATCAGCACAACGGAGATCTCAGGGAGATGGGCAGGATCTCCAGAGACACTGCAGCGGATCTGTCTTGGTAGAGTGTGGAGGGCAATCTGTCGCAAGGAAAGCCCTTTCATCTTCCTCCACCGGTGGCCACAGTAATCACGGATGCCTCTACTCTAGGGTGGGGTGCTCATTGGGGGGGGATCTGGAGATCAAAGGCCTTTGGTCTTCGGAGGAAAGGTTGTTTCATATCAACCTGCTGGAATTGCGGGCGATACGTTTAGCTCTCAAGGCCTTTCTTCCCTCCTTTCGCGGTCAGTCGGTTCAGGTCCTGACGGACAACACTACCGCGATCTGGTACATAAACAAACAGGGAGGGGTAGGGTCATATCGTCTCTGCAGAGAGGCTCTGCGACTCTGGTCCTGGGCTCAGGACCATCAGATTTGTGTGATGGCAAATCATCTGGCAGGAGTGCTAAATGTGCGTGCGGACAGTCTCAGTTGGCGTTTCTCGGCCGATCACGAGTGGCGGCTTCATCCGGAGGTGGTCCATCACATCTTCAGGATGGACCTCAGTGCCACTCACGAGAACGCGCACTGCCCATCGTTCTGCAGTCTTCAGTGTCCTATGCAGGGAGCGTTGTGGGGACGCATTTCAGTTGGAATGGGGTTCGCAGCTCTTTTACACGTTTCCTCCCATACCTTTGATTCCTCGGGTTCTGAGGAAGATTCACCAAGACCGGACCCAAGTCATATTGATCGCCCCGGACTGGCCAAGAAGGGTGTGGTACACAGATCTACTTCACCTTTCATCGCACCCTCCGCTCCGTCTCCCTCTAAGGGCAGATCTCCTCTCGCAGTCGCAGGGGCAGGTTCCACACCCCCACCTCCAGAGCCTGCACCTTCATGCCTGGAGATTGAACGGGCAACCTGAGTTCTTTCTCTCTCCCGCCAGATGTGGTGGACATTATTTTATCATCCAGGAGACACTCCATTAAATCTGTTGATTCCTCCAGGTGGTCCAGATTTGTGAAATGGTGTGGAGAGGTCCATTGATCCTTTGAAGGCCCGTTTGTCTGATGTGCTGAGTTTCTCTCTTTCCTTGGCTCAGCAGGGTTGTGCTGTGGCCACGGTAAAGGGTTATTTGTTGGCCTTTTCAGCTTTACTCTGTTTGCCGGACCAGCCATCTTTATTTAAATCTCCAGTTGTTATGAGGTTCATTAAGGGCCTCACCAATAGGTTTCCTCCCATTCCCTTCATTATGCCTCAGTGGGATTTAAATCATGTACTCACTTTCCTGATGGGCTCTCCATTTGAGCCTCTTCATAGTTGTCCGTTGAGGCTTCTTTCTTTCAAAACGGTCTTTCTGATCGCTATTACCTCGCCCAGGAGGGTAAGTGAGCTTCAGGCTCTTAGTTCTAAACTTCCGTTTTTAACCATTCATGCAGAAAAGATGGTTCTCAGGACCAGGGCTGCTTTCCTGCCTAAGGTGGTTAGTCCTTTTGTTAGAAATGGGATTCTTGGTAGGCTAGGGCGCGGGCCAAAGCCAGGCAAAAACCACCACTCTAGTCAGGATAAGGGAGTTACACTTCTAAAATAACCCCTGCTCACCCCCTTGGTAGCTTGGCACGAGCAGCCAGGCCTATCTTAGAGGCCGTGTGTAAAGCATTTGCACATAACCAACAGTAATACAGTGTACGCACCACAAAAGGACACCACACCAGTTTAGAAAAATATCCAATATTTTTATATAATTAAAACAAGACCAAAAACGATAAAGAACCACAATACTATAATTAAAAGTTCACAATTCAAAAATACGCTGATTAAAAAGAGTTCCTTGTGTGGATAGCGCCGTCCGGGCTACCACGCCGTCGTGAACGCACAAATCCAAAACAGTTCTGGCTGACCGCGGGGTCACAGGCCAGCTACGGTGTCGGAAAGACCCGCAAACAATACCTTTCAGAGATGCAGGGCGATGGGGCCCTCGAAGTCGCACGCGTTGCAGGTCGATCTCCTCTCTGATGGAGTCAGGAGCGCTGGCGTCGGCAGGCGTCGGGTGCGAAGTGCAGTGGTGCGGCGTGCGGTGCCCTCAGTTCGCGGTGCAAGCAGCGGCTCGGTGGCGGCATCAGATGGCGTCGTCGGTGAGACCAGGGTAGCGGTGCGAGATGAAGGCGGTGCTCGTCACGGTGCTGGCAGATCACGTTGCAAGCAGCTTCGTCGTCGTTGCTGAAGCGCTGTCATCGGCTGACGAACTGGAGTCGATGGCGCCGGCGTCGGTAGTCCAAGGCTGCGGTGTGGGATGATGGCGGTGCGTCATGTAACTTACGAGCGGTGCCCCCGAACCACGGTGCAAGCAGCGGCATCGATCTCGGCGGGAAGTGGCGGCGTCAGGCAGGCCAAGGCGTCCTCGTGAAGCCAGGCGGTGCGGAGTGCGGTACCCACAGGTCGCGGTGCGAGCTGCGGCTCGGTGGAGGCGTCAACAGGCATCGTCGGTGAGACCAGGGTCGCGGTGCGGCGTTACGGCGGTACCCTCTGCGGTGCCAAACCTTCGGCGCGAGGCGGTGCGGAGTGTGGTGCCCACAGGTCGCGGTGCAAGCAGCGGCTCGGTGGCGGCATCAACAGGCGTCGTCGGTGAGACCAGGGTGGCGTTGCAGCGGTGTACTCTGCGTTGCCTTCAGGATACGGAGTCAGCAGTGGCGTCGTAGACGTCGTCGAGTTGGTGTTCTTCGGGTGGCAGCACAAAACACACAGTCCCCAGTGCTGCGGGTCGAAGAACTTGAAGTCTTTGCTGTTCCTGAGACTTCGTGAACAGGGGGCAAGCTCTACCTCAAGCCCTTGGAGAGACTCACAAATTTAGGTTGCAGAAAGTCCAGTCCAGGCCTTTCACTACCCAAGACAAAAGCAGCCACTGCAGGTCAGCCCAGCAAAGCTGCTTCTCCGGCTCTTCTTCTTGGCAGTCTTCTTGTCCAGATGAGTTCTAAAGTTCAGGGGTCTGGGACCCAGCATTTATGTCCAAAAATCCTTTGATCTCTTAGGCAGAGAGGGCCTGTGCCCGGTCAGGACCAGTTCTGCCTTCTCTGGTGTGAATTCCTGGTAGGAGGTGGAGACGGCATTTGTCAGAGGCAGAGCAGGCCCTTTGAGGTGCAAGGAAATCTCCTCCCCTTCCCCCATCGTAACCCAGGTCTCTTCAGCCCTTTCCTGACCTACCTAGACCATCTGGTGCCCCTCCTGCTCCCCCAGCCTTCTGTCATCCAAAACCCAGACAGGCAATCCACATTCCAGCAGAGGCACACGGGACGACTGAGCAAGAAAATACCCACTTTCCAAAAGTGGTATTTTCAAACACAGAATGTAAAAATCACCTTCACTAAAAGAGTCATCTTTAGATTCTGAGTCCAGGCATACGAAACTTCATTTTCTTACCGAATTCCCTGGGCCAGTTATGTTCATGAGATGTTATGAACAAACCTCCCATTCTGTCCTATGGGGAACTGGTAGCCTTGCAATAGTGAAAAACGAAATTGGCTGTAATTCACTATTAGGACATGCCACACACACCGTGGCATGTCCTACCTTTCACATACATTGCACCCTGCCCACAGGGGTACCTTGGGCCTACCTGAGGGGTGCCTGAAGGTTAGGGACCAGCCAGTGTGTGCACTGGCCAAGTCGATATGGCAGTTACAAACTGCGCGCAGACTCTGAAATGGCAGGTCTGAGTTACCGTTTTCAGGGCTACTCACGGGGGTGGCACAACCAGTGCTGCAGGCCCCCGGGTAGCATTTGATTCACCGGCCCTGGCACACGCAGTGCACTTTACTAGGGGCTAACAGGTAAATCAAATATCCAATCATGGAAACAGCAATCCATAACACAATTTATCATAGGAGCACCTGCGCTTTACCACTGATCAGCAGTGCGAAATGCGCGCAGAACCGTTACACCAGCAAAACAGAGTCAAAACCGGGAGGTCAGAAAGCAAAAACTCAGGGGAAACACGCCAAAAGATGCCAAGTCTAACACACGTCCCATCCAGCTGAAAGTAGGGAGAACTACCCATTTACCTGGGGGTTCTCTTCACTAAGGAGGAAGAACCTGGACAGGCCATCTGCATTGGCGTGCTCTGTGCCAGGGTGGTGTTCCACCGTAAAGTCCATTCCCTGTAGGGAGATGGACCACCTCAGCAGTTTTGGATTCTCCCCCTCATCTGCATTAATCATCTGAGGGGCCTGTGGTCGGTCTGAACTCGGAAGTGAGTCCCAAACAGGTATGGTCTCAGCTTCTTCAGTGCCCAGACCACAGCGAAAGCTTCCCTTTTCTTTGGCACTCCACCTCTGCTCCCTGGGGAGTAGTCTCCTGCTAAGGAATATGTAGTATTCTACACCTTTGTCCATTCTTGTCCTTCTCCCCTTTCATCACATGCAATGCCTCTAGAATGTTAGTGTGATGATGCTCAGCGGAATGTTGGGTGTCTCTCAAGAAAGGCACAGTTGAGATGGGCTGAGCTGCCTGCTGGCTGCTCCTGGTGGGGCTTGTACATTATTACTTCTGGACTCAACTACTTATCTTCAATAAACCAACCTGAAACTTCTCAACGTGTCCGGCTTCATTACTACATTTTATTGGCGACGAGTTACCTCAAAGAACCTGTGTGTGTACCTTTCAAGACCTCCATCTTCAAGTGTGGAGCATCTGGTAACCTTCTATCAAGCTGAAGCTACTCCTGCAACTACAGCTGCAAATCATCAACTTTCTGGCACACATTAGCCCCACCAGTGACCTCTACATCGGTCGCCCTCTACGCTACAGTGCCAGTTCCTGTCTCAACTGCAGCTCAAGTCTCTGTATGCTGTGCCTACATCATCTGTTCAACTGCAGCTCTAATCACTTCCTGCTGTTCCTACAGCGTCTCAACAGCCTTCATATGGGCATTTGGAAAAAGATCCTCTGGATTTTGCTGAAGATCCTACGCCACTACAAACTCAGTCTCATGAAGCAAAGTTCAAGTCTTTCCTTTGTGTGGGATTTTGATGTGTGAACATTACATCAGCGCTCCTTCGTGCCAGCACTGCACCGGTGTTAACTCTATTTGTGCCAGCTTACTTTCAACTACTGACGTTCGTCTATACTTTCATTGCCACGTTTTCCTGCCTGCTGCATGTGAGGATCGACATGGTGAGCAAAGTGCTGTAAACATTTTGTTTTAATGTGTTTTTGCCTTCCCTTCTACAAGGCCTGTAAAAAATCGACAGTTGCGCTTTGTTTTAAAATTCAAAAAACGGCTTGCGCACTTTACCTTGTACATGGTGTCGCGTGGAGCCGCTCCACAGCTTTTCATGACGTCCTCGATCTTTGCTGGTTTTCAGTGCTGCCTTTGGACGTTTTTCAGCAGGAGCGCGCCGTGAACCTCTCGGCGTGTGTCTCCTGAGCGTGCCGCCATCTTCAGGTTGGAGACACCAGCCACTCTTTCCTGTTTCCTATGGGTCCAGCAATTTGCATTGCCAACCACGCTCCGCTTGACAATAAAGCTCAATTTCCCACGCTCTTTCCCACGTGCATTCTTTAAAATCATGATTCAAGTAAGCCGCTGTGTGTACAGCTCTTTACCTTATTTCCTGTGTCCAGTGAGGACTGAGGTGATCTTTGTGACGTCTTCCCTTCGTTGGGTCGTCTTCGTTTCAGTGGTGTCTTTGCCTCCCATGTTTGCTGGGTGACGCTTGGTGACATGGATGCGCCGTCGTGCCATTTTGATGTTCTTCTTCCTCATTTCCATTTGCCAACCACCCTATTTTGCCAACCACGTTCTACGTGTCTACACAGATGGGCGAGGTGCGGAGCATAGGAGTGTTACTGACGCACAACGTGGTTTCTGTCAATTACAAGATTTGTCCTCTGCCTCATATATCACTCTACGTAAAGTGGACTTATGGCACCAGTTCGAGTTCAAGTAGTCAGTTGAGTTTGCACTTTCCTGGGAAACCAGTTTTCCAGATTGCCTACGGACTTCTGCCCTTCCTCTGGGTCGACTCTTCTTCAACTATCTACGTCGACGTCACATGCTGTTTTCTTCTACTGCTCCAATCGTCGAGTCTAGCGCAAGAACATGGTGAGAATGTCACCTCTGGGATTCTTGTCGATATACCCCGCAACGTTATGCGAGTCAAAGAACAATCCAAGTGATATGTAGGGGAATGCTAATATTTGTGTTACTGTTTTCTCAATCGTATTCTTTTGTAAGTTTGCATGTGTGTATTTACGCCTTAACTCAATCGTGTGCATTTTTTTTTTGCACCTCAGTTACACGCTTTCAATGGTCAATTATTCTACTTTCTTGCTCTCAAGAATTCGAATACTCAGTAATTTCAATGTATGTGCATGTCATAGTTCTAATACTGTGTGATCCAGCTCAGTGGGGTACAGACATGGACCCTATTTACTCGTTCTCAATAGTTCAATTTCTCTATTTCAAGTTGTGCAAGATTCCTTAGTGGGATTGCACTATTCAATTTTTCTATTTCTCAATTTCAATTTGTGGATGTCAAGTGATTTCTGCTTGAGGTTGCCCAGGTTGCACTTGCAAGCGTGCACTACTCCCTCATTTTCTCTATTTCCATTTCTGCAGTATTCCTAAGTGGGATTGCACAGTTCAATTTTTTGTTTTCTCAATTTCAAATTGTGGATGTCTAGTGATTTCTGCTTGAGGTTGCCCAGGTTGCTGTTGCATGCGTGCACTACTCCCTCGAGGGATTGCATGTTTCAATATTTACCAATTTGAGAACACTCGTCAAATCACCTCTGCACGAGGTTGTCCAGAGTGTGTGTTCTTAATAGTCTCAATTTCAATTTTACAGTACTCCCTAGCTAGTATTACAGTTCAATCTATTTTTAAGTCTATTGTATGAGTTTTTTTTCTTTTCTAGTCAAGTTGTTTTACATTATCCATTCTTTTACCGTATCACCCCCTGCTGTGTTTTGGCTCCCCATGCTGCCATGCTGTTCCAGGGTTTAACTACATCTATTTGACGTTCCAATGTTTCACTGTATGCGAGTTCTATTTTGCTCAAAGTGCTCAATTTCAAATGCTATTTTTTTGCTCGTGGATAGTTTGTCCAGTGCTGGTTTTATAAAAAATGGGAGTTTAGCATTTGCACATCAATGCTTGTCAATTTGGGAAAGCTTGTCAACGCTCCAGCGCTATGTCAATTAAGTTTCCAAGGGGCATGCTGTTCTATCTCAATGTCATTCTGGTGTTTATTCAAGCCAGTGGTCACACGTATTTACATGAGTGCAACTTCCACGATCTAGAGGTACTTTTCTATTGAGCTCACCATATGGTATCAAAACCCAAATCGAGATGCGAGCTAAAGTACAATCTAAGTGATATGATCAGCGAATGCAAATGTTTGTTAAGTTTTTTTAAAAATATTTACATGAGTGCAACTTCCACGTTCTAGAGGTACTTTTCTATTGTGCTCACCTTATGGTATCAAAACCCAAATTGAGATGGGAGCTAAAGTACAATCTAAGTTATATGATTAGCGAATGCAAATGTTTTTTTTTGTTTTTAAATGTTTCCTTCACACGATTCTACATTGTGTTATTTCTATTCAACTCAATTCTATTGCTCTTTTGTCTCTATGTTCTTGGTTGCATGCAGTTTTCTCTTGTTGGGATTGCCTAATTCCATTTACATGCATTCACTTACACACCCTCAATAATTCAACTTAAACATTCTCTATAATTCAACTTCTCATTTATTTCAATGTACGTGGATGTGTACAATTACTCATAATCTCAGAGTTCATGCTGTCCTGCAGTATTCCCTAGTTGTGTTTATATACACTCAACATTTCTAGTGCTCTATTATGTCTAGCATTTCTATGTGCATGCGTGGGAATCCTAGCTGGGTTTGCACACCTCTATTCTCGTTCATTCTACTAGTATTCTCTAGTTGGGATTACAATGGTCAAATCTATCCTCGAATGTTATGTTTCTCATGTTTCTAGCGCCGCTTTCCTGCATTTGTTTGTCCAGCCATGCTGATTCTCGCCTTTGCCTTTCCTTCTTTCCATTCCAATCTCTTTTAGGTTCAAAATGCTCAATTTCAAATGCTATCTTTTGTTTGTGCGTGTTTTCTCCAGTGGTGTTTGGTTCTCAAAAATGGAAATTCAAAGTTAACCTTTACATAAGGTTGTTCTCAAATGTCCGCTGTGTGATATGTATGTAGTTGAATTTTAGTTCAATGGTGTATATACATGTATATGACCGTATTTACATACTCTCAAGATTTCAATTACTCAATTTTCTCTATTTGTAGATTATCATTGTACATGAATGTGTTGAGTTACTTTATTACCTCAATGTACGTGCATGTCTGCAGTATTCCACGTTCGAGATTGCACATCTCAATTTGTATACATTCCAGTAATATTTCCTAGTTGGAATTATATTGAGTTGTTCTTTCCATGGTACTACTCTACATGCATGCGTGCAGTATTCCTTAGAGCGATTGCCTCCTGTCGCACCTGTCTGTCTATGCTGCCACGCTTTAGCTACATCTATTTTACGTTCCAATGTTTCACTGCGTGCAGTATTCCTTAGAGCGAATGCGTTTATCAATTCATTTTATCAATTTGCATGCATTCCAGTTATATTCCCTAGTTGGGAGTACATTGTGTTGTATCTACCACGATACTCATGGTTCAAATGGTCACCTTCAACAGTTCAATTACTCGATTTTTTTCAATGTGTGACTTTTATGAGGTTGTCAATCTGTGTTGCTGCCTCTCAACATTTCAATGTTTTTTTTTAATGTTTGACCTTTTACGAGGTTGTTCATCCCTCTCAATTCTTCAATGTTTCTTCAATATAACCTTCACTAGGTTGTGGAGTTATTCTCCTCAATTTTGAATGTTTTCAAATGGTCACCTTCAACAGTTCATTTACTCGTTTTTTTTTCCTATGTTTTTTCAATGTGTGACTTTTATGAGGTTGTAAATTTGTGCTGCTGCCGGTCAACATTTCAATGTTTTTTTTCAATGTTTGACCTTTTGAGGTTGTTGATATGGGGGTCCATCCCTCTCAATTTTTCAATGTTTCTTCTATATAACCTTCACTAGGTTGTGGGGTTATTCTCCTCAATTTTTCAATGTGTGACCCTTTACGAGGTTGTCTCGATTTGGGTTTTCCAAAGTTGTCTACATTATATTTTATTGGTGTTTTTACAGGGTAGTATGAAGGATCTTTTGATGTTCTTTCTTCTGCTTCTCTGTTTGCTGTTTCCTTTTACTCAATGCCTGTCTCCTTTCATGCCTTTACTGCCAGTGGGTGTGTCTGGAGTAGTTTTTTTTTCCTCCATTTTCTTTCTCGTTGTTTTATGGAGAAGGGAGGATGAGTACTTATTTATGTGTTCGTTCCCTTCGGTGGTTTCCTCCCACTCTTTCTACCTTCCTCTTCCTTCCATGCATTTTTTCTCCCACTCTTTCTACCTTCCTCTTCCTTCCATGCAGTTTTTATCTTTTGCCAGTTCCTGTTGTTCCAGTGCTTTACTTCTCTACTGTTCTATCCGTTTTTGTGTCAGGGAAGAAAGGGAGATATGTAGTATTCTACACCTTTGTCCATTCTTGTCCTTCTCCCCTTTCATCACATGCAATGCCTCTAGAATGTTAGTGTGATGATGCTCAGCGGAATGTTGGGTGTCTCTCAAGAAAGGCACAGTTGAGATGGGCTGAGCTGCCTGCTGGCTGCTCCTGGTGGGGCTTGTACATTATTACTTCTGGACTCAACTACTTATCTTCAATAAACCAACCTGAAACTTCTCAACGTGTCCGGCTTCATTACTACAGAAGACTACCGGTTGGTCTAGGTCCTCTTCGTTCAGTTGTGAGAGCACCGCTCCCACTCCATGCTCTGACGCGTCGGTCTGCACGACAAATTCCTTGGAGAAGTCGGGGGCCTTGAGCACGGGGGCCGTGCACATGGCGGCCTTCAGGGTATCAAACGCCCTCTGGCAAGACTCAGTCCAGATCACCTTTCTCGGTTGCTTCTTGGAAGTCAACTCAGTTAAGGGGCCCACGATGGGGCCATATCCCTTAACAAACCTCCGGTAGTACCCGGTGAGTCCTAAGAAGGCCCTCACCTCTGTCTGGGTCTTCGGTGGCTCCCAAGCCAGGATGGTGTCGATCTTGGGCTGTAGGGGCGCCACCTGGCTGCTCCCTACCTGGTGTCCCAAGTACACCACTGACCCCAGCCCGATCTGGCACTTACTGCCCTTAATCGTGAGGCCTGCCGTCTACAGCGCCCTCAACACTTCCCTGAGGTGTTGCAGATGTTCGTCCCAACTGGAACTGAACACCGCAATGTCGTCCAGGTACGCAGCGCTGAATTCCTCCACCCCGGCCAACACCTGGTTGACCAACCTCTGAAAGGTGGCAGAGGCATTTTTCAATCCGAAGGGCATCACCCGGAACTGGTAATGCCCGTCCGGTGTTGAGAATGCTGATCTCTCTTTGGCCCCATCGGTTAGAGCGATCTGCCAGTACCCGGATGGTAAATCGAACGTACTCAGGAATCTGGCCGCTCCCAACCGGTCGATGAGCTCATCAGCTTGGGGGATGGGGTGGGCGTCAGTCCACGTGACGGCATTGAGCCCCCGATAGTCCACACAGAACCGCAGTTCTGGGGCTGCCCCGGGTGCCATTGCTTTCGGGACCAAGACCACGGGGCTGGCCCATGGGCAACTGGACGGCTCAACCACCCCCAACGCCAACATCTTCGAGACCTCCTCTTTGATGCTGGCCTTGACCCGGTCAGCCAACCGGTAAATATTGTGTTTCACCGGGGGGCTGTCACCGGTATCCACGTCGTGGGTACACCAGTGAGTAACACCTGGGGTCAAGGAGAACAGTGGGGCAAACTGCCCCAACAACTGGCGAGACTCGCTCTGCTGCTCAGCGGTCAGGGCCGGGGAGAGGGTCACACCATCCACCAACCCATCCCCCTCTTGGGCAGACAGGAGGTCCGGGAGAGGCTCACTCTCCGCTTCCTCCCCGTCGTCTGTCGCCAAGAGCATGCTCACTTCAGACCTCTCGAAGTGGGGTTTGAGGCGGTTCACATGGAGGACCTGTAACGGGTTCCGAGGAGCCTGCAAATCCACCAGGTAGGTGACCTCACTTTTGCGCTCCACCACCTCAAAGGGCCCCGTCCACTTGTCCTGTAAGGCACAAGGTTCCACAGGGGCCATGACCCACACTTTCTGTCCAGGTTGAAACTCGACCAGAGTGGCATTCTGTTCATACCACTTCCTCATTTCTTCCTGGCTGGCCTCGAGGTTCGCCTGAGCGAGTTTCCTAAAGCGGGCAGTTTGGTTGCGCAAGGCCAGCATGTAGCTGAACACATCCTGGGGGGTCTTCCTGGGAGCGGCCTCCCAGCCTTCCTTTACCAAGCTTAAAGGTCCCCACACGGGGTGACCGTACAGAAGCTCGAAGGGACTGAACCCGAGAGACTTCTGGGGTACCTCCATGTACGCAAAGAGAAGGCACGGTAAGAGGACGTCCCACTTACGCCTCATGGGTTCAGTGAGACCCTTGATCATGCCTTTTAAGGTCTGGTTGAACCTTTCCACGAGACCGTTGCCTTGGAGGTGGTAAAGGAGTGGTGAACTTGTACGTAACACCACACTCCTTCCACAGGGATGTCATATACTTCGATATGAAATTGGTCCCCCTGTCAGAAACCACCTCTCTGGGGAAACCCACGCGGGAAAAGATCCCCATCAACGCCCGGCCCACCACTGGCGCCGTCGTTGTCCTGAGAGGGATTGCCTCCGGGTACCGGGTGGCATGGTCCACCAAGATCAGGATGTACCTGTTGCCCATGGCTGTCTTGGGATCCAGTGGCCCCACAATGTCCATCCCTACCCTTTCAAAGGGTGTCCCCACCACGGGGAACGGTTGGAGAGGAGCTTTGACCTTCCTCCCACTCTTGCCACTTGCCTGGCAAGTTTGGCAGGACCGACAATGCACATCCGACTGCCTTCGCATTCGAGGCCAGAAGAAGTGGGTTACAAGCCGGTCAAAGGTCTTGTCCTGCCCCAAATGTCCTGCCAAAGGCATGTCGTGAGCCAGACCCAGTAGAAAGGTCCGGAAGCGCTGGGGTACCACCAGCACACGGGCTGACCCAGGTTCCGCGACCTTAGGCTCGCTGTACAGGAGATCATTCTCCCAATATATCCAATGTGATCCGGACTGATCACCAGTCGCCTGGGCTGCGGCCTGCTGCCGCAGACCCTCCAGAGAAGGGCACTCTTTCTGCTCCCGGCAGAACTCCTCCCTGGTGGGACCCCCTTCTTGCTGCCAATGGGTCATCTCAGAGATGTTCCACAGTTCGGCTACCTGTTCCCCTGTAGGCACCGGGGTGTCCCCCTCGAGGTCCGCCTCCTCCCGGGCCGTGGGAACTTCAGGGGCCGGTTTCCCTTGCCCTTCCTCTTGGCAGGGACCTGGGCCACTGTTTCAGGCTCCGGGTCCTTCTGATCACCCTCTCTGGCCGCCATCGACCGAGTAGACACGCATGCCCACTCTGGCAACCCCAGCATCTCCAAGTGGGACCTGAGCTCAACATCCTTCCATAAGGACTGCTCCAGGTCGTTACCGAGCAGACAATCGACAGGCATGGAAGGGCTCACAACTACCCTTAAAGGACCTGAGACCCCCCCCCCACTCAAAGGGAACCTGCGCCACCAGACACTGGTGCTCGGAATTGTCGACTGCAATCACCTGGTGGAATGCCCCGGGGACTACCTGCGTCTCAGGGACCAGGTGACACCAAACTGAGGTCACACTGGCTCCAGTATCCCCGAGAGCCTCTACCCTTTTCCCGTTGATGGTCACCCCTGGGACCATCTCACTGTCCCCTAGTGAGACGAGGGTCATTTCTGCGGGGTCCCCACCCTCCTGTTGGGACTCCTCCTCCTCCTCCCCCAGTGCTACGCTAGCCAACACTTTGGACGGTCCACCGGTGGGTGGCTGTGTCCCCTTTGGGCACCGGGGGTCTCCCCTCATGTGCCCCACCTGGTCACAGGCAAAACACTTGCGGGGGCGGGTCTCGGCAGGCTTTCCTGTCGAGACCCCTTGCTTCTTATCTCCGGGGGAGATGGGAACCTTTACCCTGGGTGTTATTTTGGGGCCCTTTCGAGAACTCCTGTGTTTTACCTTTGTCCCCCCCCACTTTTCTGCTGGGGACCATGCCCACCTTTGACTGAGTCCCCCCAAACGCTTTCTTGTGGATCCTGGTACTCACCCAGCGGTCCGCCTCCATAGCAAGCTTCCTGGGGTCAGTTAGCTTACTATCAACTAGGTGCTGGCGCAGATCTACAAAACATAGACTAGACAAGTGCTCCCATGCAATCAAATTGTAGAGCCCCCGAAAATCTGTCACATTACTGCCCTTCACCCAGCCATCCAACGACCGACAAAACCCATCCACACATTCCAGCCACGTGTTGGCATCAGATTTCTTCCAGGACCTAAACTGATCCCGGTACTTTTCAGGAGTGAGACCATACCTAGTGAGAAGGGCTTCCTTCATATCAGCATAGCTGAGGTTAGGCCCCTTACCCAAAGCTGTCAAAGTATCCCTGGCTTCTTCTGGAAACAGAGACCACAATCCTGCTCCCCAATTCTCCTCAGGGACCCCATCATGTGTATCGCTGCCTCATAACCCTGAAACCACCTGTGTATGTCATCCCCCTTCTTGAACACTCTGCCCACATTCTTAGGGATGTGTACGATTCGGTCTGTCTGCCTTGACGAGTTGCTGCCACCATCCGAGCCGGGCCTACTCTTCAGCTCCAGCTCTTTAAGACCTCGTTCATGTTCCAATAGCATTCTCTTCGTCTCCATGGCCAATCTACTCTTCATTTAGTATGGAAGGCTGAAAGGTAGTCCGAGGTGACCCGGGTGGCCCTAAGTGGGTCACTTCCTTCAGAGGGAACTCTTCAAAACTGTGTAGTTGTCAACATCATCTTCTCAAATAGTGAGGATCTTGTCTCTACCTTTGTTAGCAAAGGAGAGCCCCAGGTTAGCTGCCCACTGCCCTTGAGGGACCTTCTGAACTTTACAGGCCCTCTCTAAAGCAGTGATCCATTTATGAATTTCATCCACCTCCTGGTAAGAAGGGACTATCCTGCTCAGTTTCCTAGTATCAAATGAGTTTTCCCTGACTCTAGGGACACTCGTGCTGCCACCATGGGACTTTAGTCCCAGATTCTTCCTAGCCCTCTGGACTTCCAGGGTCTCCTTATCCAGGGCCAGCTGTTCTTGCCTGAGCTTGAGTCTAACTCTCTCAAGTTTGATGAGGTGGTATTCCCTTTCTAAATAGTCCTCCCTCTTGCTAGAGATGGAGTTCCCAGAAGAATTGGAATTTGCAGAGGAGGATCTAGAACGCCCCTGTATCCTCTGCACCCTCCCAGGTAGGACGAAGGGGGACCTACCTCTAGGGACACCCTCTGTCTCATCAATACTATTCCCTGGGGGATCAGAGTTCACGAAGATGGAGTCATAAGACTCCTCTTGGTCATGCTCAGAATTAGGGGCACTAGGGGTAACCCCTCCCAGCCCATCTTCTGGAGCATCCCCACCCACTTTGTCTTGTCCCTCTGACCTGTCAGGGTTCTGGAGATCATCTAGGATAAGCAGCTCTAAGAGGTGCTTAGTGGTTGGGTTACTACCTGTCTTAAATGTCCTAAAAGTAGACAGGGTCCTTAGTTCCTATAACTTAAGACCACTGAATCTAGAAGACTGGGCCCCTTTGGGGTCCACTATTAAAGACCTGTCTAGGTGTAGTGTGGTGTTGCACCTACCTACCCTAGTGGAAACTAAACTTTCTAAGATTAGAGCATAGGCTGTGCTAGGACCTTTTCAACCAATCTAAACGTTCAGTAGAACTTACTTGGTTAAAAAATATTATATGTGCCTAATGCTAGTGATATTTTTTCATTTAATTCACACCTAGATTAGCTGGTAAAACAATGCAGGCTTAAATCCCAACTGCTGCACACCAATGTAGGAGGCTGGTTTAGAGTATGGTGAAGACTTATTTAAGTGAGGCACCCTGCACTAATCCAGTTAACCCTTATGGTGATTTTAGTGGTCTTAGACAACCATATAAAGCTCTTTAAGTGGGAGCTGTGGAGTGCAGCCTTCAGGCTTAGTCCAGAAGGAGTGTAAAGCAGCTTCTTTTACAGTACTAATCCTATAGTGTAGGTTAAGTGAAAAAGAACCACACAGTGTAGTTATAAAAATTATGTATTTATTATAAACACTCACTAATACAATGGGATATCTCCTACCCAGAGATATAATCACATTACACACAATACATCTGATAGAGACATCTAGCCGCAGATTCTTTAACTTTTGAATTCTCCCTAGGTGCCAGTCTGGATCCGGAAATTTTTCAGCAGTACCTCTGCGCGCCAGAGGACGGCATCGGACTGCTCCGCGATGACAATAACTCCGGTCATGACGTCAGTGGAGCAATATAAGTCCCCTCCGGCGCGCGGATGTCAGTTTCTTCTTTTCTGATGGATACATCTGCCTGTGGATTCCTCACCTTTTGAATTACCCCTGCGCCAGCATTCCATGGAAACTTTTTTCTAGCTCTCCCACGTCGACGAGGACGTCATAATGGCATGCTCTGCTCGCGACTCCGTATGACGTCACCGGAGCCACAAGAAGACCTCGTCGGCGTGCTGACGTCAGTTCCCTTTTTTCCGCGCCGTCGACGTGTAACGGTTTTCTGGGACTCTCCATTTTCTTCAACAGTTACTTTGTATCTGCTGTTTCCTTTGGTGTAGCAGTGCTATGGCGACATCGAAGAAGTCGGGTTTCAAGCCTTGCAGAGAGTGTGGGGGTCATATGTCTATCACTGACCCCCATGAAGACTGTTTGTGGTGTCTTTCTTCGGACCACGACGTCGGAGGCTGCTCCAGTTGTCGGAAGATGAATCTGAAGGCTTTGAAGGAGAGTGAGGCAAAGCTTTTTATGGCGAAGGCAAGAAAGGAGAAGAGGGGCAGAAAGAGGTCCAATTCAAAATCAAAGTCGTCGACTTCGCATACGTCAAAGTCAAGGAAGCATAAGAAGAAGAGAAAGCCCAGTTCCCGCCGTCGTTCATCGAAGGATAGAGCCTCGAGGTCACCTTCTCCGGCTTCATGATGTCATTCTAAAGACTTCATCTCGCCATCGCCTTCTCCTTCTCCTCAAGCAACTCCGGCTCACTCTCCGTCGCCGAGGTGTTCTCCGGCACAGTCATTGACGCCAAGGGGTTCTCCAGCACCAAGGTTATCTCCGGCGCCGAGAGATTCTCAGGATCCTAGGTTTTCGCCTGTGCCTACGACCTCACCTGTTTTGGGTCCGACGCCGACACAGCCTCGAGTGGATTCAGACTCTGCCTCTTATCCACCCTTCCCTGGACCTGGGTCGGATCCTTCGCATTTTCTAAATGCGATGTATGGCATGTTTGCCAGAGCAGCTTAACCTACCGGTGCACCGTCGGGCCCTGTGGGTCCGCTTGCTTTCAATTTGGGCGTTCCACAACAATATGCCCAGGCACCCTTCGTGCCCTTTATGCCGACAGCGCCGTCTTGGCAGTTTCCGGCTCCGAGGTTCTCAACGCCGTTTTTTCAGTCTCCGGTGCCATCTGGATGACCTTCTTCCTCTCGGCTTCGATTGGCGCCGATGCCTTCATTGGAGGCTCAGCCATCGACGCCGGTGTCTCTGGTGCCGCGCTTGGCGCCGCCGACGCCGGTCCCGAAGTTGCGGTCAAGAAGAGAGGCCCAAAGGCTGTTGGAAGAGGAAAATTTCAGCGGGAGGAAGCTGAAGAAGGTGAAATTGATGAGACTGTTGATGAGTTTGAGGGCCTTCAGGAGGCGAGTGGTCTGGACACATCCCCAGAAAGGGAGCTTTCTTCTCCAAAGGCCTCTCCTTCTCATGATGTGGCGCCTTATCACGCTGTGATCAGAAAGGCTGCTGAACTTTTAGACCTTCAATTACCCACAGCTGAGTTCAGGCCTAATATTCTTACGGAAGTTTTACATTCCCCATCTTCTGTGTTTGAGCCGCTTTTGCCTTTTAATGAGTCTTTGACTGAGCCAATTCTTGAGGTGTGGCGGAAGCCCCTTTCTGCTCCTGCCATTTCAAGGTCGGTGGCAAGGAGGTACAGGCCTGCTCCTGGTGATCCTGCTTTTCTTTCTGCACATCCTTCACCGGAAAGTTTAGCTGTGCAGGCTTCCTGTTCTAAGCAGTCCCCGGGATCATTTCCTCAGGCTCCTGCAGACAGAGACTCTAAAAAATTGGAACAGACTGCCAAGAAGGTCATCTCTTCCTCCAGTATGGCGTTGAAGTCCAACAATGCTACGTGCTTGTTGGGGAGATCTATTCACGCCCTAATGGATTCGGCCAAGCAGTTGGATCCCAAATTGCCGGACGGTGATCGTGGCTCCTTTTTGGAGGTGTTGGCGGATACGCAGGCTGCAGCTTTTCAGGTCATCCAATCTGGTCTGGATACTGCTGATTCGGTGGCCAGGGTGATGGGTTCCTCTATTGCCACCAGGCGGCATGCCTGGCTCAGGTCTTCGGGATTTTCGCCAGATGTGCAGGCTACTCTCCTCGATCTACCGTTCGATGGGTCCAAGCTGTTTGGAGAAAAGGCCGATTCTGCGCTGCAGAGGTGTAAAGACAGTAGAGCCACTGCAAAATCTTTGGGTCTTCAGTCTCAAACCAGGGGTTTTAGATATAAAAGGTACCGTGGTTTTGGTAAGGCGGCTTCCTTTCGTGGCCTGCAGCAGCCCTGACAGCAACAGCAGCAGAATCCTCTGTACAGATCTTACAGAGGAAATGGTGGAGGTCGTCGGCGAGGTGCATCCCGTCAGCTCTCCTCCTCCTCTTCTTCCTCTCCTGCCCCCACCACTGGTGCCACAGGAAAGCAGCTCTAGATCCCCAATCTTGGAGCATGCTGGTCCTGTAGGGGGTCGGGTGTCCTATTTTCTTCAAGATTGGAAATCTATCACTTCAGACCTTTGGGTTTTGAATCTTGTGGATAATGGGTACGCCCTTCCCTTCCGGGAGTTTCCTCCTCCTTACCCTCCTTGCCAGGGCTGGTGTTCAGAGGATCATTTATTGCTTCTGCAGCAGTTCTTGCCTTATTGCAGAAAGGTGCGATAGAGGTGGTTCCGGAGCAGGAAAGGGGTCAGAGATGCTACTCCCGGTATTTCCTGATTCCCAAGAAGGACAGCAGATTAAGGCCTATCCTGGACCTCAGGGTCTTGAATTTTTACCTCAAACAGGAAAAATTCAAGATTTTGACCCTAGCTCAGGTTCTTCAGGCGCTGCAACAAGAGGACTGGATGGTGTCGATCGACTTGCAGGATGCTTATTTTCACATTCCCATCCTGAAGTCGCACAGGAAGTATCTCAGTGCTGAGACCCCACCGTAAAACGATCAGTTTGCAGTCCTTCCGTTCGGCCTTACTTCTGCACCTTGAGTCTTCACAAAGGTGATGGCGGTGGTGGTGGCAGCTCATCTCAGGAAGTCGGGGATTCCTGGTTTACCCTATCTGGACGACTGGCTGCTCAAACCAAAGTCGCCGGAGATGGTGCTTCATCATCTGCATGTGACAGCACGGTTGTTGTTCGACTTGGGCTTCTCGATAAATGTGCCCAAATCTCACCTGGTGCCCTCGCAGCGCAACCTGTTCATAGGGGCAGTACTGGACACGGTTGTTTGTCGAGCTTTCCCGCCTCCGCAGAGGATTCTCGACATTCAAGAGATGATTCCTTTGTTTCACGATGGAGTGGTTGTTCCAGTCCTGAAGGTCCTACGCCTGCTCGGTCTGTTCGCTTCCTGCATTCTGTTGGTCAACCATGCACGCTGGCACATGAGGGCTCTCTAGTGGTGCCTCCGCAGGCAGTGGTTTCAGCACAACGGAGATCTCAGGGAGATGGTCAGAATCTCCAGAGACACTGCAGCGGATCTGTCTTGGTGGAGTGTGGAGGGCAATCTTTTGCAAGGAAAGCTCTTTCATCTTCCTCCACCGGTGGCCACAGTAATCACGGATGCCTCCACTCTAGGGTGGGGTGCTCATCTGGGGGATCTGGAGATCAAAGGACTTTGGTCTCCGGAGGAACGGTTGTTTCACATCAACCTTCTGGAATTGCGGGCAATACGTTTGGCTCTCAAGGCCTTTTTTCCCTCCCTTCGCGGTCGTTCGGTTCAGGTCCTGACAGGCAACACTACCGCGATGTGGTATATAAACAAACAGGGAGGAGTAGGGTCGTATCGTCTCTGCAGAGAGGTTCTGCGACTCTGGTCCTGGGCTCGGGACCATCAGATTTGTGCTATGGCAAATCATCTGGCAGGAGTGCTAAATGTCCGTGCGGACAGTCTCAGTTGGCGCTTTTCGGCCGATCACGAGTGGCGGCTTCATCCCGAGGTGGTCCATCTCATCTTCAGGATGTAGGGATTTTCTCGTTTGGACCTCTTTGCCACTTGCGAGAACGCACACTTCCCGTCGTTCTGCAGTCTCCAGTTTCCGATGCAGGGAGAGTTGGGGGACGCGTTTCAGTTGTAATGGAGTTCGCAGCTCCTTTACGCGTTTCCCCCATACCCTTGATTCCTCAAATTCTGAGTAAGATTCGCCAAGACTGGGCCCAAGTCATATTGATCGCCCCGGATTGGCCAAGAAGGGTGTGGTACACAGATCTACTTCACCTCTCATCGCACCCTCCGCTTCGTCTCCCTCTAAGGGCAGATCTACTCTCGCAGGGGCAGGTTCTACACCCCCACCTCCAGAGCCTGCACCTTCATGCCTGGAGATTGAACGGGGCAACCTGAGTTCTTTCTCTCTCCCACCGGATGTGATGGACGTTATTTTATCTTCCAGGAGACACTCCACTAAATCTATTTATTCCTCCAGGTGGTCCAAATTTGTGAAATGGTGTGGATAGAGGTCCATTGATCCTTTGAAGGCCCATTTGTCTGATGTGCTGAGTTTCTCTCTTTCCTTGGCTCAGCAGGGTTGTGCTGTGGCCACGGTAAAGGGTTATTTGTTGGCCTTTTCTTTGTTTGCCGGACCAGCCGTCTTTGTTTAAATCTCCAGTTG
The DNA here is from genome assembly GCA_963921515.1 of Calotriton arnoldi. NCBI lineage: Eukaryota > Metazoa > Chordata > Amphibia > Caudata > Salamandridae > Calotriton > Calotriton arnoldi. The sequence continues at coordinate 283,822 of CAWUFW010002470.1, read as the reverse complement.
TTATGAGGTTCATTAAGGGCCTCACCAATAGGTTTCCTCCCATTCCCTTCATTATGCCTCAGTGGGATTTAAATCTTGTACTCACTTTCCTTATGGGTTCTCCGTTTGAGCCTCTTCATAGTTGTCCATTGAGGCTTCTGTCTTTCAAAACAGTCTTTCTGATCGCTATTACCTCAGCCAGGAGGGTAAGTGAGCTTCAGGCTCTTGGTTCCAAACCTCCGTTTTTAACCATTCATGCAGAAAAGATGGTTCTCAGGACCAGGGCTGCTTTCCTGCCTAAAGAGGTTACTCCTTTCCATGTTGGGCAATCCATTACCTTACCTACCTTCTATCCTCCCCCTCACCCTTCCAAGGAGGAGGAGAGACTTCATCGCCTGGATCCTAAGAGAGCTGTCAGTTTCTATCTGGACAGAACCAAGGATCTGAGACCGGATGATCAGCTCTTCGTGGGCTATGTTGGACGTATGAAGGACAAGGCAGTTCACAAGCAGACACTCTCCAGGTGGATCATCTTAGGCATCAAGATCTGCTACGCCTTGGCCAAGAAGGAGCCTCCTGAAGGTATTAGAGCTCATTCCACCAGAGCCAAGTATTCTTCTTCTGCTTTGGCTAGAGGTGTTTCTGTTATTGACATTTGTAAGACAGCAACTTGGGCCTCCCTCCACACCTTTGCGAAGCATTACTGTTTGGATTAGGAGGGATGGCCATTTTGCTCGCTCTGTGCTTTAGGATTTTTCGGTATGAGTTGGTGGACACCCTCCTCCGGGAGTGGGACTGCTGTGGGATTCAATTCAAAAGGTGAGGAATGCACAGGCAGATGTATCCATCAGAAGAACAAGTTACTTACCTTCAGTAACGCTTTTTCTGGTGGATACAGTATCTGCCTGTGGATTCCTCACCGACCCACCCGCCTCCCCGTTGTCCACCTTCGTATACCAAAGGAGTTATTGGTTATTTGACATGGTTGTTTCCCTATGTCTTTTGATTGCCTTGCTATTGGTGTTTAGGAAATGCTTTGTTTCTTTAGCTTTTCCTATTTTTCTTTATACTGTGTGTATTTATGTAAATATTGTATACTGTGTATACTCCAATTATGTTGTCGGTCCAACCGTTCACCTCGGAGGCACGGAAAAAATGGGTGGAACTGACGTCAGCACGCCGACGAGGTCTACTTGTGGCTCCGGTGACATCATACGGAGTCGCGAGCGGAGCCGTGCCATTGTGACGTCCTCGTCGACGTGGGAGAGCTAGAAAAAAGTTTCCGTGGAATGCTGGCGCAGGGGTAATTCAAAAGGTGAGGAATCCACAGGCAGATTCTGTATCCACCAGAAAAAGCGTTACCGAAGGTAAGTAACTTGTTCTTCAGTGCTGTAATGAGGATCTGGAGAAGCGTTACCTCGGGTCGATTTTTTGACCTACCTCGATAACTTTGTTGTCGGTGAAACAGTGTGCCATTTCTATGTCTACTGGTTTCAAGCCTTGTGGGTCTTGTTGCCGACATATGTCGGTGACGGACCCGCATACAAGTTGTATGTGGTGTTTAGGCAAGCACCACAACACCGAGGATTGTGGCTCCTGCCAGAAGAATAAACCAAAGTCACTAAAGGAGCTGCGTTTGAAGTTGATGGCGGCACTCGTGTTACGGTCCTCGGAGTATTCCCAGCCTCAGTCTTCATTGTCCCAGGAAGAGAGTTTGCCAGGTCGATCTAGGAGCCGAAGCCTTTCTGGAGGGCAAGGTTCTCCGAGGAAGTCGAAAGGTAATGGAAGGTAGAAGTCACAGCTTTCTCGGACTTCACCGCATGGAGTACCGTCTCCCATGGCTCCTCCCGCTCGACGGTTGAGGAGGCCATACGCAACTCAGCACCATGTCTCCCCATGTTTCCGGGAGCCGGGGCATCGATGGCTCAGATGAGGGAATATTATAATTCCTTGTACCTCATCTTTGGGACTCCATCTCCCTCTGGAGTGCCTTTAGGCCCAAAGGAGGTGAGTGGGGTGCCATCGGAGGGTTTGCCTTTGATGACGGTTGAGCCGTTGGAGTCCATGGATCGGCGCTGGTCGACGCCGGCTGGCACCGCTTTGGCACAGGTCCACAGTCCTTCGGGATCTTGGCCTACGAAGCCGGAATTTGATCAGCCGACTCCGACACTGACGTCGGTTACGTCGATCAGAGTTATTTCTCCTCCTCCATGTAGGCGTCGTACGACGTCGGATGCAGAGTTGACTATTGAAACTGAGGGGAATATGCAGGTTTTAATTCCTTCTTAGGAAGAGGTTGTGGAAAGACCGCCCGTGTCCACTGAGGCTGGGCTTTTTCAGCCCATTCCAGACATTAATGTGCCTCAAATGGAGGAGAGCTGGTTGTCTGCTCTGGGGGGGAGGCTAGTGGCCTGGATTCTTTACCAGCTTCAGGGTTGCTTTCTCCCCCTGGCTTTGCTACGGAAGCAAGTTCTTCCTTTTCAGACATAAGGAAAGTGGCTACAGGTTTAAACTTGTCACTTTCTACGGTGCACAGGTCCACAGACCCTTTGATTGAGGTCCTTTTTCAGGGACAGGCTGGGAAAGAACCTGTTCTTCCATATGGAGAGGCCCTTTTTGATATTTTATTAGGTACTTGGTCCACTGAGGTCCCCGACTCAGGCCTGTCCCGAGATATTGTGCGTAGACACCTGCCTCCACCTCAAGACCCAGTTTGTCTTCATAGACCCCCTTTCATCTGTAGCTTGGTGACTTAGGTTGCGACTTCTTCACGGTATGTAGATTATGTTCCAAAAACTCCAGTGGGTAAGGAGTCTACGAATCGTGATGCATGTAGTAAGCACATCTTTGCTTCAGCAAACTCAGCCTTGAGATCCATAAATACATCTTGTGTGCTGGGGCGATATTCTTATGCTTTATGGGATTCACTACAGAATGTGTTACATCTCTTCCCGATAACCTCCGCTCAGAGATTGGTGATTTGATTAGAGATGGCCAGCAGACTGCTAGGTTTACCATAAGGTGTAGTATGACCACAACGGATTCTGTGGGTCGAGCAATGGCATCAGCAGTGGCATTAAGGCGTCGGGCTTGGTTGGCAACTTCGGGTTTCTTGGAGGGTGTCCAGTCGACTTTGGTCGATTTGCCATTTGATGGTGCCCACCTTTTTGGGAGTCAAGCTGATGCAGCGTTAAGACTCTTCTGTGACAGACAGAGGTCTTCAGAATCATAGCTTTTCGTTGTTTGTTACTGGGTAACTTGTCTTTATACTTGAGATGCAGACTATTTCTTTATAAGTGAGTATGAGAAGTTGGCCTGGTATATGCTGTCCACTAATTGAAGTGGGCACCGTGCACCAGTCCAAACAACCCTTATGATGATAAGAGGTCAAAGATAACCTAAGAAAGCTATCCAAGTGGTAGCTGTGGAGAGCAGCTTTCAGGCTTAGTCTTGAAGGAATGTTAAGTAGCTTGTTTTACCAGAATGCAACCTTATAGTATTGGTTAAATGAAAGGAGAACCACACAGTAGTTATACAAAAATGTATTTATTGATAGAACACTAGTATGACACAGTATCTCCTACACAGACATAATCACAAAGCACACAATACTTAAGCACAGAAATGACAGTAAATGGCACTAATACACAGTGGGCCCCAGGGGGGGACCAAACCATATACTAAATAAGTGGTATAAGAACCACGACGTGAGTCAAGACAGTGTCAAGAGGATGTAGAATCACTGGGACCCCAAGGAACCACTCAAGGTGAGTAGATAGGGACCCCACTGAGGACAGGTGCAGTGTGGGAACACAACGGCATGCTCCGTACAATTCTATGGGAAAGTCGCAGTTGAAGTTTTAGAATTTAAGGACCCTTCCCAGTGGACTTCGCAGAAACCCCGTGGAATTTAGGAGGTTGAAGAGCCACCCCACCCGTGGATACCAAGATACCCAAGTTACCTATCCCAGGGAAGCCAGGTGTATAGGTCTGAAGTGGCGTCGGAAACCGCTGTCGAAACCAATGGAGGACTTCGAAGAAGAGCCGCTGCTTGAAGGAAGAAAAGTGTCAGTTGGAATCCAAAGGTGGATTCTTGTCAAGAAGCACCTGAAAGCAGAGGAGACAGAGTTTGGGTCACTTGATAGTGAGCAGGGGCTTGGTAGACGAATGCCCACCGATGGGTGCTTCAGGTTGGTTGATGGAGTCCTTGACTCTGCAGCTGCGGGGACCAGGAGATGTCGAGGATGACCAGGAGCTGGATTCAAGCTGTCCCACGAAGGATGTCGAGTGCTGAGGGGTCAGTGTCCGGCGGGAGCACCAACAAGCCTTGGCAATGGCAACCCACGCAGAAGGTCAAGGATGTGTACGGTTCGGACCAGCAAGGTCCAGGAGACTCACCAAACACAGAGGAGTCAGGGCGAGCCTGGTGCAACCAGGGGAGCCCAAGAAAAGCAGAGTTGACCCTCAAGTGGACACACAGGCCGGAGGCACAGGAGTCGCGAGAGGACCTCGAGCGATTTCACCAAACAACAGCCCACTGAGCACTCAGTGTGAGGAGGTCGAAGCTCTTGGTAGGAAATGGTGCCAGAGGTTGTTATGTTATGTTAAAATGTATTTGAAAAGCACCCAAGTGCATTACCTGCCATCATCTGGAGTCTATTGCCGTGAGGGGAACGGCCCTTGTCCGGTGTCTTTTGCCGTGAGGGGAACGGGCTTCATCGCCAGTAAAGCGCGATGTGAGGGGAACGGCTGGAACTCCAAATTCCAAGCAGCCTCGCGCCGCTCTGACGCTGCACTTGTGCCCGTAGGCGCAATATAAGCTCCGCCCACTCCCCGCAGCGCGGGACACTTGAAAAGCACCCAAGTGCATTACCTGCCATCATCTGGAGTCTATTGCCGTTAGGGGAACGGCCCTTGTCCGGTGTCTTTTGCCGTGAGGGGAACGGCCTTCATCGCCAGTAAACGCGCCGTGAGGGGAACGGCTGGAACTCCAAATTCCAAGCAGACTCGCGCCGCTCTGACGCTGCACTTGCGCCCTGAGGCGCAATATAAGCTCCGCCCACTCCCCGCAGCGCGGGACGCGGGCGGGCCCGTCTGCGCCCGTCTGCGCCCGTCAGAGCCTGAAAGAGACTGGGCTGGGCCACACCTTTTGGTCCTTCATGGTATAATTTCCTGCCGTCTATGGACTTGTGAAGGTAATCGGACCACAAGGTTGTATTTGCAAGTCACTGAAAATGGGGAAACGCACTCACAATGGGAAAAAACCAGTAGTTTCTCTTCAATCGCCGCCATGTCATCAGCCCACCTCGATTGATAAGATGCTCCAGAGGGCTATAGGGGTGGTTACAAACTAAATTGAACTAACTGAAAGACGGCTGTCGATAACAATGGATCTAGCCCAACCCCTGCTTAACTCTGAATTGCAAAGTGTCCTGTTATCCAGTAACCCTGACCATTCTAGGGTCCAACCGAGTACACAAGCCCTAGTTCACGATGTCCCGACCTTGGACTTGTATACCGAAGATGCCCCTGCAGCTATTCAAAAGAAAGTGAATGCTAAGCCTGCTGTGAAAATCACAAGATCCCGGAAGAAGGGAATTAAGGATGCTGTAGAGAATGGGGGGCCAGAGAATGAGGGGCAGGGGGGGCATGTGAAAGAAGGTACAGATAAACCATTGTGGGTGTTAAAACTGGTAAAGGACCTTTATTCGGAAATAAGAAAGATAATTAAGGAGGAGCTGACCACCTTGACCTCTAGGGTAGACAAATTTACCTCTCTATTAGATGTCTATGCTAGTAAAGCAGATCATAGGGAGGCAGATCTATACCAGCTGACTAAATCTTTAGCCCATCTAGTCCACCCAAGAAAAGATCAGGTCCCAGAAGCTACCTGTAATACAACACCACAAGTGCAGAGCAACAGGGAAGTCTTGGTTTTACATTCAAACACATCTAGCAAACCAAGTGATACTATTGCCAGCTTAGAAAGCCAGGAGCCAAGACGGAGGTGGGAAGGAAACAAAGACCCCCAGCAGAAGAACCCCAAGCTGAAGTAAACAGGCAACAACTGGGTGTGAAACATAGAATTAAAGAAGGTCAAGACCTTCGTATAGGGGCATTAGAAGGCAGCCCAATATTACCGTGTATTAACCTTCCCCCTGACTCTATACCATATGTCCTGATTTTAACCAATGTGCCAGAACTCAAAATGGGGCAAAGGGAATCACATCATGACTTAAAAAATAAATGTATTTTCTGGCTATCTAAACAACTTCAATTCCCCACAGGGATGCAAATGAGATTTTATTCACACGCAGGGTGGGGTGGGTAGGCCAAAGAGCCAAAGATATAGCTGGGGACACCATTGTGATTAATTTTAGAAATCCACAGGTTGTTAGGACACTTTTAACCCGCACCCATCAAGGGTATGAAGGGGGCATTAGGCCCCTCCCATTGGGGTACTTTTACCCCCGAGACCGGTTCCTGACAACAATTTATGGACAGTCTTTGGGGCGGGGTCTAGATATCGGTATGAGCAAAATTTAAACATAGGGCAGGAGTATCCGAGCCCATTGTTTTTTAACCTCCCACTTGTAAATAGATTTGCTCCCTGGAATCTGTAGACTGACTAAAACCAGTGCAGTCATTAGAACTAAAGAAAACCGAACAGGTAGACAGGAGGGTTGATGGAGCAGAAATAGTTTATAGTGAGGGATTGGAGAAGCTAACTTTGACTCATACCACATCAGGCTCACCACCATTGCTAGCGCAAACAACTATAGGCCACCAACAGCTGATCCAAGTATCTACACCTATTAATCCTGCCCATCTTGCTATCAGAAAAAGCTCTAAGTTGGCTGTAGTGGCTTACGGAAACTCAAATCAGTCACCAAGCAACAAGCCCAAGTTCCGCGTTTTATCTTGGAACATTGCGGGTCTCATTTCCAAACAGGGAAACCCGGAGTGGGGATCCCTTATTGACGCAAATGACATCTGCATGTTCCAAGAAACATGGGCTAGAGAGGTCACTCATAGACCGGGCTATGTGACCTATTGCTTAACAGCCACCAGTGGGGGAAGGGGAAGACCTGCGGGAGGACTGTGCACCTGGGTTGCTGTGCACTTAGGATGCACTGCAAGGCAGGTTGATACAGCCTCACGTGATATACTCTGTGTCATCTTGAGTTTCCCCACTAAATTCAGAATAGCTTTAATTAATGTTTATTCTCACCCGGTTAGCTACGGCAAGGAGTCGGCTACTCTTGAGCAGCTGTCAACCTTCCTGTACACAATTCCTGACGGTATTTTGGTGGTTCTTGCTGGCGACTTTAATTGCCAGTATGAACCACTGAAGGACCTGATTGAGGGTGATATTGATGAGGAAGACCAGTACCGGTCTATTCCAGAATTAAATGCTCCACCAACGCGAGCCTGGACACCATTGGTACTTCAAATGAACACCCTCACATTGACGCATTCCTTCAGGGCCTGTAATGGTCGCACTAAGTCTGATTCTCCAGCGAAATATACTTATAATAGACCAGGAAGTTCTTCCATACTAGATTACATCCTGATGGATACCAATTCCTGGCATTGGGTGATCGACTTCAAGGTCATACCTAGATATGATAGCGACCATAATGCTCTGTTATTAGAGATCCTATCGCCCTGTTCCAGGGATGTCCTTGATAAGCACCCTAATAGGCCAAGGCCAATTTTAGTTGGCTGCAGGAGGAGAGTAAGATGGGGGGCCCTCTGTAATTCGGAGGAAAAGTTGGCTTCCCTCTACCAAATTGCCATCCCACACCTTGAAGTTGCCAATCAACTTAGTATTGCAGCTCCTCTTAACATAGTTTTAACAGAAATTGGGAGTAATCACCAAAGCCTAGTAACTGACTTGGCAAATATTTTTTTCCCTGTTACAAAACATAAATTAAAGGCGTCTGTGGGCCACTCCTCAATCAATCAATCAATCACGGCATTTATAGAGCGCGCTACTCACCCGGGAGGGTCTCAAGGCGCTGGGGGAGGGGGTAAGTTACTGCTCGAACAGCCAGGTCTTGAGCTGCTTCCTGAAGGAGAGATGGTCCTGGGTTCGCCGAAGGTGAGTGGGGAGGGAGTTCCAGGTCTTGGCTGCCAGGTAGGAGAAGGATCTTCCTCCGGCGGTGGTTCTGCGGATGCGTGGTACGGTGGCGAGGGCGTGGCTGGTTGATCGTAGCTGGCGTGTGGGCGTGTAGAAGGTCATGCGGTCGTTGAGGTACTTTGGGCCCAGGTCGTGGAGGGCCTTGTGTGCGTGGGTGAGGAGTCTGAACGTGATTCTCTTGCTGACGGGGAGCCAGTGCAGGTCTTTCAGGTGCACGGTGATGTGGCTGTGTCGGGGGATGTCCAGGATGAGTCGTGCGGAGGCGTTCTGGATGCGCTGGAGTCTCTTTTGAAGTTTGGCTGTGGTTCCGGCGTAGAGGGTGTTCCCATAGTCCAGTCGGCTGGTGACGAGTGCCTGGGTGACGGTCTTCCTGGTTTCAGTGGGGATCCATCTGAAGATCTTGCGGAGCATGCGCAGGGTGTTGAAGCATGAAGATGAGACGGCGTTGACTTGTCTGGTCATCGACAGGGAGGAGTCCAGGATGAAGCCCAGGTTGCGTGCGTGGTCCGTTGGCTTGGGCGCGGTGCCCAGGGCCGGGGGCCACCAGGAGTCGTCCCAGGCGGAGGGTGATGAGCCCAGGATGAGGACTTCCGTCTTATCTGAGTTCAGTTTAAGGCGGCTGTTCCTCATCCAGTCGGCGACGTCTCTCATCCCGTCGTGTAGGTTGGCTCTGGCGGTGGTGGGGTCGTTGGTGAGGGAGAGGATCAGCTGGGTGTCGTCGGCGTAGGAGATGATGTTGAGGTTGTGTCGGCGTGCGATGGCTGCGAGGGGGCTCATGTAGACGTTGAAGAGGGTTGGGCTGAGTGAGGATCCTTGTGGAACGCCGCAGATGACTTCGGTGGCTTCGGATCTGAACGGGGGAGGCGGACTCTCTGGGTTCTTCCGGCGAGGAACGAGATGATCCATTCCAGTGCTTTCTCTCGGATTCCGATGTTGCTGAGGCGCTTCACTAGGGTGCGGTGGCAGACGGTGTCGAACGCCGCAGAGAGGTCCAAGAGGATGAGGGCAGCTGTTTCCCCGTTGTCGGTTAGGGTTCTGATGTCGTCGGTGGCTGCGATAAGGGCGGTCTCGGTGCTGTGGTTGGCCCGAAACCCGGACTGCGAGGGGTCGAGGGATCCATTCGTCTCGAGGAAGGCGGCAAGCTGTCTGTTGACGGTCTTCTCGATGACTTTGGCCGGAAACGGAAGGAGCGAGATGGGACGGTAGTTCTTGAGGTCGGTGGGGTCCGCCGTTGGTTTCTTCAGGAGGGCGGTAAGCTCGGCGTGCTTCCAGCTCTCCGGGAAGGTGGCGGTGTGGAAGGAGGAGTTGATGATGTCCCGGAGATGGGGTGCGATGGTGGCGTCGGCTTTGTTGAAGACGTGGTGTGGGCAGGGGTCGGTTGGTGATCCGGAGTGGATGGAGTTCATCGTGCGGGTGGTGTCTTCGGTGCTGATCGGGGTCCAGTTGCAGAGGGTGGTGGTGGCGGGCGTTGGTTCGGCGGTAGGGTGCGTTGTTTGTGCGTCGAAGCTGTTGTGTATGTCGGTGATCTTGCGGTGGAAGAACGCGGAGAGTGAGTTGCAGAGGTCTTGCGAGGGGGTGATGTCGTTGTTTCCGGCGCTGGGGTTGGAGAACTCTTTGACGATGCTGAAAAGTTCCTTGCTGTCATGGGCGTTGTTGTCCAGTCGTTCTTTGAGTGCCGACTTCTTGGTGGCACGGATCAGCTGGTGGTGTTTGCGGGTGGCGTGCTTGAGGGCGGTCCTGTTGTCTGTGGTCTGGTCGAGTCGCCAGGTTTTCTCGAGAGTGCGGCAGTTCTTCTTGGATTCCTTGAGTTCGTTGGTGAACCAAGGGGTTTTCTTGCTTCCGGGTCTGCTGGGAGGGTTTTTAGTGGTGCGAGGTCGTCGGCGCAGGCGGTCAGCCACTTGGCGAGGTTGCTGGCTGCTTCGTTTGGGTCCGTTGTGTTGGTGGGTGTGTTCTGGCTGAGGGAGGCGGTGAGCTGCTCGGCGGTGATCTTGCTCCAGCTCCGGCGGGGAGCCTGTTGCGGGTGGTGGTGGGTCGCAGTCTTTCTGAAGCTGAAGTGGACGCAGCTGTGGTCGGTCCAGTGGAGTCCGGTGGCGTGGCTGAAGGAGATGTGCTTGCTGGACGAGAAGACGGGGTCAAGCGTGTGGCCGGCGTAGTGGGTGGGCGTGTTCACCAGTTGCTTGAGTCCGAGGTTGGCGAGGTTGTCCAGCAGGGCGGTGGTGTTTCTGTCGTTGTTGTTCTCCAGGTGGAAGTTGAGGTCCCCTAGGAGGATGTAGTCGGCTGAGGGCATGGCGTGCGGGCTGATGAAGTCTGCGATGTCTTCGCTGAATAGTGTGCGTGGTCCCGGGGGTCTGTAGATGAGGGTGCCTCGGAGGGTGGTCTTGGGGTCAGTGTGTATCTGGAAGTGTAGGTGTTCGGCGGCGGTGAAGGTCTCGTCGGAGTTAGTCGAGATGCGGATGGTGTTCTTGTGTACGATGGCGATGCCTCCTCCCGTCTGGTTGACGCGGTCCTTCCGGGTGATCTTGTATCCATCCGGGATGGCTATGGCGATGTCGGGCGCTGAGGAGGCGTTCATCCAGGTCTCGGTGAGGAAGGCGATGTCCGGTGCTGTTGCGTCGAGCAGGTCCCAGAGTTCCACGGCGTGCCTGTGGACGGAGCGGGTGTTCAGCAGGATGCATTTCAGGTGGTTGCTGCTGGTGCTCGACTTGGCGGAGGTGGTGCACGTCCGGGGGCAGGTGAATCGGCAGGCTTGGCAGGCGAAGGGTCCGTGGGTGCGTCTCGGTGAGGCTCGGTAGCAGGCAGGGTTCCGGCCGGCATTGAGTGCGGTGAGTGTGGCGGCGTCGTAGGTCCGTCGAGTAGTGTTGCGTTGGTGGGTTCCAGGGGTTCTGGCGCTGGGCGCGGTCCAGTCGCGGACGGGCGCAGACGGGCTTGCCTTAGGCGCGCCTTCGGCGCGCCAGCGGCGCGCCCGCTGCGCACGTCCGCTGCGCGGCCGTGCAGCGGCCGCCATTTATGGGGAGGTGGGAGGGAGGAGCAGCTGGGAGGCGGGAGGCAGGGGCAGCGAATGGGCAGTCAGGGGGCGGGGCCGCAGGGAACGCAGCGGCGGGAGTGGCGAGAGGCAGCGGGGGCACAGAAAGGAAAAACAGGGGGACAGCAGACAAAATCACGGGCACAACAACAGTGGGGCAGCGAGGGGCACAGAAAGGAAAAACAGGGGGACAGCAGACAAAATCACGGGCACAACAACAGTGGGGCAGCGAGGGGCACAGAAAGGAAAAACAGGGGGACAGCAGACAAAATCACGGGCACAACAAGAGTGGGGCAGCGAGGGGCACAGAAAGGAAAAACAGGGGGAGAGCAGGCAAAATCACGGGCACAACAACAGTGGGGCAGCGAGGGGTACAGAAAGGAAAAACAGGGGGACAGCAGACAAAATCACGGGCACAACAACAGTGGGGCAGCGAGGGGCACAGAAAGGAAAAACAGGGGGAGAGCAGACAAAAACGGGCACCGGGGCCACAAGCGGAGGGCGATCTTACCTACAGGAGCAGCGGGCAGACAACACAGGCGGAGCTGTGTGGTGGGGGAGCGACCTACCTGGCAAGGTCAAGGGTCGCTCTCTCACCGTGCAGCGGCCGCCATTTATGGGGAGGTGGGAGGGAGGAGCAGCTGGGAGGAGGGAGGCAGGGGCAGCGAATGGGCAGTCAGGGGGCGGGGCCGCAGGGAACGCAGCGGCGGGAGTGGCGAGAGGCAGCGGGGGCACAGAAAGGAAAAACAGGGGGACAGCAGACAAAATCACGGGCACAACAACAGTGGGGCAGCGAGGGGCACAGAAAGGAAAAACAGGGGGACAGCAGACAAAATCACGGGCACAACAACAGTGGGGCAGCGAGGGGCACAGAAAGGAAAAACAGAAGGAGAGCAGGCAAAATCACGGGCACAACAACAGTGGGGCAGCGAGGGGTACAGAAAGGAAAAACAGGGGGACAGCAGACAAAATCACGGGCACAACAACAGTGGGGCAGCGAGGGGCACAGAAAGGAAAAACAGGGGGAGAGCAGGCAAAATCACGGGCACAACAACAGTGGGGCAGCGAGGGTACAGAAAGGAAAAACAGGGGGACAGCAGACAAAATCACGGGCACAACAACAGTGGGGCAGCGAGGGGCACAGAAAGGAAAAACAGGGGAGAGCAGACAAAAACGGGCACCGGGGCCACAAGCGGAGGGCGATCTTACCTACAGGAGCAGCGGGCAGACAACACAGGCGGAGCTGTGTGGTGGGGGAGCGACCTACCTGGCAAGGTCAAGGGTCGCTCTCCTCACCGTGCAGCGGCCGCCATTTATGGGGAGGTGGGAGGGAGGAGCAGCTGGGAGGAGGGAGGCAGGGGCAGCGAATGGGCAGTCAGGGGGCGGGGCCGCAGGGAACGCAGCGGCGGGAGTGGCGAGAGGCAGCGGGGGCACAGAAAGGAAAAACAGGGGGACAGCAGACAAAATCACGGGCACAACAACAGTGGGGCAGCGAGGGGCACAGAAAGGAAAAACAGGGGGACAGCAGACAAAATCACGGGCACAACAACAGTGGGGCAGCGAGGGGCACAGAAAGGAAAAACAGGGGGACAGCAGACAAAATCACGGGCACAACAACAGTGGGGCAGCGAGGGGTACAGAAAGGAAAAACAGGGGGACAGCAGACAAAATCACGGGCACAACAACAGTGGAGCAGCGAGGGGCACAGAAAGGAAAAACAGGGGGACAGCAGACAAAATCACGGGCACAACAACAGTGGGGCAGCGAGGGGTACAGAAAGGAAAAACAGGGGGACAGCAGACAAAATCACGGGCACAACAACAGTGGGGCAGCGAGGGGCACAGAAAGGAAAAACAGGGGGACAGCAGACAAAATCACGGGCACAACAACAGTGGGGCAGCGAGGGGCACAGAAAGGAAAAACAGGGGGAGAGCAGGCAAAATCACGGGCACAACAACAGTGGGGCAGTGAGGGGTACAGAAAGGAAAAACAGGGGGACAGCAGACAAAATCACGGGCACAACAACAGTGGGGCAGCGAGGGGCACAGAAAGGAAAAACAGGGGGACAGCAGACAAAATCACGGGCACAACAACAGTGGGGCAGCGAGGGGCACAGAAAGGAAAAACAGGGGGAGAGCAGGCAAAATCACGGGCACAACAACAGTGGGGCAGCGAGGGGTACAGAAAGGAAAAACAGGGGGACAGCAGACAAAATCACGGGCACAACAACAGTGGGGCAGCGAGGGGCACAGAAAGGAAAAACAGGGGGAGAGCAGACAAAAACGGGCACCGGGGCCACAAGCGGAGGGCGATCTTACCTACAGGAGCAGCGGGCAGACAACACAGGCGGAGCTGTGTGGTGGGGGAGCGACCTACCTGGCAAGGTCAAGGGTCGCTCTCCTCACCGTGCAGCGGCCGCCATTTATGGGGAGGTGGGAGGGAGGAGCAGCTGGGAGGAGGGAGGCAGGGGCAGCGAATGGGCAGTCAGGGGGCGGGGCCGCAGGGAACGCAGCGGCGGGAGTGGCGAGAGGCAGCGGGGGCACAGAAAGGAAAAACAGGGGGACAGCAGACAAAATCACGGGCACAACAACAGTGGGGCAGCGAGGGGCACAGAAAGGAAAAACAGGGGGACAGCAGACAAAATCACGGGCACAACAACAGTGGGGCAGCGAGGGGCACAGAAAGGAAAAACAGGGGGACAGCAGACAAAATCACGGGCACAACAACAGTGGGGCAGCGAGGGGTACAGAAAGGAAAAACAGGGGGACAGCAGACAAAATCACGGGCACAACAACAGTGGGGCAGCGAGGGGCACAGAAAGGAAAAACAGGGGGACAGCAGACAAAATCACGGGCACAACAACAGTGGGGCAGCGAGGGGTACAGAAAGGAAAAACAGGGGGACAGCAGACAAAATCACGGGCACAACAACAGTGGGGCAGCGAGGGGCACAGAAAGGAAAAACAGGGGGACAGCAGACAAAATCACGGGCACAACAACAGTGGGGCAGCGAGGGGCACAGAAAGGAAAAACGGGGAGAGCAGGCAAAATCACGGGCACAACAACAGTGGGGCAGTGAGGGGTACAGAAAGGAAAAACAGGGGGACAGCAGACAAAATCACGGGCACAACAACAGTGGGGCAGCGAGGGGCACAGAAAGGAAAAACAGGGGGACAGCAGACAAAATCACGGGCACAACAACAGTGGGGCAGCGAGGGGCACAGAAAGGAAAAACAGGGGAGAGCAGGCAAAATCACGGGCACAACAACAGTGGGGCAGCGAGGGGTACAGAAAGGAAAAACAGGGGGACAGCAGACAAAATCACGGGCACAACAACAGTGGGGCAGCGAGGGGCACAGAAAGGAAAAACAGGGGGAGAGCAGACAAAAACGGGCACCGGGGCCACAAGCGGAGGGCGATCTTACCTACAGGAGCAGCGGGCAGACAACACAGGCGGAGCTGTGTGGTGGGGGAGCGACCTACCTGGCAAGGTCAAGGGTCGCTCTCCGCTTGTGGCCCCGGTGCCCGTTTTTGTCCTGGTACAATGGTGACTGTCGAAGGGCCAAGCAATCATTAATCCAAGCAATTATAGCTAAGGATAGACTAATGATAAAAGACAAGCGGATTGCTTATAAAACCACCATCAGTGCAGCCAAAAAACAGTGGGAAGGCGATAAATGGGAAAGTATGAGGGTTGCTTTATGCTCTAGGGATATGCAGACCTTTTGGAACCTAGTGAACACTGGCTCCAAAGAAGGTAAATCGGCAGTAGAGCCAAACCTTGGGGCAGAAATTTGGAAGATCCACTTTGAATTGCTCTATGCAAGGGGGGAGGAAGAAGCTGGACAAATTACGAACAAGTCCACCAACCTACAGCTACCATTCCCTAATGCCCCAGAAATCACCCTTACAGAGATAATGGATGCACTAAGCAGAGTAACCCCTGCAAAGGCGCCAGGTTTAGACAAGATCCCAGGTGACCTTTTCCGCAATGAACCCAGTATTTGGGCACCATATTTCTGGACCCTATTTAATGCCATTCTACAGGGAATGCCAATCCCGACTACCTGGCTGGGGGCGGAGATTATTCCTATTTATAAAAAGGGTTCACCACTCCTCCCCGCTAATGACCGCTCGATTAGTCTCCTAGATGTTACTCAAAAAATCTATGCACGAGTGCTATTGGACCGTCTAGAGAGCTGGATGGAGGAGTATTCCATACTCAGCCCCTACCAGGCAGGTTTTAGAGCTAGGATGTCCACAATAGATCAGATTTTAAGGCTGCAACTCCTCTACTGGAAGACAGTGTCCTTGGGGGGAGGCAGCCTTTATCTGATCTTTGTGGACTTAAAATCAGCATTTGACCTGGTCCCTAGGGATAAACTCTGGTCTACTTTGATAAATATGGGGGTTCCCTCGTATCTTTGTCATCAGATCAAGCGGCTCCATGAATCTAACTATGCGCAAGTCAGATATGGGAAAAATGGTGAGCTTACTGATCCCATAGTCATAGATAGAGGTGTAAGACAGGGGTGTGTATTGGCCCCTACCCTCTTCTGTCTATTTATTAATGACCTCGTGGAGCATCTGACTGCTGGGAGGGATGTAGACGCTCCCAAGTTGGCGAACCACAGGGTTCCAGCCCTGATGTTCGCCGATGATACCCTGCTACTATCCAAGTCCCCAATGGGGATTCAACGAGCCTTGGATATTTTCCATTCGTTCTGTAAAAGTAGGGGTTTGGAGATAAACTCCCTAAAGACTAAATATATGGTCTTTAATGCAGGTGACTCCACACATTCAAATCCTCTTCTAGATGGGAAACCACTAGAGAAAGTCACAGTTTTTGACTACTTAGGACTTACACTCACCGACAAAATGGAGTTGAATGCGCAAATAAAGAAATCCAGCTTAAAACTGGCCCAAACATCGGGGGGGCTAGCTAAGATGTTCAAGAAATGTACCCATAAAATGGTTGGCCCGGTAATGGAAATTTATAAGGCGCAAGCAAGGGGGGCGGCCCTCTATGGAGCTGAAATCTGGGGCCATCGTTCATGGGATCCCCTCTCCAAGAATGAGAATTTCTTTATTAGGCAAATTCTGGGTCTCCCGAAAAGTACACCACTGACGCCACTCCGAATGGACCTTGGGGTCAGTCCAATAGCTGAGGAAGTCGCCCTTAGACCCCTCCTTCACTGGCGATGTCTTTGGAGTACCCCAGAGTTAGTGGTTTTTAAAGAAGAGATGACTGAGGTGTTAAATCTGCAGGGGGCAGGCAAAATCCCATGGTTAGCCTACATTAAAAACATTCTAGTTGCCATGAGGATGGGCGACCTATGGACTAATGCTGAGGCAACCTCCCTGACAACCCCCAGGAAGGTTCTTTCAAAGCTTTTCAGAGAATATAAACTAAATCTGACCAAGGCAAATCCCACCTCAGGTATATTGACTACGCAATTTCTAGAGGTTAAAGACCAATACAGGTTAGAACCTGTCCTCGATGCTATCCAGCCCCCCCTAGCTAAAAAACTTTACATACAATTTAGGCACGGTGTGTTACCACTCCGTGCCTTTACAAATAACTGGGGGTGTGCTTTGATCAAGGGCTGTCCGGTCTGTGATAATATTCCAGAGACGGACCAACATGTACTATTTTTTTGTCCGGCATACAAAAAGATCAGGCGTCGTTGGCTACAACAGGTCTGCCGGAACCTCGGGACAAATCACTGTGTTGAGGCTTACAGGATATTAAAATACAAAATAAATATCGAGAGACTGAATACACAATAGGGAGGCTGTTATCGTATGTGGTGCGCACGTTTAGCTATACTAAAATCCAGCTTGGTTTAATTCGACCCTTTTCCAGCCTTTTATTATTTTTATGCACTTTTTTAATAATTTTAACTTTTTAATACATGCAAATTGAATAGTTATATGTATATTAATCATTTTATCTGGAGTTTCCACTAATGTACTTGCATCTATCCCTGGGAAATTGAACTGTATGAAATGTGTCCCATTTTTTATCTGTGCTTTTATGGCCAGAAAGGCCGAAATAAAAATATTTTGAATTTAATTGAATAAAATGTATTTCTAGAGCGCATGTTCACCAGGCGGTTTCTTGGCGCTAGGAGAGGACGGTGGCGGTTGCATAGTAATATGAGTTTATCAATTATACGCCTGGGTGAATAGCCAGGTCTTAAGTAGTTTCCTGAACTTCATGTAAGAATCGGCATTACGCAGATTAGGGGAGGGAGTTCCAGAACTGAGGGGCCAAGGTCATGTATCTGAGACCTCCATGTTTCTTACGTTTGAAGGTTTGGGGGTCAGTAAGTTTTTTTTAGAGAAACATAGATTGCAAGAGGGGATGTACCGATGTATATTGGAGGCAATGAAGGCGGGCCCGCGTCCTGATAGGGCTTTATGGATGGTACAGCCCAGTTTAAATAGGGAGCGTTGAGGTAGGGGGAGCCAATGAAGGCTTCTCAACAGCGGGCTCACATGCTGGTGTTTAGGTTGACCGAAAATGAGTCTAGCTGCATGATTCTGGACTAGTTGCAGCCGGTGTAACTGGTATGCCGGTATATAGGGAATTTGCGTAATCAATACGCGAAGTGACCAGGGCCAGAACCACTTGGTTCTACTGGGAGCACAATGCCCTTAGGGAAACGCCAACAAGCATATGCACTTGCAAATGTACGCAGTACACAAGGGTTTGGGTATTGCAGCCCCCACGAGGGATTCGGACCTCAAACTTGGTGAGAGGGCAGCTCGGACCTCAAGGGATATAGAAACCCACCTCCTGTGTTGTTGAAGCCTCCGGAGTCTGTAGGAGCTCAGGATCAGCAGACCGAACATCAGTGTTGTGGAGCCTGCGAATGTAGGGGAATGACTCCTGCACTCTAAGGGAGATATCTTCGGTTGTCCTTGATGCTCCACAGGTCCTGCATGGATCCTGTATGGTGCACATATGATGCAGCAGAATGAGTGGGAGTCGAAGTCGGGCCCAAACGAAGTCCAGAGTGTCCAGACTGTCGAAGTTCAGTGGTTTCTGGTTCAGAATCTTGTCCACGTCGAATCTAAGGACCTACAGCCAGGTAAGCCCTTAAGTACCCAAGGAAGAGGGTTGGCGAGATTCAGGGGACCCTCCCAGGGGAGGGTCTGGACAGTGGGGAGGTTACTCCCATGTCCTTTGTCCAGTTTCGCACCAGAGCGGGAGCCAACGGCTCCCAGGACTGGTTTGAACTGGACTATGCACAGGGACACCAAATGTGCCCCTCATGCAGTCTTACAGTCACTGGCAAGCACACCCACCCAACCCTAATACACTAAATCCTGTCTGGGGGGTGGTCAGACCTCCCTGTGACAGGATGCCTATTGTTCTGTCTTCCCCTGCTCGAGCTTGGCTTAGCAGCAGGAGGGCGTCTCTGGTCAGCAGCAACCATTTTGTGCTGTCCGGGACTAGAAGGCTGGTACTGGGAACACCAGGGTCCCCACGAAGCTCGCTTCTGAGAGGTGGAATTATACCTCCCACACCTGTTACCAGTGTGGGGGTATGATTCCATCATGTTTGACACCAAACACAATAGGGGTTGTGTCGCGGGGTGCCTCCCCGTGACCAGCTGGAGGGGGATGACGGCATGCAATTACCCCCTTACCTCTCTCCTGTTCTGTTTTTGCAGTCGCCGGGGGAACCGCTAACCTTGGACCACTGCGGTCCCTTTAATTCGGCTCATTGCCGCGAGGACACGCCCACCCATGTGACGGGATCACATGGTCCACCTCGAGTGACGTATGAGGATGTGCTGCTGTTTGAAAAGGGTGCCGAGGACGGAGAGGAAGGTAGCACTCCGGTGAACCGCGCTGAAGACGAAACCGAGGAAGGAGTCCGGGAGAGAAACGAGGAGTCAGCCCTGCCGTCGCACGGACTATTCGAGACCAGGCCATCGGACGCTGACGGGGACTTGAGGAGCTGGAGAAGACGCCGCGGGAAGGAGACGGAGATCGAGGGAAGGAGCCAAGGATACCGACGAGAGGGAGCCGGACCCAATCCGGTACCGCGACAACGCCAGCCACGCTCCCGGAGGTGCGTGGCTCCCTGAGGTACGTGCCCGGGTCAGAGGGTGGTTTACGAAAGGGGCTGGAGGTCCTAACTCGGTGATACCACCCGGGGTATAAAAGGGAGTTCTGCTGTCCCTCACGGGTCCTACCCCAATCACTGAAAACCCCTTGGTGGCGGTCCGGGTGACTTCCTACACAACCCCCCTTACTTGTGCCATAACACGATAGCCTACCCTGACCCTGTACTTCTTTCTCTTTCTTTTGCCCATACGGAGACCGACGACCTCACCTGCCAGACGAGAGGGATATCAGTCTACAACTCCTGACAAGCCCTGAAGTTAAAGAGCAAAGGAGACCACTATGGACTGATCTGTATTTCACAATAAAAGACCGTTACTGTTACCTCTCATACTCTGGCCTCCTCGTGTTTCTCCACACGTGGTGTCAGAAGTGGGATAAAAGGTCCATTGAACCGCCAACAATGGAGACCCTCATCCAACAACTCATTATAGGGCAGGAGAAACTCGAGTGGGCCCTGGAGAAGCACATGACGTCGGCCCAGGCCGACAGGGAACTGTTCAGCACATCTATGAACCAGCAATTAGAAAGTCTCTATAAGGTGTCGGACAGACAGGACGAGATCGTGAAACAATTGCCAGGGAGGCAAGGGGTCTCAACGGCGTTCCCCACTGTACCCCTACAGAAATACAATGAAGGAGAGGACCCCGACTCATTTCTCCTTAACTTCGAACGCGCGGCCCGTGCCTCTGGCTGGCCAGAGGCCAAATGGCCTTTCTTCCTAGCCCCGTTATTGACAGGAGAGGCCCAGGCAGCTTATCAGGCAGCCAACCCCCTAGGTACTTCCTCCTACGTAGAAATAAAGGGCATAATATTGGACCATCTAGGGTTGGATGCTGAAGCTTATAGATCACGCTTTAGGAGGGAAAAGGGGAAGCCAGGAGATACACCAAAGACACTGTTTCACAAACTAAAGACAGCTGCTGATAAATGGCTGAGGCCCCGAGACCACACTAAAGAAGAGATCATGGCCATGATTTACCTTGAGCAATTCCTAGAGGCCTTACCCTACCCAACGCAGAAATGGTTAAAACAACATACTGGTCTTACCCTTGAGCAAACAATAGAAATGGCATCCACCTATTCCAGGGCACAACCGAAAGCACCAATCTGGGAGGGGAGAACAGACAACGACCAGGTGTAGGCAAACCCGAAAGAAGACACCCAGGTTCTCGCTTGAGTTCCCCAAACCCCGACCACCTAGACCGGAACCTGTAACAGGAAAAGGACCACAGTGTTTTGATTGTGGTACTTGGGGACATATTGCCCGGTATTGCCCATCGAGAAAGACCAGCGAGGAACCCATGGACATAAACTATTTACCCCGCCACGTCATGTATACGGAGGAATTCGGTACCGGGTTTTATGTAAGTCTAGTCTTAGACGGGGTCCACGTAAAGGCACTCCTTGACTCGGGTTGCAGACAATCCGTCATACAGAGCTCCCTCGTCACCACCAAAGACATAGTCCCCCACCGGGTAATCCCCATTAAATGCGTTCACGGGGATGTTAAATCCTATCCAGCCGCCCAGATAAAAGTGAGGTTACCTAATGGGAAGGATCTGTGGGCTATCGTAGGGGTATTGCCTTGTTTGCCCGAGAGACTTATCCTGGGAACAGACCATCCTGAGTTTATGGTACTCCTCCGGAACAAGATCAGGGAGTTACAGCCAGAGTCCACCGTACTTATCAGTCAGGCTCCTTGGCAAAGCGACAGGAACTTCCAATATGCGCAGAAAAGCGACCCTACCCTCCAAGCTGCGTGGCAACAGGCCTCCCTGCCTATCACCACCTATCCTGCTTTTACCATCGAGAACGACCTTCTATACAGGGTGGGTGGTCCAAACACCACCAAGCAGCTGCTTGTACCCAACAGCTTTAGGGAGCAGGTCATGTTTTTCGCGCATAGCCACCTGATAGCAGGACATACAGGGTCCCAAAAAACCAGTCAGACAATCCTTGAGCACTTCTATTGGCCAGGTATATACGCACAGATTACCAGATATTGCCAAGAATGCGAGGTGTGCCAAAGGAAAAACCCCTATCGCCCTCCAGCGGTCCCATTGCAACCTCTACCAATCATTGGTAGACCTTTCGATCGCATTGGTATGGATCTTATCGGCCCTTTGCCTAAATCAAAGAAGGGGAACCAATACGCGCTAGTCATTATCGACTACGCCACCCGTTACCCGAAGCATTCCCCTTGAGAACACCCAATACCGTCTCTATCTGTGAGAAGCTGATGGAGTTGTTCTCACGAGTTGGTTTTCCCCACGAGATACTTACGGATCAAGGCACACCGTTCGTTTCTAAACTGATGGCCCAGGTGTGTAAGTCGTTGGACATAACCCAAATCAAAACATCTGTATACCATCCTCAAACGGACGGTTTATGTGAGCGCTACAATGGCACTATCAAACTTACTTTACAAAAAATGATGACCGCCGAAGGCGCTAATTGGGATGCCCTGCTACCTCTGGCATTATTCGTTATACGGTGCCAGAAACAAAGCAGCCTTGCTTGTTCCCCTTTTGAGCTCCTGTATGGTAGACAACCGCGTACTCTCCTAGAGATGACGCGGGAAGCCTGGGAAAGGGAAACCCCCGAAGAGACCCAGGCTCTTCTCGATTATTCAAAAGGATTGAGGTCACGGTTGTCCAAACTAAGGGAGTTTGCACATAGCAATCTCGAAAGGGCTCAACAAAAACAGCAGGTGTTTTATGATAAAGGCAAGAAGTGGCGACATCTTAAAGTGCATGACTGGGTCTTGGTCCTTCTGCCGGCTTCTCTCCCTAAACATCGCGCAGAATGGAAGGGACCTTATGAGGTCATAGAGAAGATAGGGTTAACCACCTACCGTCTTCGTCTCTCCAAACAGAAGACCCAAATGTACCATATTAACTTACTGAAGAAGTGGTTAGGGGCTCCACCTAATTCTGTTGTGCTCTTAGCCACTAAATCGGAAACACCCAAGACTACCTTGTCTTCCTTGGACATGAATATGTCCCTGCAGGAACAACAGAGGAAGTCATTACAAGCAGTGTTAGCGACGTTTTCTTCTGTCTTTTCTGATACACCCGGACGGACCCATTTGATTGAGCATACTATCCCCTCTATACCGGGAAAGACCATAAGACAACGCCCTTATCGAATCCCTGCTGCTCGTAGAGAGGCTATAGAAAACGAAATACAGAACATGCTCAAGTCAGGCATCATCAGACCCTCCAAGAGCGATTGGTCCTCACCAATAGTCCTCGTACCCAAACCCGATGGGACTGTGAGGTTCTGTATAGACTTTAGAGCGGTTAATTCCATCACCCAATTTGACTCTTACCCTCTCCCACGAGTGGATGAACTAATAGAGCAATTGGGGGAGGCCAAATACATAAACACCTTGGATCTAACCAAGGGCTATTGGCAAGTACCTCTCTCCCCCAAAGACCTACACAAAACCGCGTTCTCCACTCCGTCCGGTCTATACGAGTTCACAGTCCTCCCTTTTGGTTTACATGGCGCCCCCGCTACTTTCCAGCATTTGATGGATGTAGTGTTGAGATCACATCAGGGTTACTCAGCAGCCTATCTGGACGATATTATCATCTACAGCACAGATTGGGACCAACACTTGTCACACTGCCAGAAGATATTCCATGCCCTTCGGGAAGCTGGTCTGCATATCAACTCGAAGAAGTCAAAGATAGCCTATCACAAGGTCCGCTACCTGGGTTACCTACTAGGGGAGGGGGTGATAGAACCACAACAAGAGAAAATAAAGGCGATTACCAACACGCCTTTCCCCCGAACGAAAAAGGGCAACCGGGCCTTTTTAGGGTTACTGGGGTACTACCGCAGGTTCATCCCCCAATACTCCCAGATCGCCTCCCCTTTGACCGATCTCCTTCAGAAAGGGATAAAAGAGAAAGACCTCCTCTCACCATCCACCAAAGCACTTGGGGCTTTTCAGGAACTGAAGAACGTCATAACATCCAGTCCGGTGCTAATCTCCCCCGACTTTTCCGGTCCATTCATCCTTCAGACAGACGCATCTGACTCTGGGTTGGGGGCGGTGTTGTCCCAGGAGACCGGGGATGGGGTGGAGCGGCCCGTGGCCTTTATTAGTCGGAAGCTCTTCCCTCGCGAAAAGAATTACGCGATCATAGAGAAGGAGTGCCTAGCAGTCAAGTGGGCAGTGGAGAAGATGCGGTACTACCTGGAGGGTGCCCCTTTTGTGCTGTATACTGATCATGCTCCTCTCCAATGGTTGTCTCGCAACAAGGGCAACAATCCCCGGGTCCTGCGGTGGTTCCTTTCCCTCCAACCCTTCTCTTTCGAGGTCCGTCACAGGAAGGGTAGTTGTAATGCGAACGCTGACTTTCTGTCCCGTGTGCCGCAGTTCCCCGACCGTGAACTGTCTGGGGAAGGGGTGTGTCGCGGGGTGCCTCCCCGTGACCAGCTGGAGGGGGATGACGGCATGCAATTACCCCCTTACCTCTCTCCTGTTCTGTTTTTGCAGTCGCCGGGGGAACCGCTAACCTTGGACCACTGCGGTCCCTTTAATTCGGCTCATTGCCGCGAGGACACGCCCACCCATGTGACGGGATCACATGGTCCACCTCGAGTGACGTATGAGGATGTGCTGCTGTTTGAAAAGGGTGCCGAGGACGGAGAGGAAGGTAGCACTCCGGTGAACCGCGCTGAAGACGAAACCGAGGAAGGAGTCCGGGAGAGAAACGAGGAGTCAGCCCTGCCGTCGCACGGACTATTCGAGACCAGGCCATCGGACGCTGACAGGGACTTGAGGAGCTGGAGAAGACGCCGCGGGAAGGAGACGGAGATCGAGGGAAGGAGCCAAGGATACCGACGAGAGAGGGAGCCGGACCCAATCCGGTACCGCGACAACGCCAGCCACGCTCCCGGAGGTGCGTGGCTCCCTGAGGTACGTGCCCGGGTCAGAGGGTGGTTTACGAAAGGGGCTGGAGGTCCTAACTCGGTGATACCACCCGGGGTATAAAAGGGAGTTCTGCTGTCCCTCACGGGTCCTACCCCAATCACTGAAAACCCCTTGGTGGCGGTCCGGGTGACTTCCTACACAACCCCCCCTTACTTGTGCCATAACACGATAGCCTACCCTGACCCCGTACTTCTTTCTCTTTCTTTTGCCCATACGGAGACCGACGACCTCACCTGCCAGACGAGAGGGATATCAGTCTACAACTCCTGACAAGCCCTGAAGTTAAAGAGCAAAGGAGACCACTATGGACTGATCTGTATTTCACAATAAAAGACCGTTACTGTTACCTCTCATACTCTGGCCTCCTCGTGTTTCTCCACAGGTTGTTTCAGCCGTTTTAGAGTTGGTCATCACGGGGTCGCATAATGCCACTCTATATGTCGTAAATGGCTGCTTCACTAACAACCCGGGAGGATGGACTCCTTAGGCTGCAGGGGTGTCCTGCTCATGCAGTGGCACCCTCTCACTTAGAAACAAGCACCCTGCCTTCAGGATTGTTAAGGCCCACTATAGGGTGACTTATAGGTTTTAAGTGCAGTGACCCTTAGATATAGTAAACCTATATCTTAAGTAAGTGGTGCATGCACCAACTTACACAGGCTGCAATGGCAGATCTGTAGTTCCATTTTGCATGGCCTCTCATGGGTGGCATAATACATGCTTCAGCCCATGGGAGGCCTCTGGGGTACCTATGCCCTGGGTACATGTGTTCCATATACTAGGGACTGACAAGGGTACCCCAGTATCCAATCTGGAGTGTACCTAAGTATATGGCATAACAGTTTAAGGAGAAAGCAGATAGACTGGGGTCCTGAATAGCAGGATCACAGTCAGACTAGTCAAAAACAGTATTACATTCAGCAAAAAGTGGGGGTAACCATAAGAAGCAGATCCTACTTTCCTACAGTGAGTAAGCTTTGTTAAGGCATTTTACATGTCCGTTGTTGGTTTGACCACTTGATGTCCTGCGAGAGCATATGTTTTGTTCTCAGTACCATTTTTTTCCTTGTTTAGGATTGGTTTAGATAACCTAGGAGGTTTCCCTTTGTCCCTTGGCCTCTGAGGATGAGCTTTGTGCTCAAGAGGTTATTGTCACGAGACGTGTCTTCTTGTATGGAAGATTTTCTGACACAAGCTTCTTTGAAGCAAACCAAAAATATTAGTGCTCTCTTTTGTGGGAGCTGTTCTCAGGAAAGTGTAGGGATAGGCTCCTGACACTGAATGAGGCAGATTATGAGTATTATGACCTCATGATAGATACCCTGATTGAGGGATTTGGACTCACCACTGAGAAGTATTGGATCAGGTTCCAGAAGGCTCGAATAACCCAGAATCAGGCCTGGGTGGATTTTGTAGACTTTTCAGTGAAAACAGTAGTTGGCTGGTTGAAAGGTAACAATGTACAAGACTATGATGGGCTTTATAATCTTAATATGAATGAGCATCTGTTGAGAAATTATGTACCTGAGGAATTACATCAGTACCTGGTAGACCTAGGTCCACTTTCTCCTCAAGAGTTGGAGGAGAAGGTAGACCACTGGGTCAAGACCAGGGTAACCAAGACAACTCATGATGGGGGTGACCAAAAGAAAGGGATCGATTGTTCCCCCCCAAGGGAAAGATGGTGACCAATACAAAGACAAAAACACAGAGTCTTCTCAAGGCTCCTAAAAACCTGTTCAGGAGAGTGGGCCCGAGCCAATACACAGTCTAGGGGTGGATACCAGGGTAAGAACTGAGATCCCAAAAAGGTGTGGGGTTTTATTTGGAAGGGCAATGGGCACCAAACAAAAGACCCTAGCTGTCCCAATACAAAGAGTCCCCCTGGTGCACCTGCAGTGAATGCAGTGGTAAGCAACTTTAGTCTCAGAAGGTGGGGTGGATGTAGCTGCCCTGGCTGTCTGGCACATTAACATGAAAAAATAACAAACAACGGCCTCATATAAATAGGATCAGAGTTGAAGCACTGAGGGATACAGGTGCAAGTGTCACTAAGGTGACCGAAAGACTGATACTTCTAGGACAATATTTGACTGGTGGAACATTCACAATCCTCAATGCTGATAACCAGTCTAAGGTCCATCCTATGGTGATGGTGTCCTTAAAATGGGAGGGGTTACTGGCCAAAGGAAGGTGGTGGTATCCTCAGCAATTCCTGTAGAATGTCTGCTAGGAAATGATCTAGTGTCATCAGCATGGGCTGAGGTTGAAAGAAAAACCCATACAGTTATGCTGGGTATACCTGAATGGGTGTGTGTGAAAACCCGAGCACAGTGCAACGCCCAGGATGAAAAAAAGGGGTTGGAGTCTGGAATAATGGTCCAAACCTCCAAGATAAAAGGCAAGTGGTCTGGGAAACCAGCTTCTGAAGAGACCCAAGCTCAGGTCCCCTCTCCTCAGGGAGAAGAACTGTCAGCTCCAGAGAGAACTGAGCCCCAGGAATGTGGGCCTTACATGGCAGGGGGACCCTCTATTGAAGATCTGTGCCAGGGACAGAGGACGTGCCCCACTCTTGAAAGCCAGAGACAGCAAGCTGCTGATCAGGAAACAGGAGATGTCGGTGGCTTCCCCAGAACATATTGAGGGGGGGGGACTCCTTTACACTGAGGACAGAGAACCCAAACCTGGTGTCACTAGGAGAGTGGTAGTGCCTCAGATGTATAAAGAGTTCTTATTCACTTTGGCTCATGACAGGCCCTTAGCTGGGCATCGTGGCCAGACCAAAACCTGGAGTGAGTCAGTCCCCCACATCTACTAGCCAGGGATGTCCCAGAAGGTGAAGGAGTTTTGCAGCTCCTGTGCTACCTGCCAAGCCAGCAGCAAAGCAGGTGGCCATCCAAATGCCCCCTTAATTCCATTTCCAGTGGTTGAGGTTCTCTTTGAAAGGGTAGGGGTTGATGTTGTTGACTCCTTAGATCCTCCAACAGCAGCAGGGAACCGATTCATACTGGCAGTGGTGGATCATGCTACCAGGTACCCTGAAGCAATACCCCTTGGGACTAGAACTGCTCCTGTAGTGGCTAGGGCCATGATTGATATCTTTACTAGAGTGGGTTTCCCTCCCTAAGGAGGTGATGTCAGACAGAGGTACAAACTTCATGTCTAGCTACCTGAACAACATGTGGGCTGAATGTGGAGTGACTTACAAGTTCACCACCCCATACCACCCACAAACAAATGGTTTAGTTGAGAGATAAAAAAAACATAAAAGGCATGATGAACAAGTTATTTACCTTCGGCAACGCATTATCTGGTAGAGATGCTATCTAGCTGCAGATTCCTTACCTTTGAATTGTCCAGGCGTCTGGCTGGATCTAGAACCTTTTGCTGAGCAATACCCCTTGCGCATACCATCAGGTGGCTCTATTCAGCTCCGTGTGACGTCGTTGGCGTCGTTTTTAAAAAATGTCTCTTTATTCAAATTTTCATTAATACAGTGTTACATTCACTTTTGTTATGCACTACAACCATAAGTAGTCTATTCACTTTTCACAAAATAATGGTCATAAAGAGCGGTCTCGTTTCAAATATTGTCTCTTTGTAGATTCGCTTCAGGGACACATGGCCAGAAATGTAAATCGGCTCAAGTAGTGCATAGGTGCAGGATGCATTTTTCAGTAAGAAAACTGTGCAATATCCACAAACCATGGAGATAAAAAGGGGGTAGGGGGGAAGGAGAGAGACGGGGAGGAAGACGGCCGGTCATAAACTTCTAATGCAGGGGGGCTACTGCAGGCACCATGAAAGTGTACGGTAGGGATTCCCTGTGCTAATCTTGTTTACCCAGGGTCAGAGGATGTGTAGGTACTTCTCTATCTGCGTGTGATTGCATATATTGTTGCAGCGGCCCTCATATGTCTCTAGGATGGAACTGAGGGGGTTGGAGGTCCCAGTATGCAGATAGCTTCTTCTGGCAGAAAGCCGCGCCCCCAAGCCATTCTTTTCTATTTGGAGCCCTCCCCCTCCCCCAGTACATCGCAATGCGTCGCTTTGCAAGCAAGAGAAGCAGGGCCACAAGTTTTCTGCTGTCCGTTGGTAGATCTTTTACATACCCTAGCATCGCAGTCAGAGGGGACCTTTCAACGCGCATTTCGAGCATCTGGTCCATCGCATCAAAAATGGACTCCAAGTAGTGTTGAATACTGGGACATTATCAGGCAAGGTAGAGGATGGTCGCCAGGGGGGAGTTGCATCACTGGCAGCACACCTCATCTATTAATCCTGCCTTTTGGAGCCAAACTGGCATTCTGTATAATCTGTGAGTACATTTGAAGTGAATGAGGCAGAGCCGGTAGTTCGGGGATAGTGCGCGCACCTGCGTGCAGCAGATTGTCCATTGTTCCTGTGCAATTGAGATGCCAAGCATGGCCTCCCACTCTAGATGGGATTGTGGAGTACAAAGGGGCGCTGTATGTTGCATGTCTGCGTATAGGCGTGTAATAAGCTTGCGTGGCGAGGGGTTCCACAGGAAGCACTCATGGGTGTGAAATGTGGGAGGCGTGGCAGGGAAGGGGGGAGGTAGGCATGCAGTTGATAGGATGTCATCTGTTCTAATGTAGACAGCTGACCCTCCTCCCGCACCTGATGTAGCTCAATAAAGTTACCCTCTGGGAAGACGTCTCCCATTTTAGTGAGCTGTAGTTTCCTAAGTCTGGCACCAGGGCCTGCCTCCACCAGAAATGGTAATGCCGGGTGCTTAATCAGGGGGACCGAGGGGGCGTACATTACCTCCAGTTGCACTCTTCCGCACAGCTCACAGCCCACTGTGTCCACCTCAGTCCGAGGCCGGGATCTTGTCTGATATATAGCCAAGTGGAGAGGGAGCGGGGCAATCTGATCATACTCGGGTGCTGTGTGTGCCATGAAATGTGTGGGGTATATCCAGTGAAAAGCAAATTGGGCTTCGGCGCACCAGTAATATAAGTCGAAATCCAGCCCGCCTAGATCGCCCTGCACACAAGGTAGTGTGAGAGTTTTCCAGGAGATCCTGGGCTATTTGCCAGCCCATGCCTGAGTAATCATGTTGGACCATAGATGCCTCCTGAAGCTATGAGTGCAGGGGAGCCGGAGGTTCATGAATATGTAGAGGAGTTTTGGCAAGAACACCATTTTTGCTATGGCCAGCCGTCCAATCAGGGACAGTGGCAGAGCAATCCATCTCTTAATGCGCAGCTCCAGCCAGTCCATTAGTTTACCATAGTTGGAACGCCATAGTTCTTCAGGGTCTCGACTTATCCAGTTGCCCAGGTATTTCACCGGGTAGTGTGACCATTGCAATGGCAATTCTGAGTGGACTTTAGATGTGGCCTCTGTCAGCGGAAAGATCGCTGATTTTGCCCAATTTATTAATATACCGGAGAGCCCACCAAATGGAAGAAACTCCCTTATTAGGGAGTTAAGGTTGTCCACGGGGTGTTTCACATATAGAGTGACGTCCTCCGCATATAGCGAGATGGGTATCACCCAGGGGGGGTGAATGCCAATCCCCTATGGGCATGGTGCTGCTGCAAGTGGGCCGCAAGGGGCTCCATGGCTATGGCGAAAAGAAGGGGCGACAGCGGACAACCCTGGTGGGTGCCGCGGGAGACCGGGAATGGTGGCTCTATCACTCCGTTGACTATGATTCGCGCAGTAGAGAGGGAGTACAATAGGGCGATGAGTTTGATGAACTTGGTGCTAAGACCTATGCGAGCAAGGAGAGCAAATAAATATGGTAATTCGAGCGAATCGAATGCCTTAGTGGCATCTAAAAAAATTGCCGCTGCCTGTAACTGCGGATCCACCGATTGCATTGTGGCGAAGAGCATTCGGAGGTTGTGGGCAGTAGCTCTGCCAGGGTCAAAGCCACATTGGTCTGGGCATAGCACCATGGGCAGCAGCGGGAGGAGCCGCGCGACGTTGAGCTTGGCCAGTATCTTATTGTCTAAATTTATTATGGACAGCGGCCGATATGAGTTGCATCTCAAGGGGTCTTTATCTGGTTTCAATATTGTGATGATTAAGGCCTCACGATCAAAGGGGGGAGCATTCCCTGCTCCACTGACTCCTCATACATGTTGATGAGGTGGGTGCGAGCAGGCCAGCATATTCCTTGTAAAACGCTGCTGTCAAGGCCGGGGGTCCTGTCTCTTGGCAGAGCGCGTATGGTTCTGATCACCTCCTCCTCTATGCTCCGCTTCCAGCCACATCAGCTGTATAGTGTCAAGGAATTCCGCAAGCCCGGGGGGTGCTGTTTCTTGTTGAGCGTGGTAAAGGGGTGAGTAAAAGGAGACCATTTCAGATTGGACGGCCGACTGACCCACAGCCAATTTATCGTCAGCCATGAGAAGCTCAGGGATGTAGTCACTGGCCCAGGGCTTCCGAAGGAGCCCCACCAGAGTCTTTCCCGCCCGGTCCCCCTCACCGTACCATCTAGTTCTTGGTTCCTTACCTAGGATTTGGGATTCACTCATGGCTGCCTCTTGGAATTCGTCTAGATTCTCTCTAATTTTGTGTAGCAGATTTTTGTTGTGGTTGGCCTGGAACTCCCATTCTAGCGCCTGTATTTCGTTTTCTAGAAACTTAAGATCGCCCTTTAGCGAGCAAAGCACACCAGCCTGCTTGGCAATGCATTCTCCACGGATAACCATTTTTGAATGCTTCCCATAAAGTCGAGGGGGAATCGACTGTGCCTTCGTTGAGCAAGCACTATTCCGAAATGGACTATCTGATAGTTTCGCGGAATGCTTGGTCTCGCAACGCCCTATGAGAGTCTCCAGCAGAACGCCCTGGCAGAATATTCGGGGAGATCCAGCGTGAGTGCCACCGGGGAGTTATCTGAGTGGGTCCGGGGTAAGTTTAGCGCTTCGGCAGCCCAGGCTGCCTCATCACGAGAGATCAGCCAGTAGTCGATCCGCGACCAGGAAGGCTCAGCGGACGACACACATGTGCCCTGCAACCCTTGTGGGTGTCTGTGTCGCCAGACATCTATCAGGTCTCCCTCTGATATTATGGACTGTAGTTGTGCTGCAGCTCTGGGGTGAGGACGACGCGAGTCACCCGATCTGTCCGTTCTAGCGTCAAGCATAACATTGTAATCCCCTCCCCAGACTACTGCGCCCGGTCCGAGAGAGTCCGCCAACCTCCAAATATCTGTGAAGAAGTCAGGATCATCAGTATTGGGACCGTATATCGAAATCAGTCTAAGTGGATGCCCACTCAGTAAACCAGCCAGCATCACATATCAGCCTATTTTGTCGCATATGGTAGTGCGTGTACGCCCGTGCAACACCTTGCTAATGAGAATGGCCACCCCGCAAGCATAGTTGGAATAACATGCAATGTGCCGTTCGCCGACCCAGCCCGCCCGTGTGCTCAGTGAGATGCAGCTCCTGTAGGAAACAAATATCCAACCTGTGGCAGTCTAGCTGTGCAGCAACCATTCTCGCCTTGCGCATATCATTCAAGCCCCGGACATTCCATGTGATGCACTTAACTCTGGTCATGGTACCTTGTCTAACATTCTGTCTGCAGTTGCCCCTGGATGCGGTTCGTGTCTAGTAGCACGGGTTGGGAAAGGGGAGGGGAGGGAAGGGAAGGAATGGCACATTGAACAGTCAATTTCAAAAGACACCCTCAACAAGGCCCAGCCCTCAACCAGGCTGAGCAAAAAACCCAATAATTCCATGTTCCCAACTAAGAACAAGATATATGCAAAAGGGGAATCATCCCTAGGGGGAGAAGTCTAGGAGCCCAACGTGCCGGCCGGCAAAAATCGGTCAGCTGGACAAGGGTCGCCTATAGAAGCGGCCAGGCTTCATATGGGTCAAACAGCTACATTCGGCAGCGACAGCAGCAGCAAGAAAAAAAAAGGATACACTTGGGGAGAGTCATTGACCAACAGGGCAGCTCCGACCCATTCAGCTGGGACTGAATCAGCAGTTATTCATGGGACTTCAGTGCTGCACTCGTTCAGTCACTGTCACTGGTACGATTTCCTTCCTCCGCATCTTTACCCGGGCGTTCTGTTTTCTTAGCCAGCCGCAGATCTTTCGTGAATCGAGCTGCGCTCTTCCGGTCTGTAAAGGATGTGGTCTGTCCTGCGTGGAAGACTCGCAGCTTCACCGGGTAAAGTAGGGAGTATTTAACATCCAGTTGTTTCAAGGTGCATTTTACTGTCAGGAAGTCCCTTCTAGCTGCTTGTACTGCTGAGGTAAAATCCGGATAGAAGGACACCGGGGTCCCCTGATACACCACATTTTACATGTCTCTGGCCAGCCGGAGCACCGTATCTCTATCCCAGTAGTTGAGGAGGCGCGCAATGATTGGTCTGGCCGGTGCGCCGGATGGATCTGTGTGCTCATTCCACAATACACACAGGTGATAGTAATTCTCCGAAAAGGGCTCACAACATTTCCTCTACTTAGACCTCCACTCGCTACATTGCGGTGGATTCCGGCACCGGTACAATTCGCAAATTGTTGCAGCACGATCTAGCCTCCAAATCTTCATTTTTTGTCGTATCACCTCCAGTACCTTTTCCATGTTGAGGTGCGCTGTTCTACTTGCTCAAGGCGTTCTTCATGTTTCGTCACTTTCTCCTTAAGGCGGTCGAATCTGTTCGACAGCGAATCTATTTTATTGTCGATGTCAGTGAGAGACTGTTTAAGGTCCCTAAACATTTCTCTGATATCCGGTTCGGTGGGGGGGGCAGCACCACCCAACTCCGAATCTGGCTGGGTGTCCTCCATGGCTGGGGAGCCTCGGGTGGGTTTGCGTTGCTCAAAGACCAGTTTGGATTGTTTGGTATCCGTTTTCCCCAAGCTTTGGATATATTCTTGGCTCAAGCAGGGTTATGCAGTCATCCTGTTGGGGGCGGCTACCCAAGAGGAGACATTACCAACAGCCCCCCAGGTGCCACCCGCCGTGTCCTAGGCGCCTTTGCGTGCTTGTCCCACTGACTGACAACTGGTGATGTGGCCGCACCCCAACCACTGAGGAACACAAGCGCTCAGGGGAGATGTGCCTTAAATCAACGTTCGTCTGGTGGGTCACAGCTCCAGGCATTTCTAGGCCTTGCGCCGCCAGTCGATTCTCTGTGTGAGGCGTGAGAAAGTGCCTGAGAGGGTTGCTAGGGTAAGGGCGCCTTATACATGCTTAAGGTGAGTGTGTGGGCTTGTCCCAGCTTACTCTGTTCATCTGTCTTTTGAATGTTGTGCTTGGAGGTGCTCCCACTTCCCCTCAGGATATGGGCTATTCTTGGTCCTTGGCAGATTATGTGCAGGCTTGATGGGCTGGCGCTGCAAGACTGGAGCCACCGGGGACCTCCCATTCCTCGCTCTTACCTAGTTTCTATGGTTCCCAGCGGGGGCCGCACGCTTTTGGCCTCGCTCCGCACCTACCGCAGCAGGGGGACGCAGCTCCGCTTTTGCTGAGTTGTCACCGCCGGATTCCAGGCCAAGCCGCTGGGTCACTAGATCTCCGCTGATCCGGGCGCCTCCTTCAGCTGTCCTCGGGTCTCTTTACGTCGCGTGTCATAGCGACCACCAGGGAGGCTGGAGCAGACTTTTTAAAAAAATGTTTATTTGTGGCCTCCCGCGGCGCCCAGCATCCTCGCCGGGGGCGCGATCGGCACCGGGCCGGCAGGGCTGACTTCCATATGGGGTTTCCAGTCCCTGTTCGGCAGCCGTCCGAGGCAGGCCTTCGCTCTACTCACCTCCCGGACCACCAAGCTAGGCTCTGCAGCCCCCTCCGCAGCCCACAGACAGCACTTTGTCTCTTCTCTGGGGTCGTCCGTCATCGGAGCAGCGCCAGGCCGTGGTCTTTCTCGGCTCAGGACGCGGCCCTCCCCTGCGGGACGTCGTTAGGCCGCACCTTCGCACATCCGTCTGTCGATTGTTTGCAGCATTCTCGGGGGGCCACTGGCTTCGGAAACCCCACCAGTCTGGTCGCTGGGCACTCCGTAATGTGTCCCTGTTTACTTGAAACGTTGGAGCCATTCGCAGCACCGGATATTTGTCAGATTATCTGTCCCGACTTCAGAGCTTCACCGTAAGGTGGCCATCTTATTGTTGGGCTCACTAGTGCCCCCCCTCGTCGGTGTCGTTAGCGTCGATTATGATGTTGCAGTACCTACATAAGCGCCACCCAGGCACATGGACGTTAGTACTTTTTGTTTTTTCCACGCCAGAAGTGCAGAGCTACGAAGTCACCGACACAGTCATGTGCAAAACTAGGGCCCTGAAAGGGGAGTAACCCTAGCCATACGAAATAAGTCTGCAAAGCGAGGAGGCATGGGTGGGGCTGTAAGGTATCTGCAGCTAGATATAGTCTCTACCAGATAATGTGTTAGCAAAGGTAAGTAACTTGTTCATCTGATAGACATCTAGCTGCAGATTCCTTACCTTTCAATTACATACCCAAGCCATACCATTCCGGCGGTGGGTGCGAACCAATACCTTAGACCTGGATGTCCTGCAGGACCAAAAGGGGAAAGGTATCAGCGTGTCACCCGGCCCTCCAGAGGCAAACCCACCTGGGACTTGTGTGCTGTGGACTGCCCAACGATACCCAAAGATGCCCAACGGGACTTGTGTGCTGTGGACTGCACAGCCTCTGTTTGCAGGCCCCCTCTACTGCGAGCGCTCCCGGTGACGAAATTCCGATGCCTAAAGACACCTCTGCACCCGTAGCCCCTGGAAAGGAGGACCAAAGGTGTCCCCACATCCCGAGCACTGCAAGAGTTGAGCCCCCCTGTTGGTTCAGCCCGACTGATCCCCCAGTCCAAGCCTGCAGCCTCTTTTCTGATGGACTGATCTCCATAGACTTTAATGGGGCACCCAATGGTGTAAGGCACTTCTGCACCCGGCCGCCCAAAGTGAACAGTTAGTGCTGCCTTGGACTTTGCCCCATAACCACCTTAAGTCCAGAAGATGGTTTCCGTAAGTCACTGTTGAGTGCCCGAATGCAATACATGTTTTCTTCCTAAGGTAACATTGCCTCAAAGCGCTTCAAGTTCGATTTAAAGTATAAAAAAACAGTTTTTTTCAAACCTGCTATTTTAACAAGTACTTACCTTATCGTGATGATCTTGGTGCCTAAAGCTATATAAAGATGTGCTATTTTTATAAATTGGTGTGGATCTCCTTATTGAGTCGTGTGCCTCATTTGACTACTGTGTGTATGTGCATATCTCTAACACTCCTCTCTGATAAGCCTAAGGCTGCTCGACCACACTAACTCATAAAAGAGCACCTTGGAATTGCTAGAGCAAGCCCCTGTCCACTAGTAAGGGAATACATGGACTATTTGCACGGTATACCTCTTTTTCGTTTATGATATAGAGAGCCAGCTTCCTACACTCTTGTAAAAGAATTGCTGCTGGATATCCTGGTTGTGAATCCCCACTAAATGCCAGGAAGATTTATTTGGGGTGGGGGGTCCACCACAACTGCCTTCAGAAATAATTGGGGATCATCAAAATTCCTATAACCTAGCGTTCCCACACTTCTCCTGATAAAAACGGTGCCCCGCTTATGTGGCTGGGCTTAGCATCCACGAAAGGCACGGATTAAAAACTGTGACAATACGAAGGCAATGTGATCTTCGTTTGATCCCTGATTTGATCTATGTCGACCACATTACAAACCGCCATAAATAAATAATATATCAATAAAGAGCAGACCTGCTGTATATGTTGCACACATTTTTGCTGCACATGTGCAATGCACCCAAGTTTTAGAAATGATTGCTTCCAAAATGATTGTGCAAACCTGATGGCACTGGTGTTTTGGACAACCATTAGCATCAATATACAGGATAAATGCCATACATTATAAGGATTCAAAAAGTCACAGAGGAGTTCCATGACCATATAGAAGTGTGTGGCCAAAGGATAAGTGCCTTTATTAGGTCATGGAATCCGAGGTGGGTAGCAGTATCCTTTTACTATATGCTAAATGGTATTTTATTCCTTATAATATATGGTCACACTAACACCCTTCCCACAAACCATCATTGGTGTACTACGAAATTGAACACCAAAAAGCTGGTTAGTAATTTTTGTAAAAAGATATTAGATATCATTGTAAAGTAAATGAGATTAAATACATGTGGCTCACATTGTGCTGAAACATGCAAAGATTCTGTCTTTTATGTCATGACCTATTGCTTGAAAAATAAACATTGGCATAAATAGCCCTTTTCAATCTAGAAAATGATATTAGAAGAAGAAAAACAGAGTTCCTGTTTCTATTGTTCGAACTGCAGCTGTAATTATGCTCCATGACTTCCATTTCCTCCTGGCTGCTGGCTTTGGCAGCAGGCATTGTGACAAGAACTGTGAACATTGTTTCATCTTTATGCTTCTAAATTGCTTGCAATCAAAGTTAAGCTAATCTAAGCGAGAATGTACTGTCTTGCATTTTGAAGTGACGCCGCACCACTCCAGATGATCATTGTTGTTGTCATTTCTTGGTTCTAAATAAAGATTTGCAATCTTCCCACTAGAAAACTGTGAATGTTTCCAGGAGCTGCTCACCATGCGGTACCCAAACAAGGATATCACACTATACAAAAGAATGATGTGGAGGAATAGATACATAGTAACCATAGGAAACATCAAATTAACCTATTCGATGGTACATCGTCCCATCCCAATTATTTATATTAATCAAAAAACACATACCACAGTTTATTCCTGGTCGGAACAATTATTACCTTCATTCAATTATTCTTAAATTGATAGGGAATTCAAAGCAAAACACAAATTAAAGTAACTTTTTACAAAAACACATATAAATGATCATATTAATCAGATATTATCTCCTGTTCCCCAATTTTCAGTTTCTGTGTTTGCATTCTAAATAACAGCAATCCACTGTGAGGTAATCCTATATACACAAGAGGTTCAAACTACACCTCTAAAAACATTTTGCATGGTGTATATCCAATATAATACAACTCTTTCTTTATTTAATGGATTCCTCCAAGCACCAATAGTCGACCCATTTCAGCCCTTTATCTTCCGGGCCTCATCAGAACAAGGGTATAAGGAACAGCAATGCCTCCCAAGGGCTGTGAAATATATCTAGGGTGAGGTCCACGTGTTCACGCTAGTCTTCTTAAAGGTATATTGTCTATTACATCAGATAGCTGGCACACTTTACCACAAATTAAAGCACCAGTAGCTCTTCCACACACTCCGCGTCACTCGGTCTCTCTTTTTTATTCACAGTGTATCCACTTTCCAGCACTGTTCTTCAAAATCATTGCGCTACGTTCCGAGTTCATGGAGCGTCGGACCCTGCCTCCTTCACTTCCGGGATTCGCTTACCCAAACATGGAAACATCCCAACAGCCCCAGGCTATCATTTATATAATGTATTGAATAATGTGCTTCAATAATCTGTGAAAGCGACTGTGCTCAATGTAGTAATATTATGAGAGAATCCTTAAATGCATTCTGTAGTAAAATGTTTTTGATGGATACATCTGCCTGTGGATTCTTCACCTTTTGAATTACCCCTGCGCCAGCATTCCACAGAAATTCTTTTCTTAGCTCTCCCACGTCGACGAAGACGTCATAATAGCACAGCTCTGCTCGCGACACTGTATGACGTCATCAAAGCCCTAAGAAGACCTCATCGGCGTGCTGACGTCAGTTCCCTTTTTTCTGCGCAGTCGACGCGTAAAGGTTTCTTTCTGGGACTCTCCATTTCTCTGTGATTACTTTCTTTCTTCTATCTTCTTCGTGTTGCAGTTGGAATGGCTACTACGAAGAGGTCGGGTTTCAAGCCCTGCAGGGGGTGTGGGGGTCATATGTCTATGACGGACCCACATGACAACTGTCTTTGGTGCCTTTCTTTCGACCACGATGTCGAAGGGTGTTCGAGCTGTCGGAAGATGAACCCGAAGGCATTAAAAGAATGTGAAGCCAAACTCTTCATGGCGAAGGAGAAGAGGGGTCGTAAGCGTTCAAAGTCGTCGACCTCGCATTCTTCGAAGTCGAAGAAGCATAAGAAGTCGAAGAGAAGACCTGGTTCTCGACGTCGTTCTTCGAAGGGTATGGCTTTGAGATCAGCCTCTCCAGTAAAGCGGCGTTGTGAAAAAGACTTTGTCTCTCCGTCGCCTTCTCCTTCTCCGCAGGCAACTCCTGTTCACTCTCCGGCTCCGGTGGATTCGCCGACTCCCATGGATTCTCCGACACCCAGAGGTTCTCCGGCGCCAAGGAGTCCTCCGGCTCCCAGGGAGTCTTCTCCAGCACCTGTGGCTTCACCTGTGCGGGCACCGATATCTCCGGCTCTGCAACTACAGCCTCCTGTATGGCCTTTGGATGGTTCAAGACCAGGGGAGTTCGGATCCTTATCTTCCTTTTCCAGGGCCAGGATCGGATCCATCGCATTTCCTTAATGAGATGTATGGCATGTTTGCCAGGGCATCTTACTCTACCGGTGCGCCTTCTGGCCCCGTGGGTCCGCTTGCCTTTAACTTGGGCATCCCCCAACAATATGCCCAGGCACCTTTCGTGCCTTTTATGCCGACGGCTCCATCTTGGGAGTTTCCGGGGCCGAGGTTTTTGACTCCGATACCTCAATCACCGGCAACGACCCGGATTCGAACGGCGCCGTTGCCCACCTCGGAAGGTCCTCCATCGACGCCGGCACTGGTGTCACTGGCGCCGCGGCTGGCGCCGCCGGTCCGTAAGCAGCGTTTCAGGAGGGAAGCACAAAGACTGCTGGAGGAGTATGAGTACCAGCAAGAGCAGGAGGAAGGGGAG
Organism: Calotriton arnoldi; assembly: GCA_963921515.1. Classification (NCBI taxonomy): domain Eukaryota; kingdom Metazoa; phylum Chordata; class Amphibia; order Caudata; family Salamandridae; genus Calotriton; species Calotriton arnoldi. Next base: position 244,774 of record CAWUFW010002470.1, on the reverse strand, counting down.
ATTCACGACTCCGTAGATGAATTCGAAGGTCTATGTGACGCTTCTCCGGAGTGGGAGCTTTCTTTTCCTAAAGCTTCATCCTCACAGGATGTTGCCCCTTATCATGTGGTCATCAGAAAAGCAGCTGAGTTGTTGGACCTTCAGTTTCCCTCAGCTGAGGTAAAATCTAATTTTCTAACTGATGTACTTCATTCTTCTTCCTCTTCAAGTGAACCTCTGTTGACTTTCAATGAGGCGTTGACGGAACCAATCATGGAAGTGTGGCAGAAACCCTTGTCTGCCCCTGCAGTTTCAAGATCAGTGGCAAGGAGAAATAGATCTGCTACAGGTGATCCTGTTTTCCTTTCGGCCCATCCATCTACGGAAAGCTTGGTGGCCCAGGCTTCTTGCTCCAAGCAGTCATCTGGATCCTTTCCTACCACCCCGGGGGATAGGGATTCCAAAAAACTAGAACAGTCGGCCAAAAAGGTGCAAGTATGGCTCTGAAGTCTACAAACGCCATGTTCTTGCTGGGGAGGTACATTCATGCTCTAATGGACTCTGTCAAGCAGTTGGCTCCTAAGCTTCCTGAGGATGATCGTGTTCATTTTCTTGAGGCACTTTCAGATTCTCAAGCAGCTGCCTGTCAGGTTATCCAGTCGGGTCTGGATACTGCAGACTCGATTGCTCGAGTAATGGGTTCTTCGGTTGCTACAAGAAGACATGCCTGGCTTAGATCATCAGGTTTCTCGCCAGATGTTCAGGCTACTTTACTGGATCTACCATTTGACGGGTCAAGGTTGTTTGGTACCAAGGCGGACTCTGCGCTGCAGCGGTTCAAGGACAGTAGAGCTACTGCAAAATCCTTGGGCCTGCAATCCCAGCCCAGGGGCTATGGCTACAAGAGGTATCGAGGTTTTGGGAAGGCGGCTTCCTTTCGTGGCTGACAGCAGTCTCAACAACAACAGCAGCAGAATCCTCTCTACCGGTCGTACAGAGGTAAATGTAGAGGCCGTCCAGGCAACAGGCTTCCTCCTCCTCCTCCTCTCCTGTCCCCACCACCGGTACCAAGGGAAAGCAGCTCTAGATCCCCCATCTTGGAGCAAGATGGTCCTGTAGGGGGTCGGGTGTCCCATTTTCTACAAGATTGGAAATCGGTTACTGCGGACCGTTGGGTTTTGAATCTTGTGGAGAATGGGTACGCCCTCCCTTTTCTAGAGCTTCCACCTCCTTACCCTCCTCGCCAAGATTGGTGTTCAGAGGACCATTTGTTGCTGCTGCAGCAGGAGGTTCTTACCTTACTGCAGAAAGGTGCGATAGAGGTGGTTCCAGAGCAGGAAAGGCGTCAGGGATGTTACTCCCGTTATTTCCTGATTCGCAAGAAGGACGGCCGGCTCAGACTGATCCTGGACCTCAGGGTTTTGAATTTTTACCTCAGGTGGGAAAAGTTCAAAATGTTGACCTTGGCTCAGGTTCTATTGGTGCTGCAACAGGAAGACTAGATGGTGTCTATCGATTTGCAGGATGCGTATTTTCATCTTCCCATCCTGAAGTCGCATCAGAAGTATCTCCGTTTTACGGTGGGATCCCAACACTACCAATTTGCGGTCCTCCCGATCGGTCTCACTTCCGCATCACGGGTCTTCATGAAGGTGATGGCGGTGGTGGCAGCACATCTCAGAAGGTCGGGGATTCCTGTTTTCCCCTATCTGGACGACTGGCTGCTCAAGGCGAAGTATCCGGAGATGGTGTTGCGCCACTTGAATGCAACAACGCAGTTGTTTTTCAACTTGGGTTTCTCGATAAATGTGCCCAAATCTCACCTGGTGCCCTTCCGGCGCGGCCTGTTCATAGGGGCAATACTGGACACTACTGTTTGTCGGGCTTTTCCGCCACCGCAGAGGATTCTCGACATTCAGTAAATGATTCCTTTATTTCAACAAGGAGAGGTTGTTCCAGTCCTGAAGTTCCTACGCCTGTTCGATCTGTTCGCTTCCTGCATACTGTTGGTCAGCCATGCATGCTGGCGCATGAGGGCACTCCAGTGGGGCCTCCGCAGGCAGTGGTATCAGCACAATGGAGATCACGGGGAGAAGGTCAGGCTCACCAGAGCCGTCTTGGTGGAGTGTGCAGGGCAACCTGTCTCAAGGAAATCCCTTTCAACCTCCTCCACCGATGGCCACAGTGATCACGGTTCCTCCACTCTAGGGTGGGGTGCTCATCTGGGGGATCTGGAGGTCAAATGTCTTTGGTCTCCAGAGGAAAGGTTGCTTCACATCAATCTTTTGGAATTGCGGGCAATACATTTGGCTCTCAAGGCCTTCCTTCCCTCCCTTAGCGGTCAGCCGGTTCAAGTCCTGACGGACAACACTACCGCAATGTGGTACATAAACAAACAGGGAGGGGTAGGGTTGTATCGTCTCTGCAGAGAGGCTCTGCGACTCTGGTCCTGGGCTCAGGGCCATCAGATTTGTGTAATTGCAAATCATCTGGCCGGGGTGCTACATGTGTGTGCGGACAGTCTCAGTCGGCATTACTCGACCAATCACGAGTGGCGTCTTCATCCCGAGGTGGTCCATCTCATCTTCAAGATGTGGGGGTTTCCTCGGGTGGACCTTTTTGTCACTTGGGAGAACGCGCACTGCCCGTTATTCTGCAGCCTTCAGTATCCGATGTAGGGAACATTAGGGTACGCGTTTCAATTGGATTGGAGCTTGCAACTCCATTACACGTTTCCTCCCATACCTTTGATTCCTCGAGTTCTGAGGAAGATTCGCCAAGACCGGGCCCAAGTCATATTGATCGTTCTGGATTGGCCAAGAAGGGTGTGGTAAACAGATCTACTTCACCTCTCATCGTACCCACTGCTCTGTCCCCCTTTCAGGGCAGACCTCCTCTCGCAGTCGGAGGGGCTGATTCTATACCCCTACCTCCAGAGCTTGCACCTTCAAGCCTGGATATTGAACGGGGCAACCTGAGTTCTTTCTCTCTCCCACTGGATGTGGTGGATGTTATTTTATCTTCCAGGAGACACTCCACCAAATCTGTTTATTCCTCTAGGTGGTCCAAGTTTGTGAAATGGTGTGGAGAGAGAGATCTATTGATCCCTTAAAAGCCCATTTATCCAACATTTTTGGATTCTTACTTTCCTTGGCCCAGCAGGGTTGTGCTGTGGATACAGTTAAAGGTTATTTGTCGGCCTTGTCGGCTTTCCTCCGTTTGCCAGACCAGCCGTCTTTATTTAAGTCTCCCGTTGTTATGAGGTTCATTAAGAGCCTCACCAATACGTTTCCTCCCACTCCCTTCATTATGCCTCAGTGGGATTTGAATTTGGTACTTACTTTTTTGATGGGTTCTCCTTTTGAACCACTTCATAGCTGTCCTTTGAGGCTTCTTTCTTTTAAGTCGGTTTTTCTGATCGCCATTACTTCGGCCAGGAGGGTAAGTGAGCTTCAGGCTCTTAGTTCTAAACCTCCGTTCTTGACCATTCATGCAGAAAAGATGGTTCTCAGAACCAGGGCTGCTTTCCTGCCTAAGGTGGTCACTCCTTTTCATTTAGGACAGTCTACTACTTTACCTACCTTCTATCCTCCCCCTCACCCTTCCATGGAGAAGGAGAGACTTCATCGTCTGGATCCTAAGAGGGCTGTCAGTTTCTACCTGGACAGAACCAGGGATCTAAGACTGGACGATCAGCTCTTCATGGGCTACATTGGGAGATTGAAAGGCAAGGCTGTCCACAAGCGAACACTCTCCAGGTGGATCCTCTTGTGCATCAAGATCTGTTACGCCTTGGCCAAGAAGGAACCTCCTAAAGGTATTAGAGCTCATTCCACCAGAGCTAAATCTTCTTCTTCTGCTTTAGCTAGAGGTGTTCCTGTGGTTGCCATTTGTAAGGCAACAACTTGGGCCTTCCTCCACACCTTTTTGAAGCATTAGTGCTTAGATTCAGAGGTTAGGAGGGACGGCCATTTTGCACGTTCTGTTCTTCAAGATTTTTTGGTATAGGCAGGTGGACACCCTCCTCCGGGAGAGGTCTGACTTGGGGATTCAATTCAAAAGGTGAGGAATCCACAGGCAGATGTATCCATCAGAAGAACAAGTTTCTTACCTTTGGTAATGCTTTTTCTGGTGGATACTATATCTGCCTGTGGATTCCTCACTAACCTACCCGCCTCCCCGTTTCCTCCTGCTTATACCGAATAAAGTTTTGACTGTCTGACATTGTCAAGTTTTTATATGTCATTTTTATGCATATAGTTTGTTGCTAGGAAATTCTTTTGTTATTAGCTTTTCCTTTTTATCTATGCATTTGATCTATGCTTTTGTGTATATATTATGTATACTGGATATACTTGTGTTATGTTGTCGGTCCGCCCGTTCGCCTCGAAGGCACGGAAAAAATGGGTGGAACTGGCGTCAGCACGCCGACGAGGTCTTCTTATGGCTCCGATGATGTCATACGGTGTCGCGAGCAGAGCCTTGCTATTATAATGTCCTCGTCGACGTGGGAGAGCTAAGAAAAGAATTTCCGCGGAATGCTGGCGCAGGGGTAATTCAAAAGGTGAGGCATCCACAGGCAGATATTGTATCCACCGGAAAAGCGTTACCGAAGGTAAGTAACTTGTTCTTCTCTTTGCTTGTCCCCCATTGGTGCATATCCTGAGAACCATGTACATGCTTAATAATGTATGAAATTCCTTTGTCAAAAGTCCCATAAAAGGGCATACTTTTCCCCTGTAACCAAGATCCCCCATTCCCACTTTGTTGGGCAAATCTATACGGGCTCTTGCATTGAACTTTATTAACTTCTCTGTACTTATGATTTGCATCATTTATTGCTAACCATGCTCTTGGAATATTTCAATTATTAAGCTTAACAATACTTTATATCAAACTCCATAAATTCTTGCCCCGTATTTGTCATTACTACTGAGAATGATACCATTCTGATTCTTTTCTTGGACCCACAAAAACCACGGAGTCCAGTCAAGGAGCACCAGAGTCCATATAGGGACTACACCGCTCTCGGTCCTAGTAGTTGGCGCGCAATTGGCAAGGTTATGAGAGACTGGTTTGTGCCCCGACAGAACATAACTGTAATAACTAATTACATTTAAGCAGCTGGGTCATTTTTTATTACAGGCCACTAGATGTGTCACAAGTCTCCTGTAATAAGGAAATGAGGGACATGCTTTTATACCTACAGGGATTACAAGCTCCCATATATTGAATCATATAACAACAGTTACATTACCTAAAACGCTGAGCACAAAGTTAAACATATTTTCGAGTAGCTGTGCACGCTACAAATCCCATAAACATATGTAATAATACCAGACTCCCACTAAAATAGACGTGTACTAAGGTGGCACTAAGTGGATTTTATATATATATATATATATATATATATATTATCTACTGGCGGTCGCCAGTAGATAGTTATAGTTAGAACCTATTTTCCATAGGAAATCCGCGACATTCTATTTGAAATAACTCTCTTGCCGGTTGACGTATCTTTGCAAAATTTTCAAACTTTGTTGGGCGCTCCGGTCTGCTCCTACCCTGAAAGTCTCGGGGTGATTCGTCAAGCGGGGGCCGAGAAAAAGGGGGTCCCAAAACGCGTTTTCCCATTCATTTTTCCATAGGAAACTTTAGACACGGCTACAGCCTGAACTGCTGAACGGAATTACACCAAATTTGGCAAAGAGGTAGTTCTTGGTTCAGAAAGAACCCTTTTTGTTAAATGGTGTAAATCCGTTCAGTAGTTGCTGAGAAAATCAAAAGTAAAAGTACATATATATCTATGGCCGCGTCGGATTCGCGCACCCTCCCGATCACGAGCTGTCTGCTAATTGGCTGTCAACACTCCAAACCAGGAAGTGTTGGCAGCCATCTTGTTCCTCGGTAGAACCGAGGAACAAGAAAGCAGTAAAAAGTGCGCAAACGCACAAAGGGGGCAGGGTAGAAACACCCTGACCCCCTAGGTCTGCTCAGGGGGTCCCACAAGGACCCCCTGGGCAAAAAGCATTTTTTTTTTTTAAATCGGCAGGATGCGCTCAGGGTGCGCGGATCCTGCCGATAGAAATCGAAGCGCGGTCTCCAGCGCTTCGATAGTCAATTGCCCCGGGTGGGCCAAGTCCCGGGGGCATGCTGGGGGTGTTTATTTTATGTATGGGGGCCTCTAAGGGTCTCCCAAGCCCTGGGACCGCCACCCCCGGGGCTTTCTATTTAAATGGTGCGGGAGGGCTCTGAGCCCTCCCGCAGCCCCGGGGACCACCACCTCCCGGGGCTTCTTTTTTTTTTTTTTCCTGTGTGGGGGGCTCGAGCCCCCACACGCCCGGGACCGCCACCTCCCGGGGCACTAACAAATTAAAATGGGGGTCCGTTTTGGACCCTCGAAGCCCCGGGACCACCACCTCCCGGGGCTTTGCTGATGTGGGGAGGGGGCCGCGCGGCCCCCTCCTGGAGCCTGTGGTGGCCCTGGGGACCGCCACCCCCAAGGGCCGGCTCCTGCAGTGTCCCGGGGTGCCTACCCCGGGACACTGCTGTTTGCAATGACAGGACGGAGCCTCGCGGCCCCGTCCTGTCATTGCAAACTGCTTTGGATATTGGAAGAGAGAGCAGCGCTTCCAATATCCAAAGACAATTGCTTTTCCACACGGGAGCAGCATGTTAGCTGCTCCCATGTGTAAAGCAATGCCGGCTCCCGTAGGACACGGGAGCCGGCGGGACTGTGGGGGTTTGGGGACCCCCCACAGTCCCCAACCAGAGGCCAGGCCCCGGGGATGGGGTCCCCGGGCAAGTAGTGGCTCGGGAGGAGGCCACGCGGCCCCCTCCCCAGAAATAATTAAAATAAAAAAAAAAAGGGGGTAAGGCCCTGGGGGATGGGGTCCCCAGGGCCCAAAAATAAGAAAAAGGAAGGGGGGCCACACAGCCCTCCTTCAGGGAAAAAACCCAAAAATAAATAAAAAATAACGATCGGCCCGCAGGCCCCGCCCCCTTCCTTCACCACTCTGCAAACGCGCCCCCTGGCGCGTTTGCAAATGGGAAGTAATTCCCCTTGAATACTGGGGTCCCTGGGGCAACTAGCCCACCAGGAACCTCCAGTATCGCTAGGGCTGCGTTGCAGAGAGGTGTACAGAGGCCACGCCCCTTTATACACCTCTCTGCAACGCAGCTCTGTGGCGCTATTTGGAGGTACATGGTGGGCTAGTTGGCCCCCAGGAACCCTCAGGATTCAAGGGGACTTAATCCCCCAACTTAAAACGCGCCACGGGGCGCGTTTGCACAGTGGTGAAGGGAGGGGCGGGGCTTCAGGTGACATGTGTGCAAACAGGCCCCGTGGCGCGTTTTAAGATGGGGAATTAAATCCCCTTCAATCCTGAGGGTCCCTGGGGGCCAACTAGCCCAACAGGTACATCCAGAAAGCGCCACAGAGCTGCGTTGCAGAGAGGTGTAAAAGGGGTGTGGCCTCTCTACACGTCTCTGCAACGCAGCCCCTGGCGCATACTGGAGGTTCCTGGTGGGCTAGTTGGCCCCTAGGGACCCTCATGATTCAAGGGGACTTAATCCCTCAACTTAAAACGCGCCACGGGGCGCGTTTGCACAGATGTCACCTCAGGCCCCGCCCCTACCTTCACCATTGTGCAAATATTCCTCTAAAATCTGCCGAACTACGATTCGGATTTACTCACCTGTTATCAGGAGAGGCCTCAGTGCTGCATCTTTCAGCCCAGTACTAATCCTGAAAAGTAATTTTAACCGTACTTACCAGTAACTTGAATTTCCTTCCATAGGATATCATTGCCTGCTTTTGCTGAAAAAGTTTCTAAGTGTTGATTTTTGAAACATACAAATATTCCTCTAAAATCAGCCGAAATACGAATTCCGATTTACTCACCTGTTATCAGGAGAGACCTCAGTGCTGTATCTTTCAGCCCAGTACTGGTCCTGAAAAGTAATTTTAACCGTACTTACCAGTAACTTGAATTTCCTTCCATAGGCTAACATTGACTGGTTTCACTTGGAAATTCTTCTAAGTGTGGAGTTTTGGAACTTTAAAATATTCCTCTAAAATCAGCCGAAATACGAATTCCGATTTACTCACCTGTTATCAGGAGAGGCCTCAGTGCTGCATCTTTCAGCCCAGTACTGATCCTCAAAAGTAATTTTAACCGTACTTACCAGTAACTTGAATTTCCTTCCATAGGATATCATTGTCTGCTTTTTGCTGAAAAAGTTTCTAAGTGTTGATTTTGAAACATACAAATATTCCTATAAAATCAGCCGAAATACAAATTCCGATTTACTCACCTGTTATCAGGAGAGACCTCAGTGCTGTATCTTTCAGCCCAGTACTGGTCCTGAAAAGTAATTTTAACCGTACTTACCAGTAACTTGAATTTCCTTCCATAGGCTAACAGTGACTGGTTTCACTTGGAAATTCTTCTAAGTGTGGAGTTTTGGAACTTTAAAATATTCCTCTAAAATCAGCCGAAATACGAATTCCGATTTACTCACCTGTTATCAGGAGAGACCTCAGTGCTGCATCTTTCAGCCCAGTACTGATCCTCAAAAGTAATTTTAACCGTACTTACCAGTAACTTGAATTTCCTTCCATAGGATATCATTGTCTGCTTTTTGCTGAAAAAGTTTCTAAGTGTTGATTTTTGAAACATACAAATATTCCTATAAAATCAGCCGAAATACAAATTCCGATTTACTCACCTGTTATCAGGAGAGACCTCAGTGCTGTATCTTTCAGCCCAGTACTGGTCCTGAAAAGTAATTTTAACCGTACTTACCAGTAACTTGAATTTCCTTCCATAGGCTAACATTGACTGGTTTCACTTGGAAATTCTTCTAAGTGTGGAGTTTTGGAACTTTAAAATATTCCTCTAAAATCAGCCGAAATACGAATTCCGATTTACTCACCTGTTATCAGGAGAGACCTCAGTGCTGCATCTTTCAGCCCAGTACTGATCCTCAAAAGTAATTTTAACCGTACTTACCAGTAACTTATATTTTCTTCCATAGGAATCCATTGTCTGGTTTTCAGCAGAAAAGTTTCAAAGTGTCGATTTTCACAAACTACAAATATTCCTTAAAAATCGCCTGTATGACTTAAACGCATTCTTTCAACTGTTTACAGGAGATGCACCAGTGCTGGATCCAGGATCCAACACTGAGTAAGAAAAAGTAACGATAACAGTTTTTACCTGCTAAGTGAATTTCCTTCCATAGGATAACATTGGTGATTCTATGACAAAAAGTTTCAAAGTGTCAACTTTTAAAATACAATAATATTCCTTAAAAATCACTAATGTAACCAAAACGCTTTTACTCAACTGTTTACAGGAGATGTCCCAGGACTGAATCTAGGATCCAGTCCTGTGGTTAGAAAAGTAATCCATAAAGTAACTAATTGCATTTAACTAGAAATTCACATTTAGCTGAATGTTGCATTGTGTTTGAAAATGTGTTGCCCATTGCAACAACTGTAACTACTGTACTTAAAAGTCTATTGCCTATGTGCAAAGTATTTAAACTAAAGTAATTCATTCTGAGAAAGTATTTTTGTAATGTATAATGTAATTACAATGTAATTTAAAAATAAAATATGTAAAAAAATTGTTTCTAAAAATGTAGTAAATCAGTATGAAAAAATAAATATAACAATTAATACATTTAAAAATTGTCATTTACAAAACCTTTGAAATTCACTGAAAAAACCGTAGGTTTCAGACATGTTATAGTTAGGAATTAGCATTTAAAAACCTTTGAAATTCACTGAAAAAACCATAGGTTTCAGACACGTTATAGTTAGAAATTAGCATTTAAAAAACCTTTGAAATTCACTGAAAAAACCATAGGTTTCAGACACGTTATAGTTAGAAATTAGCATTTAAAAAACCTTTGAAATTCACTGAAAAAACCATAGGTTTTAGGGACAGTTATAGTTAGTTGGACATTGCACTCGTACAAAACCCGTGAAATTCCCCGTTATAGTTAGTTCAGGTAACTATAACTCGCGCCTCGCAATGCACTGCTGATGACGTCACATATTACATCACTCATGACATGGTCAGTGACATCACTGATGACATCACTGATGACATCTCAAATGGCATCACTGATGACATCACTGATGACATCATCCATGTGAGAATTTAATGCACCTTCTCACACCCTAATATAAGTTTTGAAACACCCACTCTAAATTACAGACTGCCATTCTCAAAACCATACACACTCCAATACCAATAAGTACATACCCACTCACTGATTCTTAGGTCTACACACACACATCTACTCACTCACCCGTACAGTCACTCATGCTTACAGTCACTCAGTACAGGACTATCATATGCACTCATACACCTATATAAACACTCACACAACGCAACTCATCCATAGAGGTACTCACACACCTAGTCAGTCATGCAAATAATTAATCACACTCCAATTTACTCACCTATACAGTTATACACACCAGCTCACTTACTCATAAAAATACTAGCACATTCTTACGCTCCTATGCAATCACTGATGCAAGCACACACTCATCCATATAGCCACTCTCACAATCACACACTCTCACTTATAGCCATTTATATACTCCAACACACATATATACTGCCTTTCACATATGTAGTTACTCACACATGTACCACTGAGATATACATTCAATCACTAACACACCCATACACACACTCACCCACCCATACAGTCCATCACAGACGCACTCTTGAAACCATGCACCCAGTGAATCACCCACTCACACATCTATGCAGAGTCACACTCACCCCACCCACACAAACACTGAGGCACCCATACAGATACTCAGAGAACCAATCCATAACCCATATAGACATTCATTTAGCTAGTCAGAAACCCATGCAGCTGCTTACACAACAACAGACAGACGGATACAGACATTCACACAGTTTAGTCACTCACCCATGCATCCAGTAAGATACGTTTAATCACTCACTTATAGACTCAGTCACGCACCTACTAAATCATCCATTCAGACACTTATACACCCACTCATTCTTCAATACGCCTTTCCCTATATATATTAAACATATTTAAACTTTACACAAACACACAGTCACTAGATGATGTCATCAGTGATGTCATCAGTGATGTCATTTGAGATGTCATCAGTGATGTCATCAGTGATGTCACTGACCATGTCATGAGTGATGTAATATGTGACGTCATCAGCAGTGCATTGCGGGGGCGCGAGTTATAGTTACCTGAACTAACTATAACGGGGAATTTCACGGGTTTTGTACGAGTGCAATGTCCAACTAACTATAACTGTCCCTAAAACCTTATGGTTTTTTCAGTGATTTTTTAAGGTTTTTAAATGCAAATTTCTAACTATAACGTGCCTGAAACCTATGGTTTTTTCAGTGAATATATATATACATATATATATGTATACATACATACATGTGAGCAAGGCAGCTGTGACTGCCGAAACGCGTAATGCCATTTTGATGAAAGAGTATAATAAAATTTACTGATTAACAAAGCCCCCAGAGTTGTCGGTACCTGTGTGGTCTTGAAGCAGGAGTGGACGATATATATAGATATATACATATAAACATATATAGATATATATATATTCGGCCATTACGACCATAGAAGTGCAAATGCATACAGTACATGAATCCGATATTATATACGTGCACATCGATTAACAATTGATTTGTACCGGCCAATTATGAGATGAATAAAACAACAATTAAAAGAAAAAAAAATGTAGTACCAAGATTTTATACCCCAATTCAATTATGCGAAAAAACCCACCATATAAACACAATGGTAAAAATTGATCAGTTTGCGGGGATAAAAAACATAAAATTATTGTCTAAAACATGGGCTAAAATTTTTTATAACAAATTAGGAAGTACGCGCTATTGCGTCCTTAATGCGTACCTCCTAATGATCCACATTTTACCAAGAAACTTATCACCTGCGCAAGCAACTAAAGGCCTGGAATTGGATTTCAGAATGCGCAGCGCTTCTTGGTGATATCGAGTTCTCAGCAACCTGCAGACAAGGGCTAGCCATTTATTTCTAGGGAAGTTATACAGAGGGTAAGCAAAGAAAATATGGCGAATGGTCTCTACAGTGAGAGGACAACCAGGACAGCACTGCGTTGCAGAGGAGGGCCGATGCCACGCTGCAGTAAAGGAGTTGCAAAACAACAATTGATGGACAGAATGCAGAACAATGTCGTACATTCACCCCAGTACAGAGATCTGGGCCTAAATCCATCGTTTTTTTGCTCACCATGCCATTCCAGTTTGGACCCAGCCATATGCAAATCAGTCTTGACCCTGCGCCCAATGGGAACAGTCCAGCCCGAACTGCCAGGCCAGGTCATCCCTGGACTGGAAACAAGCATCCTAGGACCGGTTTCGGGCTTTCAGCCCTCATCAGCCAGGATAGCTTGACTCCAGTGGCATGGAGAGCACAGAACCCACGTCTGGGCATACCCGTTCCACTCGGGGTGACAAATGCAAAAACAACAATTGATGGACAGAATGCAGAACAATGTCGTACATTCACCCCAGTACAGAGATCTGGGCCTAAATCCATCGTTTTTTTGCCCACCATGCCATTCCAGTTTGGACCCAGCCATATGCAAATCAGTCTTGACCCTGCGCCCAATGGGAACAGTCCAGCCCGAACTGCCAGGCCAGGTCCTCCCTGGACTGGAAACAAGCATCCTAGGACCGGTTTCGGGCTTTCAGCCCTCATCAGCCAGGATAGCTTGACTCCAGTGGCATGGAGAGCACGGGACCCACGTCTGGGCATACCCGTCCCACTCGGGGTGACAAATGCAAAAACAACAATTGAAGGGTATGCCCAGACGTGGGTCCCGTGCTCACTACGCCACTGGAGTCAAGCTATCCTGGCTGATGAAGGCTGATAGCCTGAAACCGGTCCTAGGATGCTTGATTCCGGTCCAGGGAAGACATGGCTTGGCAGTTCGGTCTGGACTGTTCCCATGAGGCACAGGGTCAAGACTGATTTGCATATGGCTATGTCTGAACTGGGGTGGCGTGGTGAAGCAAAATAACGATGGATTAAACCCAGATCTGTGACTGGGGGTGAATGTTTGCCAATGTGCAGCATTCCGTCCATCATCTTGTGTGTTTTGCATTTCACCCTATGTGGGAAGGGTATGCCCAGATGTGGGTCCCGTGCTCACTACGCCACTGGAGTCAAGCTATCCTGGCTGATGAAGGCTGATAGCCTGAAACCGGTCCTAGGATGCTTGATTCCGGTCCAGGGAAGACATGGCTTGGCAGTTCGGTCTGGACTGTTCCCATGAGGCACAGGGTCAAGACTGATTTGCATATGGCTATGTCTGAACTGGGGTGGCGTGGTGAAGCAAAATAACGATGGCAAACATTCACCCCCAGTCACAGATCTGGGTTTAATCCATCGTTATTTTGCTTCACCACGCCACCCCAGTTCAGACATAGCCATATGCAAATCAGTCTTGACCCTGTGCCTCATGGGAACAGTCCAGACCGAACTGCCAAGCCATGTCTTCCCTGGACCGGAATCAAGCATCCTAGGACCGGTTTCAGGCTATCAGCCTTCATCAGCCAGGATAGCTTGACTCCAGTGGCATAGTGAGCACGGGACCCACGTCTGGGCATACCCTTCCCAGAGAGGGCGAAATGCAAAACACACAAGATGATGGACTGAATGCTGCACATTGGCAAACATTCACCCCCAGTCACAGATCTGGGTTTAATCCAATGTGCAGCATTCCGTCCATCATCTTGTGTGTTTTGCATTTCGCCCTATGTGGGAAGGGTATGCCCAGACGTGGGTCCCGTGCTCACTATGCCACTGGAGTCAAGCTATCCTGGCTGATGAAGGCTGATAGCCTGAAACCGGTCCTTGGATGCTTGATTCCTGTCCAGGGAAGACGTGGCTTGGCAGTTCGGTCTGGACTGTTCCCATGAGGCACAGGGTCAAGACTGATTTGCATATGGCTATGTCTGAACTGGGGTGGCGTGGTGAAGCAAAATAACGATGGATTAAACCCAGATCTGTGACTGGGGTGAATGTTTGCCAATGTGCAGCATTCCGTCCATCATCTTGTGTGTTTTGCATTTCGCCCTATGTGGGAAGGGTATGCCCAGACGTGGGTCCCATGCTCACTACGCCACTGGAGTCAAGCTATCCTGGCTGATGAAGGCTGATAGCCTGAAACCGGTCCTAGGATGCTTGATTCCGGTCCAGGGAAGACATGGCTTGGCAGTTCGGTCTGGACTGTTCCCATGAGGCACAGGGTCAAGACTGATTTGCATATGGCTATGTCTGAACTGGGGTGGCGGGTGAAGCAAAATAACGATGGATTAAACCCAGATCTGTGACTGGGGGTGAATGTTTGCCAATGTGCAGCATTCAGTCCATCATCTTGTGTGTTTTGCATTTCGCCCTATGTGGGAAGGGTATGCCCAGACGTGGGTCCCGTGCTCACTACGCCACTGGAGTCAAGCTATCCTGGCTGATGAAGGCTGATAGCCTGAAACCGGTCCTAGGATGCTTGATTCCGGTCCAGGGAAGACATGGCTTAGCAGTTCGGTCTGGACTGTTCCCATGAGGCACAGGGTCAAGACTGATTTGCATATGGCTATGTCTGAACTGGGGTGGCGTGGTGAAGCAAAATAACGATGGATTAAACCCAGATCTGTGACTGGGGGTGAATGTTTGCCAATGTGCAGCATTCCGTCCATCATCTTGTGTGTTTTGCATTTCGCCCTATGTGGGAAGGGTATGCCCAGACGTGGGTCCCGTGCTCACTACGCCACTGGAGTCAAGCTATCCTGGCTGATGAAGGCTGATAGCCTGAAACCGGTCCTAGGATGCTTGATTCCGGTCCAGGGAAGACATGGCTTGGCAGTTCGGTCTGGACTGTTCCCATGAGGCACGGGGTCAAGACTGATTTGCATATGGCTATGTCTGAACTGGGGTGGCGTGGTGAAGCAAAATAACGATGGATTAAACCCAGATCTGTGACTGGGGGTGAATGTTTGCCAATGTGCAGCATTCCGTCCATCATCTTGTGTGTTTTGCAGTAAAGGAGTTCACAGGAACGGAGCCAAATCTAAATTGGATATAAAGCTTCCTGTCCTGTGGGATCATGATAACCTCCATATATTGTTCATAGGCGCTTAGCAATTTGAATTCCATAAATTCTAAAGTGAGTCGGCCCCGACCAGTTGAGTAACAATGGTCTGCGCCACCCAGTTCCAATATTGGGTCTTGACCAGACCTTTACTGGGCAATAATCTGGGATCTTTAGCATCCCACGAGCTCCCCAAACCTATCTCTGTAAGCAATGACCTGACTTTGGTAAACCACCCAATTTTCTTGAAGAGGTCAAGTGCGCAAACTTCATCAAGAGCAGCAGCGTAATGGGCAAGCTCATGGGTTAGTTTCAAGTTCAACCAGAAAAGCAGGGGACGAAGCCTCGCTTTATCCACAATTGACGATCTGCCCAAATCAGCCTTAATGGATGAAGCGGAGTGGTCTGGGGAAGGGAGCAGAGGGATCTAAAAAAAAAATTCTCTGTAACAAGGAGGCCTTCCAAATTCTCAAATCCCCAAAGTTCGGCCCCATACAAAGCAGAACCCACTACCTTATGGTCATAAATCTGGAGTGGGGCTGCTATTGGTTTGGTCAGGGTAGTCCTATGCTCCTTGATCAGAGCCCCAGTGGTCTGCTTCTGCTGAAGGGTCCGCTTCATAATGTGGTGCTTCCAGGTCATTTTCTCAGAGAGAGTTACACCCAGATAATCAAATGTGGCCACTCTCTCGAGGGGGATCCCCCCCAATAGCATTTTGCCTTTAAACAATTTGTGGGGGTTCAGCAGTAAAAGTTTGGTTTTCAAGGTGTTGACCTCCAAGCCTCTCAATACACAAAAGGCCTTGAAGCGATCTAGGAGCAGTTGCAGACTGCTGGGGGTCTTAAAGACTATTAGCGTGTCGTCCGCAAACAATAGGGTTGTTACCTTGACACCCCCCAGAGAGGGGGCATCAACGGGGACTTCCGCTAAGTGCTGGACCACTCCATTGATGAAAAGTGAGAACAGAGTAGGAGCCAACACGCAGCCCTGTCGGACCCCCCTGTCGACACTAATCAAATCTGTCAGTTGCCCTTGGTCCCCCCAACGAACCCTTGCGTAGTTGTCCTTGTGAAGGCGGACAACCAACACGAGCAACTCTGGAGGAAGACCCAGCTCCTGCAGGACACACCATAGTTTATGCCTGGGGATGAGGTCGAAAGCTGACTTCAGGTCAATAAATGCTGTGTAGAGACTTCCCTGTTCAATGGTCACAGTTTTCCAGGCCAATAAGAACAAAAGAAAAACCTGATCAATGGTGCTGATCTTCCGTCTAAACCCTGCTTGGAAGGAGGATAAGATGTTGTTCTCTTCCATCCAAGCCGTGATCTTCGTAAGATGCACCATCGATCAGGCTAATAGGCCTGTAGTTGGATGGTAATGAGCGGTCACCCTTCTTAAAAACCGGAATCACCTCGGCACCCTTCCACAAGGGCGGTATTGGAGCCCCTGCGGCAATTCCATTGGCTAATGCCCAGATATAGTTAGACCAATTAACAATGTTGTTAAGAAAAACATCGCCAGGTACACCGTCGGGCCCCGGAGCTTTGTTCCTAACTACAGAGTTTATGCTTTGTGTGATTTCAGCTAGAGAAAATAGCCCAGTGGTTTGGGGGCTTCAATAGCCAAATCCCCTGATCCGCTATATACTGTAGAGAAGTGTTCATACCAGGTGGCAATGGCAATGTTGTTGGTGGGTGGCCTCGGTCTTTCTGCATCACCCCTAGTGACTAAAAGCCAGAACTGTGGTGAATCTTTCTTCTGGCAAGCATCACTAATCTGGAGCCAACGATTCTCGTCCCATTCCCTTTTGGCTCTGGCCAAGACTGCCTTATAGGATCTCCTTACTTCTCTTAGTTCCACTATTTTGTTTGCTCTAATAGCGATGGCCAGTTTTGATCTTAGGCTCCTGCACTCCTGATTAAACCAGGAGGAATGTGGTCTGGCAGATTTTGACTTGTCCTGTGTATATATATGTGTGTATATATATATATATATATATATATATATATATATATATATGAATATTTTCGGATTGCATTGAGGGAAAAATGGGTACCAGATGGCTCTGTGTCACCATACACACAATGATAGTCCCCAAAGAGGACAACACAGCGGCTCTTCCCTTTATATGACAAGGCTGCAGGAAGCTTTCCGTGAGGCAACGGTAGGATTTCCTTAGCAATCATGGTAAGCTCTTTGTTTTAAACAGTGGAGGTCTGACCAGAGCCGCACAAGTGCAAAATTCAGCTGGGGGCTTATGCAAGTTGACTCTCAAAATGTGTCTCTCTCGTGAAAAATCATCTAGACAAGGTCTGCAGGGGTATGCAGGGAACGATCTCAGAGAGGCACTCTCAAGATGGCTATTATGGTTAGCTCTTTGTGCCACTGGGTATGCTCGAATGGGAAGCGACCTCACCAAGATGGCTTCTCGGTTCACTCCGGAAAGAGTTGTTTTTCAGAACTATTTTGTAAATGTATCTATAGAGCGCTTACTACCACTGAAGAGGCGTTGACGCACTTTTCAGCGAGTAGCACGTTATTCTGGAACCCAAAAGGATTAGTGGTGGATTAGTATAGGGAAATATGAGTATAGTATTAGTATAGGGAGGTACAAGTTAATTTGAGAAGAGGACATGTGAGTCTGCTAGTTGGACTGAATAGACTAATGGAGAAAGTGAAGATAGAAAATAAATTAATATAGGCGTAGGGTGATGGTAGGACAGAATAAAGCTTTTGAGTGTAATTCTTTTTGTACAATAGGACTAAAATAATAAATATATAGATACATGATTACATAGTAAGGAAATATGTGTAAGGAATATAATATATTGAGATTTGTGTGTTTTGTTTTTGTCGAGTAGTGAGAGGAGATATTGGTGTAGTGGTTTTCTGTGAGAGATTTGTATGTGCAGTACTGCTGTGAGTAGTATATGAATAGTGCAGGGGTGGTGATGTGTTTTGGAGAATAGTGTGATGTGTAAGAAGGGACAAGAGTTATGAGTATTTGTTAGATTTGATCACTGGATTAGGTAATGTGTGTGGTGGAGTGGTGTGTAAGAATTGTATGGTTGAGTGTAATTGGTCAAAAGAGAAGGTGGATATTGGTGGATGGTGCGATGGAAGGCTTAGTATAAGTTTTGTCATGATACAAGAGGATCTAGTATGAGCAAGTAGAGGAAAGAGCTGGTGTTTTGTTTGAACAGGGAGTATGTCTGGTTGCATTCAAGTTGTGTATAATGTGGCTTTGTGTTGTGTGGATGTGTTAGTGGTATAGGGCAGAGCTGTGTTTTGTGTGAGAATGCAGGTGCCATAAAGCTGTAGTTGAGGTACAACTGTGTGTATGTGAGGTTTGTGGGGTTTTGTAGTGGTTCAATACAAATTTCAATATGTATGAGATTTGTTTGTGGTGCAGAGTAGAATGCCTTTGCTGATATTGTGTTTTGATGTTGGGGGATAAGAAGGAATTATGGTGGTAGCTCATAACTGAAAACTGGGCAGCATCTCTGGCCTTAGGCCTGACCCAAACAGACAACTGCCCTTGTCCTCTCCGCCCTTAGCATCAATGCCCAGGCTGAGACACCTTGAGCTCTAGCCTTAGAATTACCCTATTGGCCATTGGAACTCTAGCCCTAACCAATCAGAACCTTAACCCTAAACCCTAGAGCCAATGGGAGACCTGGCCATATTAACAAATCACAGCCCTAACTGCCAATCAAAGCCAAAGCTCTAATCCCTAAGTCCAATAGGAATCTGTTGTGGTCTGT
This sequence comes from Calotriton arnoldi, assembly GCA_963921515.1. Classification (NCBI taxonomy): domain Eukaryota; kingdom Metazoa; phylum Chordata; class Amphibia; order Caudata; family Salamandridae; genus Calotriton; species Calotriton arnoldi. The sequence goes on along the minus strand of CAWUFW010002470.1, from coordinate 225,859 downwards.
GATAGAAAGTAGACGCTGGTAGCCAAGTAGATTTAACATGTACCTTTAATCTGTAGTCGGTTCAAGTACACCCAGATGGTTGGTAAGTACAACAGACAGGTAGTCCAGGTAACAGGTGAAGTATAAGTAGATTAACCAGTAGTCAAGCCATTAGTTCCAGGTAGTAGGAAACACCTTGTAGTAGCAAACCCCACCAGGAGCAGCCTGCCTGCTGCTCAGCCCCTCTCTCTCTAACTGTCATTCCTCACTCACACAGACACCCAACATTCCGTGCATCACTGCATTCCCAACACTCTACAGTAAACATGCACACTGGCTGAGCAGCAGGAAGAATAGGTGAAACGTAGAACACAGAATAACTATGCAGGGCATAACACATCCCTTTCCTTTTAAAATGAACAACGAAAGAGTAACAATACTGCAATAGTAGAACTATACACAGAAATGTACAAATGCAAGAAATAGTTCAAAACCCAGGGATGAGAAATAAAGTAAACATCACGGGAGGGTCAGAGCTATTCAAAACAGAGAGAATGGATGGTTTACGAACAAAAATGGAGTAAAAAGACCCATCCTCTCCCAATAAATATAATGAACAAAGTTCCTTGTAAATTGCAGAGAAAAATAAACCCGCAACTGCAATCCCTGCTGAAAGGGAACAAATCAATAGTCAAGATTCCTCACGTAAGGAAACTTACATTTGCTGTGAAAGAGGACCTAAAAACCAAACTTCCACCCCTCATACGAGGTACTAACACTAGGGACTGTGACCCATAAAGTCCAGTAAGACTTTATACATGAATATGGGACCATAAACTATGTAAATACACCCTGTGTAGGGAACCGTACCCATAAACCCAAAACCCACCCCGTGTAAGGGTTACATGAAATGTTGATTGGAGAAATCCCCAAAACATACCCCGTGTAGGGGTTACCAAACAAACAACTGTAAATGGGAATCGTACCCATGACTAATACCAACCCAGTGTAAGGGTTACCTGTTATGTTAATCGGCGGAGACGCGATAAACATACCCCGTGTCAGGGTTACTAAACAAACGACTGTACCTGTAAAACACACTCATGAACTCACCCCTGTGTAGAGGCTGCGTCTAACGCTTAACGAGAAAAGAGCTCATACTACCCACCCCTGCGTAGGGGCCGCGTGTAACGCCTTATGGGAAAGGTACTGCGTTCCCAAACCCATGCCCATCCCTAATGTAAGGGATAATGTAGTACAGCTAGCCACTACCATAAACTAACTGTGGAAGCTGGCAAACCTAAATTCTAAGCTTAAATCCCTCAAGCATGTATACTCTACAATGGAAACACATTGTACTAGACAGGGAACACTATTTCTGTAGGGAAAAAGGAAAACCAGAAACTGCGCCGGTGAGCGATCTCTCACCCGGATCGTGCTAGATATAGGTTTGAAGTAAGAAGCAGACGTGGACTGAAAAATTCATCTGTGCTATATAAACGTCCTATTTCAACTTGGCAGTAGATGGCAGCACAACACTGGGCAGAAAATATTGAAAAATCATGACCACAGCTTTGAACATTTTCACGCCGAACAAGAGCAAAAAAAACAAGTCATAGTTCGTGTTGAAAATGACTGCTGCTCCTTAAAATCTCTCACGCGCGTTCTGCCACTTCCGAAGAGAGAACAACTTCATGTTAATCTTTCTTTCTGTCCAAGTGTAAGAAAGCAAGAAAACAAGCTGATTCAGCCACCGGATGGTAGTTAATTGCAAAACACTTCCACTCACCGCCAGTGTCCAGAACAACATCCTCAGTCCTCTGGCAGATAATCTAACCAATCATCGGGATCATGTGAAAACCTCTTGGGCTGCAGGGAAACAAAAAGCAGCAGCATACTCACTCCTGTTAAACACGACCTTCTTGACAATCTTCCTGCTTCAAATAACTGTATTGAAGACGCAGCGCACGTATATATAAAAACGTGGTTGGCAAAATTACGTGGTTGGCAGAATGACGCTCCATGTACCCGCAAATCAAGTAGACGATTGCCAACCCCAAGATGGCGCCACGCTATCCCACGCCGTGCCGGCTGGCTCACGGCACGCCAGTGCCTCACAACGTTGATGGGCAAACACGGTGCTTCCTGGAACGTCACAAATGCAAAGAGGAACAGCGCGAGAGACTCACGCGAAGGTAAGCCTCCTCGCGCTACTGAAGACTCGTGCCTCATTTTTAAATTCACAATGACAGTTGCAAAGTCCCAAAGAAATCAGGTCTCAAAATAGACCAACAATTAAAAACAAAAATGTGTCTCACCAGACTCTGCTCCCTATGACACTGCATCTGAGATGCGCCAAGAATGCACCACATCTTGTCACCACGCCATTAGCCACTGTCAGGTAGAAACTTGGAATAACCAAAGCTTGCCAAAGGGGCTCCGTGTCACATCCTCAGCTGTCCTTCATGTGAATTCTCCACGCTGAGAATGACCACCACAGTGCACGTTTTCAAATCCAAATCAAAGTGTGAATCCAACTGCAGAGATCTCTACACACATAGTGGATACTTGTGGCACTTAAAGTCCTTTTCCTGGCTCCTCCAAAATAACTGTCACATCCAGTAGCAGACAGACTTTGCGCTGGACATATCATGACATGTGCAGCATACCAGTACAGTTTAAACATGTTTAAATTCATTAACAAAGGACAATCTTTCCTTGATGGCACAGGCAACACACAGTACAGCATGCTTACGTTGGGGCTGTCCGTTGTCCAGGACACTGGTGGGGTTACTGAGTATGCTGTACTAGACTCTTTTGTTGCGATGACTCCTCTTGTGATACTTGTCGTGTTGCCTCTTGTAAGCTTGTTGTAGCGTTGTTTCATAGTTGACTGTAAGGCTTGTGGCTCCTTCTCACCCTGTGGACTGGTTACAGATGTCATCTTATGCTTTCTTGTTCAATTGTGGAGAAAATTAAGCACGTGGGAAAGTCTCCAACTCTCGCTCGTCGCCAAAATATGTTGTGGTCTGTGATAGAAAGTAGACGCTGGTAGCCAAGTAGATTTAACATGTACCTTTAATCTGTAGTCGGTTCAAGTACACCCAGATGGTTGGTAAGTACAACAGACAGGTAGTCCAGGTAACAGGTGAAGTATAAGTAGATTAACCAGTAGTCAAGCCATTAGTTCCAGGTAGTAGGAAACACCTTGTAGTAGCAAACCCCACCAGGAGCAGCCTGCCTGCTGCTCAGCCCCTCTCTCTCTAACTGTCATTCCTCACTCACACAGACACCCAACATTCCGTGCATCACTGCATTCCCAACACTCTACAGTAAACATGCACACTGGCTGAGCAGCAGGAAGAATAGGTGAAACGTAGAACACAGAATAACTATGCAGGGCATAACAGAATCCCTAGCCGGCATTCAGAACCCTAGCCCAAACAGCTTAAGCAGCAACCCCTCTGATAACAAGAACCACATATAACAGCACTCAGAAGTTGTAGACCACATAGCACCAAGCTTTTAGTTGAGACCTACATAATTATTACACCACATCCATGCCATGCCATTCCAACTTCCTAGAGTGGTAATGCTCTTGGGTGGCCAAGCTTTTGCTTACCTGCTCTCCATTTCTGATGGATACATCTGCCTGTGGATTCCTCACCTTTTGAATTACCCCTGCAACAACATTCCACGGAAATTCTTTTCTTAGCTCTCCCACGTCGACGAGGACGTCATAATAGCAGGGCTCCGCTTGTGACACCGTAAGTCACCGGAGCCATAAGTAGACCTCGTTGGCGTGCTGACGTCAGTTCCCTTTTTTCCGCTCCGTCGACGCGTAACATTTTTTTCTGGGACTCTCCATTTTACTGTGATTACTTTGTTTCTTCCTCTTCTTCGTGTAGCAGTGAGAATGGCTACTTCGAAGAAGTCGGGTCTCAGGCCCTGCAGGGAGTGTGGGGGCCTTATATCCATCATGGACCCCCACGACGACTGTCTTTGGTGTCTTTCTTCAGACAACGACGTCGAAGGGTGTTCGTGCTGTCGGAAGATGAACCCGAAGGCGCTGAAAGAACGTGAGGCCAAACTCTTCATGGTGCGGGCAAAAAAGGAGAAGAGGGGTCATAAGCGATGGAAGTCGACTTCGCATACTTCGAAGTCGAAGAAGCATAAGAAGTCAAAGAGAAGACATGGATCACAACGTCATTCTTCGAAGGGCAGGGCTTCGAGATCAGCCTCTCCTGTACAGCGGCGTAGTGAAAAAGACTTTATCTCTCAGTCGCCTTCTCCGCAGGCGACTCCGGCCCACTCTCCGGCTCTGAGGGATTCGCTGATGCCCAGGGATTCTCCGGCGCCCAGAGGCTCTCCGGCGCCCCAGAATTCTACAGCTCCCAGGGAGACTTTTCCTGTTCCTGCTGCTTCACCTGTGCGGGCGCTGATGTCTCCGGCTCCGCAGCCTCAGCCCCCCCGTACGGCCTCGGATGGATCCAGACCAGGGGATTTTGGATCCTTAGCCTCCTTTCCCAGGACCAGGATCGGATCCTTCACATTTCCCTAATGCGATGTTTGGCATGTTTGCCAGGGCATCCTACCTTACCGGTGTGCCTTCTGGCCCCGTGGGTCCACTTGCCTCTAATGTGGGCATCCCCCAGCAGTATGCCCAGGCGCCTTTCGTGCCTTTTATGCCAACGGCTCCATCTTGGCAGTTCCCGGTGCCGAGGTTTTTTACTCCGATACCGCAATCACCGGCGCCCTCTGGTGTTGGGCCGGCGTCGTCCCGGATTCGTTCGGCACCGTTGCCCACTTCAGAAGGTCCTCCTTTAACGCCAGCGCCGTTGTCACTGGCGCTGCCGATCCCGAAGCAGCGATCCAGGAGGGAAGCGCAAAGACTGCTGGAGGAAGATGAAGTCTAGCAAGAGCAAGAGGAAGGGAAAATTCTCGACTCCGTAGATGAATTCGAAGGTCTACCTGAGGCTAGTGGCCTTGATACTTCCCTGGAGTGGGAGCTTTCTTCTCCGAAGGCTTTACCTTCACAGGATGTTGCCTCTTATCACTTGGTCATCAGAAAAGCTGCTGAATTGTTGGACCTTCAGTTGCCCTCAGCTGAGGTAAAGTCAAATATTCTGACTGAAGTGATAAATTCTCCTTCCTCTTCTAATGAACCTCTGCTGCCTTTCAATGAGGCGTTGACTGACCCAATTATGGAAGTGTGGCAGAAACCCTTGCCTGCCCCTGCAGTTTCTAGATCAGTGGCAAGAAGGTATAGACCTGCTCCTGGTGACCCAGCTTTCCTTTCTGCCCATCCATCTCCAGAAAGCTTGGTGGTTCAGGCTTCTTGTTCCAAGCAGTCAACTGGTTCCTTCCCTACCACCCCGGGGGATAGAGACTCAAAGAAGTTAGAGCAGTCGACCAAAAAGGTGTTTTCCTCTGCAAGTATGGCTAAGAAATCAACGAACGCCACGTGTTTGCTAGGGAGGTACATTCATGCTCTAATGGACTCTGTCAAGCAATTGGCTCCTAAACTTCCTGAAGATGATCGTGTTCATTTTCTTGAGGCACTTTCAGATTCGCAAGCAGCAGCCCGCCAGGTCATCCAGTCGGGTCAGGACACAGCAGACTCGGTTGCCAGAGTGATGGGTTCCTCGATTGCTACTAGAAGGCATGCCTGGCCTAGATCGACAACAGGATGTGGGAGCACACCGCTGACCTCTCAGGCAAGGTTCGCCCCTGGCATTCTGGTAAATGCAGTTTCTTGTAGCACGCTCCGATATTTTCGAGTGTTTCGCCAAAGTTGGCGCAGATAGTGCTGATCTCTAGACACGTGTTTCTGGTTTATTAACCGTCATCAGTAGAGAATACAGTCTTGTATTTTGGGGTTTGCCGAGTAGGCTGCCAAACATTATATCAGGTCTGGTACCTACTTTACTGGATCTACCCTTCGATGGGTCAAGATTGTTTGGTACCAAAGCGGACTCTGCGCTGCAGCAGTTCAAGGACAGTAGGGCTACTGCAAGATCCTTGGGCCTGCAGGCCCAGCCCAGGGGCTATGGATACAAAAGGCATTGAGGCTTTGGGAAGGCAGCTTCCTTTCGAGGCCGTCAGCAGCCTCAGCAACAGCAGCAGCAGAACCCTCTGTACAGGTCCTACAGAGGAAAAGGTAGAGGCCGTCTTCGGGGAGCTTCTCGACAGCAGTCTTCCTCCTCCTACTACTCCTCCCCTGTCCCCACCACTGCTACCATGGGAAAGCAGCTCTAGATCCCCCATCTTGGAGCATGCTGGTCCTGTAGGGGGTTGGGTGTCCCATTTTCTACAAGATTAGAAATCGGTTACCTCAGACCGTTGAGTTTTGAATCTTGTGGAAAATGGGTACGCCCTACCTTTTCAAGAGTTTCCTCCTCCTCACCCTCCTCGCCAGGACTGGTGTTCAGAGGACCATTTGCTACTTCTGCAGCAGGAGATTCTTGTCTTACTACAGAAAGGTGCAATAGAGGTGGTTCCGGAGCAGGAAAGGGGTCAGGGATGTTACTCCCATTATTTCCTGATTCCCAAAAAGGACGGCCGGCTAAGACCAGACCTGGATCTCAGGGTTTTGAATTTTTACCAGGAAAAGTTCAAAATGTTGACCTTAGCTCAGGTTCTTCTGGTGCTGCAACAGGAAGACTGGATGGTGTCGATTGACTTACAGGATTCGTATTTCCACATCCCTATTCTGAAGTCGCATCAGAAGTATCTCCGGTTTACGGTAGGGTCGCAGCACTACCAGTTTGCTGTCCTCCCGTTCGGTCTCAATTCCGCACCACGGGTCTTCACAAAAGTGATGGTGGTGGCGGCACATCCCCGAAGGTCGGGGATTCCTGTTTTCCCCTATCTGGACGACTGGCTGCTCAAAGCAAAGTCACCAGAGATGGTGTTGCGTCACTTGCATGCAACAACGTGATTGTTGTTCAACTTGGGTTTCTCGATAAATGTGCCCAAATCTCACCTGGTGCCCTCTCAGCGCAGCCTGTTCATAGGGGCAGTACTGGACACTACTGTATGCTGAGCTTTCCCGCCACCGCAGAGGATTCTCGACATTCAGGAGATGATTCCTTTATTTCACAAAGGAGCGGTTGTTACAGTCCTGAAGGCCCCTACGCCTGCTTGGTCTGTTCGCTTCCTGCATACTGTTGGTCAGCCATGCACGCTGGCACATGAGGGCACTCCAGTGGTGCCTCCGCAGGCAGTGGTATCAGCACAATGGAGATCTCGGGGAGAAGGTCAGAATCTCCAGAGACACTGCAGTGGAGCTGTCTTGGTGGAGTGTGCAGGGCAACCTGTCTCAAGGAAAGCCCTTTCAACCTCCTCCACCGGTGGCCACAGTGATCACGGATGCTTCCACTCTAGGGTGGGGTGCTCATCTGTGGGATCTGGAGATCAAAGGTCTTTGGTCTCCAGAGGAAAGGTTGCTTCACATCAACCTTCTGGAATTGCGAGCAATACGTTTGGCTCTCAAGGCCTTCCTTCCCTCCCTTCGCGGTGAGTCGGTTCAAGTCCTGACGGGCACACTACAGCGATTTGGTACATAAACAAACAGGGAGGGGTAGGGTCGTATTGTCTCTGCACAGAGGCTCTGCGGCTCTGGTCCTGGGCTCAGGGTAACCAGATTTGTGTGATGGCAAATCATCTGGCAGGAGTGCTAAATGTGCGTGCGGACAGTCTCAGTCGGCATTATTCGGCCGATCACGAGTGGCGGCTTTATTCGGAGGTGGTCCAGCACATCTTCAGGATGTGGGGGTTTCGTCGGGTGGACCTTTTTTGCCACTCAGGAGAACGCGCACTGCCTGTTGTTCTGCAGCCTTCAGTATCCGATGCAGGGAGTGTTGGGGGACGCGTTTCAATTGGATTGGAGCTCGCAACTCCTTTATGCGTTTCCTCCCATACCCTTGATTCCTCCAGTTCTGAGGAAGATTCGCCAAGACCGGGCCCAAGTCATATTGATCGCTCCGGATTGGCCAAGTAGGGTGTGGTACACAGATGTACTTCACCTCTCATCGCACCCTCCGCTCCGTCTCCCTTTCAGGGCAGACCTCCTTTCACAGTCGCAGGGGCAGGTTCTACACCCCCACCTCCAGAGCTTGCACCTTCATGCCTGGAGATTGAACGGGGCAATCTGAGTTCTTTCTCTCTCCCACCGGATGTGGTGGATGTTATTTTATCATCCAAGAGACACTCCACCAAATCTATTTATTCCTCTAGGTGGTCTAAGTTTGTGAAATGGTGTGGAGAGAGGTCCATTGCTCCTTTGAAAGCCCACTTCTCTGACATTCTAGGATTTTCACTCTCCTTGGCCCAGCAGGGTTGTGCTGTGGCTACAGTAAAGGGTTATTTGTTGGCCTTGTTGGCTTTTCTCCGTTTGTCGGACCAGCCGTCTTTATTTAAGTCTCCCATTGTTATGAGCTTCATTAAGGGCCTTTCCAATAAGTTTCCTCCCACTCCCTTCATTATGCCTCAGTGGGATTTGAATTTAGTACTTACTTTTTTGATGGGTTCTCCTTTTGAGCCTCTTCATAATGTCCGTTGAGGCTTCTTTCTTTTAAGACGGTCTTTCTGATCGCCTTTACTTCAGCCAGGAGGGTAAGTGAGCTTCAGGCTCTTAGTTCTAAACCTCTGTTCTTAACCATTCATGCAGAAAAGATGGTTCTCAGGACCAGGGCTGCTTTCCTGCCTAAGGTGGTTACTCCGCTTTATTTAGGACAGTCTAGTACTTTACCTACCTTCTATTCTCCACACCCCCCCCCCCCCTTCTACCTGGACAGAACCAGGGACCTAAGGCTGGATGATCAACTCTTCGTGGGCTACATCGGACAAATGAAAGATCTGCTACGCCCTGGCCAAGAAGGAGCCTCCTGAAGGTATTCGAGCTCATTCCACCAGAGCTAAATCTTCTTCTTCTGCTAGAGGTGTTCCCGTTGTAGACATCTGTAAGGCGGCAACTTGGGCCTCCCTCCACACCTTTGCAAAGCATTACTGCTTGGATTCGGAGGGTAGGAGGGTCGGCCATTTTGCGCACACTGTACTGCAAGATTTTTTGGTATAGGCAGGTGGACACCCTCCTCCGGGAGAGGGACAGCTTGGGGATTCAATTCAAAAGGTGAGGAATCCACAGGCAGATGTATCCATCAGAAGAACAAGTTACTTACCTTTGGCAATGCTTTATCTGAAAGAGACACGTTAGTGATAGATTCCTTACCTTAGAATATCCCCAGGCGTCAGACTGGATCCGGAAAGTTTTTCGTCAGCAGTACCCCTGCGCGTTGGTAGGTGGCGTCGTGCGGCTCCGCGTTCGTCGCTGGCGTCGTAAGCGCCGAGATGACGTCATGGAGACTACTTAGGCGCCACCCATGCGCGCTGACGTCAGTTATTTCTTTTTCTGCGCCAGCAAGCGCAGATCCGGTTAGAGCACGTACCTTGGTCACTTTTTGACTATTTATTTTTGGGACTTTTGTCTTTACTTCTTTAAATCTTGACTCCTGGTGCCACGTAGGGATGCCTGGGTTTAAATCCTGCGGGGCCTGCCGCCGTACGATGTCGGTGGCCGACCCCCATGGCGTCTGTCTCTACTGTCTGGAGCGCGATCATGACTCCCGGTCATGTTCCGACTGTCTGGCCATGGCTCCGAAGGCTTTGCGGGAGCGGTCCCGAAAGCTGCTGGAGGCCCGACAGTTGTCTCCGCGCCGTTCCTGGGGTCGCTCGAGGGACCGTCTGCGGAGTCATCATCATCACTCCTCGGGGTCCAAGTCTTCACCCTCGGAATCGGGTAAGCGACGTCACAAGAAGAAGTCGAAGAAGCGCGTACGCTCTCCGACCTCCCCCCGTCGGTGTTCGGGCGCGGACGAGGGGGCCCGCGGTCTTTCCCCCGCGGCTCCGTTGGAGCCTGTCAGTACCGCGGCCTACCCGCCATACCCGGGTCCGTCGGCGACTCCAGCCCAGGTGCAAGAGTTTCTTGCCGCCATGGACCGCCTTTTCAGGCCTAGGGCTCCCGCCAGCGTGCGTTCGGGCCTCGCGGTCCCTCTTGAGGGCCCTTGGTTGCCGCCGGCGGCTCCGGCCCCAGCGCCGCAAGGTCCTCTGCCGGCGGCTCCGGCCCCGGCGCCGCAGGGTCCTCCACCGGCGGCTCCGGCCCCGGCGCCCCCTGCGGCTCCCTTCCCGGCACCGCCCTGGGTTCCGTTCGTCCCACCTCCGCCCTTGCCCGAGTTTCCGGGCAATTTTGCTCTGGCTTGGGACCCTGATTGGGGCTTGGAGCCAGAGCGGCGTCGACCGGCGCCGTTCTCTGCGCCATTCCCGGCGCCGGTGGAGCATTTCCCCTGTGCCTCCCCCGCCGCTGCAGCCTGTGCCTCGGGCTGTTGTGGAGGGGGAGGACTGGGAGGGGTCGGAGGACCCTCTTGCACGGCAGTGTGACTCCGAACAGGAGTGGGCAGAAGACTCAGAGGATGCAGGTGGCCTTGACCTTTCCTCTGAGCCTGGGTTTGTGTCTCCTCCCACTGTCATGGAGGAAGGCGCAACATACACTGTGGTGCTCCGTAGAGCAGCTGAGGCTCTTGACCTTGAATTGCCTACTGTTACCCTCCGGACTAACCTCCTTACTGAAGTGCTTCAGCTGGCGGCATGTTCTATGGAACCTCTGCTTCCGTTCAATGAGGTCTTGTTTTGATGGGTACCTGGTCTAGGCCAGCCACAGGGGTTCCTGTGGATAAAAACGTGGCCAGGCGTCACCGCCCGGCACCGGGTGACCCTGCCTTTTTGACAACTCTTCCGACACCGGAGAGCCTGGTCATTCAGGCTTCCACTTCCCAAACTGCATTCCCTACCGCTCCGCCGGATAAGGAATCAAAAAAGCTGGAGCAGCTTGGTAAAAAGTTGTTTTCCTCTGCCAGCCTGGGGCTGCAGTCAGTCAACACCGCATGCCTCTTGGGCCGCTATTCTCACGCTGTGTGAGACACGGTGGCGCAAACTCTGCCCCAGTGCCCGGAAGAGGTTCGGGCTGTGCTTTCCCAAGCTGTTGCAGAGGGGAAGGATGCCGCGAAGTTCGCCATTCGGTGTGGGTTGGACACCACGGACTCTTTGGGGAGAGCCATCTCCACAACGGTGGCCTTGCGGCGGTCCACGGGGATTTCGGGGGATGTCCAGAGTTCCCTCATGGACATGCCTTTTGATGGTACTCGCCTGTTTGGCGATAAGGCAGACAGTGCGCTGGAGCGTTTTAAGGACTCTCGGGATACAGCCAAGTCCTTGGGTCTCTCCACCACACGCCCGGCGACGTCTACCTTTCGTTCCTTTTGTGGCCGCGGAAGGGGCGCCCCTACACGTCCGTTCAGCCAAAGGCCTGCGCAGAACCAACCTCAGCGTGGCCGCGGGCGTGGTGGCCGCCGTGGCGGCACAGGGGGCCAGCGTGCGGGTCAGCCCACCTCCGCTCCCGCAGCATCCGCCTCAAAGCCTTCCTAGTCCGCGCTTTGGGGTGCACCCCACGCCGGTGGGCGGCAGGATTCAACATCACCTCCCCCACTGGCGCTCTGTCACTTCGGACAGGTGGGTGCTGCAAATCGTCCGAAGGAGCTACTCCCTCCCCTTCGAGTCTGCCCCCCGTCCATGCCACCTCAGTTCCACTGCATGTCGGGGGATCACTTAGTGCTTCTTCGACAGGAAGTCACGGCCCTCTTGGCCAAGGGGGCCATCGAGCGCGTTCCTGGGCCAGAAGTAGGACATGGTTGTTATTCCCACTACTTTCTGGTCCCCAAGAAGGAGAAAGGGGGCTTGCGCCCCATCTTGGACCTCCAGAACGTCAATCGCTTCCTCCGTAAGAAGTTCAAGATGTTGACTCTGGCTCAGGTCTTGGCTGCCCTCGACCCTGGAGACTGGATGGTAGCGTTGGACTTGCAGGACGCATATTTTCACATTCCCGTCCTGCCGGCCCTCCGGCGTTACCTGCGGTTCACGGTAGGCCAGGAGCATTTTCAGTTTACCGTGCTCCCCTTCGGCCTTACAAGCGCCCCTCGGGTGTTCACAAAAGTGATGGCGGCTGTCGCAGCTCATCTGCGCAGGTCAGGGGTGTCAGTCTTCCCCTACCTCGACGACTGGTTGTTGAAGGCGGGCTCGCCCCAGGCCGTCGTCACCCACCTTCAGACTACAGCCGACCTCCTGCAATTGCTGGGGTTCTCCATCAACGTGCTGAAGTCGCACCTGAGTCCCTCTCAGAAGCTCCCCTTCATCGGAGCGGTTCTGGATTCGACGCGGTTTCGGGTTTATCCTCCCGAGCAGCGAGTCCGGGATATTCAGGCTATGATTCCGATCTTTCAGCCTCTATCCTGGGTTTCAGTCAGGATGACCCTCCGGCTCCTGGGCCTGATGGCCTCCTGCATTCTGCTAGTGCAACATGCCAGGTGGCATATGCGGGCTCTGCAGTGAGACCTGAAGTTCCAGTGGGTACAGCATCAGGGCAACCTGTCCAATCATGTCCAGATCTCGGAGGGCACTGCACGACAATTGCGGTGGTGGCTCACGAATTGCGATTGGGTCAATGGCAGATCCCTCTCCCTCCCCCAACCGGAGCACACAGTGGTGACGGATGCGTCCCTCCAGGGCTGGGGTGGCCACTTGGGAGAGGCGGAGATCAGAGGCCTCTGGTCTCCGGCGGAGTCCCGGCTCCATATCAATCTTTTGGAGCTTCGGGCGATCTGACTTGCACTGAAGGCATTCCTCCCCTATGTCCGGGGAAGTGTAGTGCTGGTGTTCACGGACAACACCACCGCCATGTGGTATTGCAACAAACAGGGCGGGGTGGGGTCGTGGACCCTATGTCAGGAGGCTCTGCGCCTCTGGACATGGCTGGAACATCAAGGCATTACCTTGGTGGTTCAACACCTGGCAGGTTCTCTGAACGCCAGGGCGGACGAACTCAGCCGCCGGTGCTTGATGGATCACGAATGGCGTCTGAACTCGGACGTGGCGCAAGGTCTCTTTCTGCAGTGGGAGAGCCTTGGTTAGATCTATTCGCCACCGAAGAGAACGCGCAATGTCATCAGTTCAGCGTGTTGGAATTTCCAAGGCGGCACTCGCTCGGCGACGCTTTTCGTCGCGAGTGGAGCTGCGGTCTGTTGTACACCTTTCCGCCTATACCACTTCTGCCCAGAGTGCTGAAGAAGATTCGGCGCAACCGGGCCCAAGTCATCCTTGTGGCTCCGGATTGGGCACGAAGATACTGGTATCCCGAGCTACTCAACATGGCGATCGATCCCCCGATCCGACTGCCTCTTCGGGAGGATCTTCTGTCGCAGCAGCAGGGAATGGTCCTCCACCCGAACCTGTCCAGCCTCCACCTCCATGCGTGGAGATTGAGCGGCGACAGTTGACAGCTTTCGATCTTCCTCCCGAAGTCTGTGATGTCATTCTGGCAGCCAGGCGTCCCTCCCCTAAGACGGTATACGCCTGCAGGTGGAACAAGTTTGTGGCATGGTGCACAGCGAAGTCTGTGGATTCCCTTTCTGAGGTCCTTCTTTTCCTACTATCCTTGGCCCAGCAGGGCTCTGCTCTGGGCACTATCAAAGGTTATCTTTCGGCCATCTCCGCCTTTCTCCGGCTTCCAGATCAGCCTTTTCTCTTTAAGTCCCCGGTTGTTAACCGTTTCCTGAAAGGCATTGCACACACGTTTCCTCCCGTGCCTTTCATAATGCCTCAATGGGACTTAAATCTTGTCTTGACCTATCTGATGTGCGCTCCTTTTGAGCCCCTTCATAACTGTCCTTTACGTCTTTGTTAGAAATGGGATCTCTGATTGGCTAAGGCTTGCGCCAAAGCCAGGCAGAGACCACCACTCTAGTCAGGGCGAGGGAGTTACACGCCAAAGATAACCCCTGCTCACCCCCTTGGTAGCTTGGCACGAGCAGTCAGGCTTATCCCGGAGGCAATGTGTAAAGCGTTTGCGCAACACCCTCACACAGCAGCAACACACTAGGCACACCACAAAAGGAGACTCCACACAAGGTTATATAAAAATAGCCTTTGTATTATAATAAACACATTAGATCATAATCACCCAATGTACACTGTACCAACTGGCACTAGGCAATATTTACAGGGGATTATATACACATGACAGGGCCAATTGGGCCACTGTCAGAACCCTCACAAAGGGAAAATAGTAAATGTAGAACTTATAATAAAAGTAGAATACAACCAGTAATTACTGGCAAAATACTGTACTCAGCATCATATCAGGCGCAAAACACATTATGCGCCAACCTCATAAGCATAAACCTATTATGTAATAACCTCCTAATCCTGAATCACGCTAGGGGCATAAATCACAGTAGAAAGTAACCTCATCACATAGACCACAGTAGAGGTATAAACCAGGGTGCATAAATCACAGTTCCTGCGCACCACATAAATCCCATGTAGAGCCTGGCGCCCTAACAACCTAGCGCAGCCCCCCTGGCCAACTGGCCTTCTCAGAGGGCTCAAAAACCCAATGTCCAGAATGTCCGGGCTGTAAGGGGACCTCACACAGGGGCCCCCTGGCTGCCTCAGCAGCAAACACAAAGTGCGCAATTGCGCAAGCCTAAACGTGGCAGCTGCCCACTAATTGCTGGGCAGCTGTGAAACTGAGCATGGGCACCAGCGTGCCCCTGAGCCCCTCTCTGGGACTCCTTAATCAGCAAATGTTCCAACGTTGCAGCTGCCCGCTCTGGTGCGGCGCAGCTGTGAGCAAAGCGAAGGGGCTCTAAATAAAATCACCCCCTCGGTGCAGCTGCCCTCTGCAAGCGGGGCAGCTGGGATCCACAAACGGGAGGGGCCCTGGCACATCTGTGACCTCGGGGCCCTACTGGGCTTTTAAATAAAATTGGCCCCCACGTTGGAGCACACGGGCTCTCCTAACCACTATGCACCTCTCTGGGCCCCAACTTGGCCTTGATTCCCCCAACCGCTCTGGCTGGCATGGCACCGTTGGAGCGGCCCGCTGTCAGGTGCGGGACCGCTCTGGGAAAACAAATACCACGGCCCCGGGTGCCTCGCGGGCACCAATGAAACGAAAAACGGCCTCAGCCCCACTCACCGGGCTCTCTGGTGCCGCTCCTCTTCCCGCGCCGGCTCTACAACACGCGGGGCTCTCTCTGGACTCCGCTGGTCTTTCATGGGCTGGGGACACAAGGCACCGTCTTCCTCTGGACGACCCGCGGGGCTCCCACTAGCACAAGGGGGCCCCGCTGTCCTGCAGGTACGGTCGGCCGGGTTGCCGTGTCACCCCGCCTCTCCTCCACTCACCGGGCCTCGGCATGGAGCCTGCAAGGCTCCGGTCGAACTCCTCCTGGGTGGCTCAGTACTGCGGGGTAGGCTCCCGCCCTCGGTCAGGCTTCCGCCGCCTGTCTTCCGGCCCTGGTGACTTCCTCTTCCTGGCCACGCCCCCAGTCAGGCAGCTTGCCTGACCGCCCTCCGATCTCGGCGGCGATTTCCCTGCGTCTCTTCTCTCCAGCAGGTAGCATAAATGCGGGGTGGGCTCCCGCCTTGAACAAGGACACAATTGCGGGGTGGGCACCCGCCACGTTTCAGAGGCACCCAAAATACGGGGTAGGCTCCCGCTTCACCGCAGAAGAAAGGGGGGGGGGGCGAGATCCCCACGCCGGGATTCCCTCAGGGCACCTCGCAGCCCAGCGCTGCAGAGCCCTCACACTCCTCTATTAGGGGGAATCCCCACGTCGGGATTCCCTCTGGAAATATCGTAGCCCAGCGCTGCAGCGCCCTCACGCTCCCCTCGTCCTGGAGCTTGATAAGGGCAAAAGCTGGGCAACTAAAACACAGGCAGGCCAGCACGCTGGGGGCTCCAAGGCCAGCAGACCATCAGCTGCCTAGCAGGGCAGCAAGTCCCCCCCCAGTGGTGGTTCCTCCTGGCAGGCTGGCAGCCAGCCGGCCGCTAGTCCAAGTAAGCACAAGAACAACATTTTCATGGGGTCTCAGCCCCTTCTTTTATACACCCTTTTCCTTTTGGACACAGCACAGGGCTGGGGATACCAGTTAGAACTGGTTTGGGGGAGCTTTGGAGCACTTTGTTTTGCTCAGCTCCTCTCTCCTTTGTTAGGTGGGGGCTCAGGGATCAGAGACACCACAGGGGGCGGAGCCAGCATTGGGGAGGGAAGGCACAACCCTATTCAGGTCCCAGGTGCAACTCCTCCCTCCCATCTAGATGCAGATCTCTCTATTCAGCCCTGCGCTGACTCACCCTGCCCCTCCTGGAGCCACACACACACCTCCCAGCCCCTGTCACTCACAAGCCAGACATGCAATTCACATCAGGCAGGCAGACAGACACAGAGCACACATAAATGCCAACTTCTAAAAGTGGCATTTCTACACCAGTCCTAATAAATCTGCGCACACCATTGCGCAGCATTTATTCTCACGAGTTCGCACATACTAAACTCGCCCCTGCACTCCTCTCACACCAGGAATTACCATGGACACACATATCCCCCATGCATTCCTATGGGAGGGCAGGCCATCTCACCACACGCACTCAGAGTGCGCACGCACTTACACTGGGACACAGTGCTAAAGTGCGCAGAGGCCTAAAACCACCAACACTACACAGGGAAAAGGCTAGGAGACAGGCAAAAGTTTAGGGGTGAACCTGCCAAAAGGGCCAAGTCCAACACAACCCCTTCCAGCCAAAACGCAGGGCAGACCAATCACCACTGTGATGGGCTTCCCTGCTTGAGGCGATAGAACACGGACGCGGGCCCGCAGCTGCAGGGACACCCTCCTGTTCTACGCCACGGTGAACCCATGTGGTTCCTTCTGAAAAAGCTGTCCGGAGCAACTGGGCTACCCCACTGGTACTCCCTAGCTGTCCGCGGCCAGGACCAGGCCCTAGGCCACCCAGATGCCACTGGTCCTTGCCCATTCACAAAGTGGGGGTAGTAACCCCTGGCACATAGTAGCCATTCTCCACTCTTCCCCTCATCAGGGCAGGTCTAGACTGCCACTGATCTTCCAGCCTAGGGTCTGCACCCTCAGGCGGACCAGAAGTCACGGGTGAGGCTCTCCTCCCCTACCTCTCCTTCTAGGGTTCCGCCCTCTCCTCCTTGGAGAAGCACCCTCAGAACACAACTCTCCCACCAGTTCAGGACCTCTCTCCAACAACTGGTCTCCCAACCTAGGGTCTAAACCCTCCAGGTTGCACCGGAGTCAGAGGCGAGGACTCCCTCCCTCTGCACCCCCTTCCAGAAGTTCTGCACCCTCCCAACTGGAGCGGTACCCCTGGAAGATGAACCGGTCAGGACACTGGTTACAGATGTCCTTTCCTCCAGGTCAGGCGGATCCTGAACCTGGCCTCCCAACCTTGGGCTGAACCCCACGGCTGAGCATTTGCCTGGCACACCAGGGCTTCCGGGGCGCACAAAGCAGCCCCCGAGGGTAACACATGACTCATGTGTTGCGTGACAGTCTGCGTGGCGCAGACCTCCCGACCCCTGTCCATCTGACAGTGCGCAGAGATCCCCCACGACAGAAGTGGTGTCACCATGGTCACTTCTAGGAGACTCAGCCCTTCTGGCTGGCCCCTGACCCACTGGTTCTTCCACTGGGGAACACATCCCCCTCTCACCCCTCAATCCGGACTTCTGTACCCTCCCAACTGGAGCGGCACTGCCAGACACCAGAACCACTGGAGCTCTATTTACAGACGCTCCAGGTTCTCCAGACACTAGGAGATCCTCCTCAAATGGACTAACAGGACAGCCTAGGCTCCCAACCTGGTGTTCCCTGAAGAAACCATCCAGGTTCTGAGACTGGGTTTCGGGCACCTGGGGACACTCAGTGCCACACTCACTCCTACTCCACTGAGACAGGACGTGAGCCCCTACACCCTCCCACTACACTGGGACCTAGCTGGGCTACACTGAACCTCTTCCCCAATACAGGACGGGAAGATACCTGAGCCACTACTTTTGGGATCACTCCCCAATGCCTCTTCAGAACCTCGGGCCACCACCCAGAGGTCTGCTTCCCATGCAAGATCCCATGGATCAGGGTGCTCACACTCAAACAGGTGTTGGCGCAACCCTGGAAAACAACAACTGAGCAGGTGCTCTTTAATAACCAGATTGAACAGTCCTTCAAAATCCTGTTCCGTGGTACACCTTACCCAGTCAATCAGTGCATCATTACAGTCATCCACAAACTTCCCCCAAGACTGGTGAGACAGTTTCCTACTGCCCCTGAACTTCAACCTGTACTCCTCTTCCTGGGAGCCAAGTACCATATTCTGGGAACTGGGAATGGGACTTCATGCACTGGACTCCATATTGCTGCCACCACTGGATCCCACCCTCACTGGTGATTCCAGACAATTGAAACTACTCTCAGGGGATAACCTACCCTCCAGAGCTAATTTCTCCCTGGCGAAGGCTCTCTCAGCCTCCGCCATCCTCTCCTGCGCTAAGACCCTCTCGGTCTCTAGCTTTTTCTCCTCCACACTCAGCTGCGCTATCTCCTTGGTATGCTCTAACCTGAGCTTCTCCAAAGCCAGCTGATGCTCCCTTTCTTCCCTCCTATCCACCCACTCCTCTGGGGACAGGGAAAGGGATGGGGCACTGCCCCAGACACTGGACCCAGCAAGGGACTCCCTATCCATGGGGTCCTCACTATCTACTGGCGTCCCTGTCCTGTCACTTTCTTCCTCCTCTTCAGACTCCTCAGGGCTCCCCTCAGACCCACCACCCTCTTGGAGTGCGGCCAGGGCCCTCTTCTCCTCATTGCGCTTACAGTCCCATTCATCCTTTTGCCATTGGATCAGGTTGTCCCTCAGTTTTGACTGGGTGTCTGACCCACTCACTGCTATGTCTCTCTCCTTACAGAAGTCCACCAACTCCCACATGCTGTATCTAAACAGACCACAAAAATCAAAAGCAGACTCCATTTTGGCAGGACGCTCAGGGACACGTGCAACACAGGAGACCTAGGTTTCTGAGCTGAAGCAAGAGTACACAATTTACAAATGACACTTTTTAGGAGAAGAATAAAATAACTAAAACTCAGAAAAATAATCCCCAAACACGTGATTATCTAAATGCAGAGTTTGTAGTGCAACCAGTTGTCGCTGTGGTACTGCTCAAACGCAAGTCCTATCCTCACCGCTGACAACCAATGTTAGAAATGGGATCTCTGGTTGGCTAAGGCTTGCGCCAAAGCCAGGCAGAGACCACCACTCTAGTCAGGGCGAGGGAGTTACACGCCAAAGATAACCCCTGCTCACCCCCTTGGTAGCTTGGCACGAGCAGTCAGGCTTATCCCGGAGGCAATGTGTAAAGCGTTTGCGCAACACCCTCACACAGCAGCAACACACTAGGCACACCACAAAAGGAGACTCCACACAAGGTTATATAAAAATAGCCTTTGTATTATAATAAACACATTAGATCATAATCACCCAATGTACACTGTGCCAACTGGCACTAGGCAATATTTACAGGGGATTATATACACATGACAGGGCCAATTGGGCCACTGTCAGAACCATCACAAAGGGAAAATAGTAAATGTAGAACGTATAATAAAAGTAGAATACAACCAGTAATTACTGGCAAAATACTGTACTCAGCATCATATCAGGCGCAAAACACATTATGCGCCAACCTCATAAGCATAAACCTATTATGTAATAACCTCCTAATCCTGAATCACGCTAGGGGCATAAATCACAGTAGAAAGTAACCTCATCACATAGACCATAGTAGAGGTATAAACCAGGGTGCATAAATCACAGTTCCTGCGCACCACATAAATCTCATGTAGAGCCTGGCGCCCAAACAACCTAGCGCAGCCCCCCTGGCCAACTGGCCTTCTCAGAGGGCTCAAAAACCCAATGTCCAGAATGTCCGGGCTGTAAGGGGACCTCACACAGGGGCCCCCTGGCTGCCTCACCAGCAAACACAAAGTGCGCAATTGCGCAAGCCTAAACGTGGCAGCTGCCCACTAATTGCTGGGCAGCTGTGAAACTGAGCATGGGCACCAGCGTGCCCCCTGAGCCCCTCTCTGGGACTCCTTAATCAGCAAATGTTCCAACGTTGCAGCTGCCCGCTCTGGTGCGGTGCAGCTGTGAGCAAAGCGAAGGGGGCTCTAAATAAAATCACCCCCTCGGTGCAGCTGCCCTCTGCAAGCGGGGCAGCTGGGATCCACAAACGGGAGGGGCCCTTCCACATCTGTGACCTCGGGGCCCTACTGGGCTTTTAAATAAAATTGGCCCCCACGTTGGAGCACACGGGCTCTCCTAACCACTATGCACCTCTCTGGGCCCCAACTTGGCCTTGATTCCCCCAACCGCTCTGGCCGGAATGGCACCGTTGGAGCGGCCCGCTGTCAGGTGCGGGACCGCTCTGGGAAAACAAATACCACTGCCCCGGGTGCCTCGCGGGCACCAACGAAACGAAAAACGGCCTCAGCCCCACTCACCGGGCTCTCTGGTGCCGCTCCTCTTCCCACGCCGGCTCTACAACACGCGGGGCTCTCTCTGGACTCCGCTGGTCTTTCATGGGCTGGGGACACAAGGCACCGTCTTCCTCTGGACGACCCGCGGGACTCCCACTAGCACACGGGGGCCCCGCTGTCCTGCAGGTACGGTCGGCTGGGTTGCCGTGTCACCCCGCCTCTCCTCCACTCACCGGGCCTCGGCATGGAGCCTGCAAGGCTCCGGTCGAACTCCTCCTGGGTGGCTCAGTACTGCGGGGTAGGCTCCCGCCCTCGGTCAGGCTTCCGCCGCCTGTCTTCCGGCCCTGGTGACTTCCTCTTCCTGGCCACGCCCCCAGTCAGGCAGCTTGCCTGACCGCCCTCCGATCTCGGCGGCGATTTCCCTGCGTCTCTTCTCTCCTGCAGGTAGCATAAATGCGGGGTGGGCTCCCGCCTTGAACAAGGACACAATTGCAGGGTGGGCACCCGCCACGTTTCAGAGGCACCCAAAATACGGGGTAGGCTCCCGCTTCACCTCAGAAGAAAGGGGGCGAGATCCCCACGCCGGGATTCCCTCAGGGCACCTCGCAGCCCAGCGCTGCAGAGCCCTCACACTCCTCTATTAGGGGAATCCCACGTCGGGATTCCTCTGGAAATATCGTAGCCCAGCGCTGCAGCGCCCTCACGCTCCCTCGTCCTGGAGCTTGATAAGGGCAAAAGCTGGGCAACTAAAACACAGGCAGGCCAGCACGCTGGGGGCTCCAAGGCCAGCAGACCATCAGCTGCCTAGCAGGGCAGCAAGTCCCCCCCCAGCGGCGGTTCCTCCTGGCAGGCTGGCAGCCAGCCGGCCGCTAGTGCAAGTAAGCACAAGAACAACATTTTCATGGGGTCTCAGCCCCTTCTTTTATACACCCTTTTCCTTTTGGACACAGCACAGGGCTGGGGATACCAGTTAGAACTGGTTTGGGGGAGCTTTGGAGCACTTTGTTTTGCTCAGCTCCTCTCTCCTTTGTTAGGTGGGGGCTCAGGGATCAGACACACCACAGGGGGCGGAGCCAGCATTGGGGAGGAAGGCACAACCCTATTCAGGTCCCAGGTGCAACTCCTCCCTCCCATCTAGATGCAGATCTCTCTATTCAGCCCTGCGCTGACTCACCCTGCCCCTCCTGGAGCCACACACACCTCCCAGCCCCTGTCACTCACAAGCCAGACATGCAATTCACATCAGGCAGGCAGACACAGAGCACACATAAATGCCAACTTCTAAAAGTGGCATTTCTACACCAGTCCTAATAAATCTGCGCACACCATTGAACAGCATTTATTCTCACGAGTTCGCACATACTAAACTCGCCCCTGCACTCCTCTCACACCAGGAATTACCATGGACACACATATCCCCCATGCATTCCTATGGGAGGGCAGGCCATCTCACCACACGCACTCAGAGTGCGCACGCACTTTACACTGGGACACAGTGCTAAAGTGCGCAGAGGCCTAAAACCACCAACACTACACAGGGAAAAGGCTAGGAGACAGGCAAAAAGTTTAGGGGTGAACCTGCCAAAAGGGCCAAGTCCAACAGTCTTCTTACTCTGGCTTTTCTGGTAGCTATCACCTCTACCAGAAGAGTGAGTGAGCTCCAGGCTCTTTCGTCTAAACCTCCTTTCCTTTCTGTTCATCCGGACAAGGTGGTTTTAAGGACCCGTCCTTCTTTCTTGCCAAAGGTTGTCACGCCCTTCCACATCGGGCAGACCATCACTTTGCCCACCTTCTTTCCGCCTACGCATCCTTCAAAAGAGGAAGAGAGGCTCCACCGTCTGGACCCAAAACGTGCGCTCTCGTTCTATCTGAAGCGCACACAACAGTTCCGGGTGGATGACCAGCTCTTTGTTGGCTACGTGGGCGCCAAAAAAGGTCGGGCCGTGCACAAACGAACCATCTCTTGGTGGGTCGTTCTGTGCATAAAAGCGGGTTACTCGTTGGCTAAGAAGGAGCCTTCTGTGGGGCTGCGTGCCCATTCTACCAGGGCGACGGCAGCCACTACTGCCTTGGGACGCGGCGTTCCCTTGCAGGATATTTGTCAGGCAGCTACGTGGGCCTCGCTGCACACATTTACCAAGCATTACTGCCTTGACAGTCAAGTCCGGAGAGACGGCTTCTTTGGCCGTTCTGTTCTCCGTGACTTTCTGGTGTAATCTATTCGCAGACCCACCACCGGGGTTGGTATTGCTGGGGTATCTATTCTAAGGTAAGGAATCTATCACTAACGTGTCTCTTTCAGATGCACAAGTTACTACTTGTGTAACAATATATCTGTAAGAGACATTAGTTAGTGATAGATTCCTTGCCGCCCCACCCATCCTCCCCGTTCTGCGAACTGATTCTAGGGTTAAGGTCATCCCTTTCAGGGCCCTAGTTTCATGGCTCTGCGTTCCTGGCGCAGAAAGTCGTGTACAGAACTGACGTCAGCGCGCATGGGTGGCGCCTAAGTAGTCTCCGTGACGTCATCTCGGCGCTTACGACGCCAGCGACGAACGCGGAGGCGCACGACGCCACCTACCGACGCGCAGGGGTACTGCTGACGAAAAACTTTCCGGATCCAGTCTGACGCCTGGGGATATTCTAAGGTAAGGAATCTATCACTAACTAATGTCTCTTACAGATATATCGTTACACAAGTAGTAACTTGTGCTTCTGGTGGATACAATATCTTCCTGTGGATTCCTCACTGACCCACCGCCTCCCCGTTGTCCTCCTGCATATACCGAAAATTTTCATGCATACAGTTTGTTGCTAGGAAATGCTTTGGTTATTGGTTTTTCCTTTCTACTTAAGTATACACTATATGTATTTGTATATATATTATGTATACTGGGTATACTTGTGTTATGTTGTCGTCCCCCCGTTCGCCTCGAAGGCACAGAAAAAATGGGTGGAACTGACGTCATATGGTGTCGCGAGTGGAGCCGTGCGATTACGACGTCCTCGTTGACGTGGGAGAGCTAAGAAAAGAATTTCCTTGGAATGCTGGCGCAGGGGTAATTCAAAAGGTGAGGACTCAACAGGCAGATATTGTATCCACCAGAAAAAGCGTTACCGAAGGTAAGTAACTTGTTCTTTTATTTCCTTGTAAGCGCTCTAGGCGCTGGGAGGTGCCTGGCTCCCGTCCTGGTGGAGGACATCTTAGGTAGGCCTACTACCGGTTGCTTTTAATTGTTTTTATGGTTTATCTTTCACAATATTTGTGAGAAGCTGGCCTGGTAATGATGTCCACTTATGTAAGTGGGCACCTTGCACCAGTCCAGACAACCTTTATGGTGATTTAAGAGGTCTCAGGTAACCTTAAAAAGCTATCCAAGTGGTAGCTATGGAGAGCAGCCTTCAGGCTTAGTCTTGAAGGAGTGTAAAGCAGCTTGTTTTAACAGAACGCAATCTTATAGTATGGATTAGATGAAAAGAGAACCACACAGTAGTTATAAAAAATATGTATTTATTAGATAACACTATCTAGTATGTTACAGTATCTCCCACACGGAGATAGACACAAAGCACACAATACTTTAGCAAACAAATCACAGTAAATATCCACTAATACCCCTTGGGCCCTAGGGGGGGGACCAAACCATATTCTAAGAAAGTGGGATAAGAACCACAACTCGAGTCAGGACAATGTCAAGAGGACGTAGAATTGCTGGGACCCTAAGGAACCACCCAAGGTGAGTAGATAGGGACCCCACGGAGTACGTGTGCAGTGTGTGAACACGACCGCGTGCTCTGTACAAGTCGATGTGCAACTCGTGGTTGGAATTTTAAAGATTAGGGACCCTACCCAGTGGACCCTGAAGAAACCCCTTGGAAGACAGAAGGTTGGAGAGCCACCCCACCCGTGGATACTGAGGTACCCAAGTTACCTATCCCAGGGAAACTGGGTGCATAGGGGTGAAGTGCTGTCGGAAACCACCGTCGAACCCAGAGGAGGATTTCAGGAAAGTGCCGCTGCTGGAAGAAGAGAAAGTGTCAGTGGGAATCCAAACGTGGATTCTTGAAGAGGAGTAACTGAAGGCAGAGGGGACAGAGTCTATGTCACTCGGGGTGACCAGGAGACTTGGAAGACGAATGCCCTCTGATGTCGAGTGCTTCAGGATAGTTGACGGTGACCTTGACTCTGCAGCTGCAAGGACCAGGCGACGCTGAGGATGACCAGGAGCCGGATACGAGCTGTCCCACGAAGGATGTCGAGAGCTGAGGGCTCGGTGTCCGATGGGAGCACCAACAAGCCTTGGCACAGGCAACCCACACAGGAGGTCAAGAAAGTGTACGGTTCGGACCAGCAAGGTCCAGGAGACTCACCACAAGCAGGGGAGTCAGGGCAGGCCCCGAGCAATCAGGGAAGCCCAAGGAAAACAAAGATGACCCTCAATTGGACCCACAGGCCGGAGGCACAGGAGTCGCAAGAGGACCTCGAGCAGCTTTACAAAACAACAGGGCCTCGGAGCATACGGTGCGATGTGGTTGAAGATCTTTGCAGGAGAAGTTGCCAGAGGTTGGGGCTACTTGAAGCACAATGCACTTGCTGCAGAATTGCCAACAAGCATTTGCAGTTGCAAAAGTACGTGGTGCACAGGGGTTCGGTTATTACAGCCCCCACAAGGGATTCTGGCCTCAAACTGAGTGATAGGGCAGCTCGGGCCTCGAGGGACATAGAAACCAACCTCCTGTGTTGTTGAACCCTTCGGAGTCCATAGGAGCTCGGGATCAGCAGACCGGTCAGCAGTGTTGCAGTGCCTGCGAATGCAGGGGAGTGACTCCTTCACTCCAAGGGAGATTATCTACAGGTGTCTTGGATGTTACACAGATCCTGCATGGATCCTGTATGGTGCACAGGCACAGACAAGGCAGCAGACTGAGAGGGAGATGAAGTCAGGCCCAAACGAAGTCCAGAGTGCCCAGATGGTAGAAGTGCAGTGGTTTCAGTTCTGAATCTTGTCCACGACAAATCTAGGGACCTACACCCAGGTAAGCCCTTAAGTACCCTAGGGAAACAGTTGGGAAGATTCAGGGGACCCTCCCAGGGGAGGGCCTGGACAGAGGGGAGGTTACTCCCATGTCCTTTGTTCAGTTTCACGCCAGAGCGGGAGCCAACGGCCCCGAGGACTGGTTTGAACTGGGCTATGCACAGGGACACCAAATGTGCCCCTCATGCAGAGTTTCAGGCGCTGGCAAGTGAACACACCCAGCCCTAATACACTAAATCCTGTCTGGGAGGTGGTCACATCTCCCTGTGACAGGATGCCTATTGTTCTGCCTTCCCCTGCTCGAGCTTGGATCAGCAGCAGGAGGGCAGAAATGTGTCTCTGGTTGGCAGCAACCATTTTGTGCTGTCCGGGACTAGAAGCCTGGTACCGGAGCACCAGGAGCCCAACGGAGCCCAGTTCTGGTGCTTGGAAGCATACCTCCCACACCGTTAATGGTGTGGGGGTATGATTCCAACATGTTTGACACCAAACATGATAGGATTCGTTGCAGCCGTTTTTGAGATGGTCATCGCGCGGTCATGTAATGCCCCTCTATATAGTATATGGCTGCTTCACTGACAACCCGAGAGAATGGACTCCGTAGGCTGCAGGGGTGCTCTGTACCCTGTCACTTAGAACCAAGCACCCTGCCTTCAGGATTGTAAAGGCCTGCTATAGGGGTGACTTATAGGTTTTAAGTGCAGTGACCCTTAGATATAGTAAACCTATATCTTAAGTAAGTGGTGAATGCATCAACTTACACAGGCTGCAATGGCAGGCCTGTAGTTCCATTTTGAATGGTGTCTCATGGGTGGCATAATACATGCTGCAGTTCATGGGAGACCTCTGGGGTACCTATGCCCTGGGTACATGGGTACCATTTACTAGTGACTGACAAGGGTGCCCCAGTCTCCAATCTGGGGTGTACCTAAGTACATAACATGACAGTTTAGGGAGAAAGCAGATAGACTGGGGTCCTGATTAGGATCCAAGTCAGACTAGTCAAAACACAGGTTAGTACCAGGCAAAAAGTGGGGGTACCCATGTAGAAGGATCCTACCTTCCTACAATATTCTGTTTGGTTATTGTTTTAATTCTATCTTTCTTTTCCCAGTACTTCAATCTGGGAGGGGAGCTTCCCTGATTGAAGAGGAGTGTTGAGTCTCAGTTCCCGCTTTGTGTTGCCCACCGAGTCCTGACGGAACATAGCCACGCCCTTTTGGAGGCGGGCTATATAACTATGCCAGCTGCGCGGACACGCTGGATTCTGACTGCCTAGAGTGGTAACGCTCTTGGGTGGCCGAGCTTTTGCTTACCTGCCCTCCATTTTGATTTCCTTGTAAGCGCACTAGACGCTGGGAGGTGCCTGGCTCCCATTCGGGTGGCGGCCATCTTAGGTAGGCCTGCTACCGGTTCCTCTTAATTGTTTTTATGGTTTATCTTTCACAAACTTCTGTTTGGTTATTCCTTTAAGTCTATCTTTTTTTCCCAGTACTTCAATCTGGGAGGGGAGCTTCCCTGATTGAAGAGAAGCGC
Organism: Calotriton arnoldi; assembly: GCA_963921515.1. Classification (NCBI taxonomy): domain Eukaryota; kingdom Metazoa; phylum Chordata; class Amphibia; order Caudata; family Salamandridae; genus Calotriton; species Calotriton arnoldi. The sequence goes on along the minus strand of CAWUFW010002470.1, from coordinate 198,854 downwards.
TGGGACTCCAGTTGCCGTTTTGTGTTGCCCACTGAGTCCTGACTGAACATAGCCATTCCCTTTTGGGGGCGGGGTATATAATTATGCCAGCTGTGCGGACGCGCTGGATTCCAACTGCCTAGAGTGGTAACGCTCTTGGGTGGCCGAGCTTTTGCTTACCTGCTCTCCATTGTGACTTCCTTGTAAGCACTCTAGGCGCTGGGAGGTGCCTGGCTCTCGTCTTGGTGGCAGCCATCTTAAGTAGGCCTGCTACCGGTTGCTTTTAATTGTTTTTATGGTTTATCTTTCACAATATTCTGTTTGGTTATTGTTTTAATTCTATCTTTCTTTTCCCAGTACTTCAAACTGGGAGGAGAGCTTCCCTGATTGAAGAGGAGCGCTGGGACTCCAGTTCCCGCTTTGTGCTGCCCACTGAGTCCTGACGGAACATAGCCACCCCCTTTTGGAGGTGGGCTATATAATTATGCCAGCTGCGTGAACTCGCAGCAGGTGCGCCGCTGGCGCGCGAAAGGCAAGCCCGTCTGCGCCCAAATGACACCAGGGGCCAGAACCCCTGCCCCTCCCACCTTAAGGCCGGTCTCTTACTCCCAAAAGGACCTGTTGGAACTAAACTGCCCCATGAAGGAAGCCTGCCTCCATTCTCTAGATGTGCAACTCAGTCCCAAGGGATGCAGTAGTTGCAAGTTTTCTTTGGGGGAATCTATCAAGATGGGCCATCAAGGTAAGCTCACCCAGGCTAGTTCAAATACTAACCAATGCTTACTATTAAACTGTTGCTCACTGCCCAAACATAAGCTTGAGATAGCGGACCTAGTTATGGAATATCAACACGCTGCGCTCTTCCTAACGGAAACGTGGCTCTCAGCTTCTTCAGCCCCCGATGTTCTTGTTGTATTTTCACCCTAACTACGCCATACTAAGACTAGACCGCCCGTTACTTAGGGGTGGTGGTTTGGCGGTAATTTTTAAACGCAGCCTACAATGTAGACTGTTGGAGCTAGACATTGCTAATTCTGAAGCAGCCTTTTTTAGCTTAGTCCTTACTAGTCATTGCACGTTAAAGTCTTTTAATCTACTGCCCTCCTGGCCCTGCTGCCACTTTTGTCAAAAATCTAATGGACGTTATTCCTGATTATGTAGTACACTATGCTAATTTTCTAATAGTAGGGAATCTTAATATCCACTTCGGTAACGATAACTGTCCCCTAGCCAAAGGTTTGGTGGAGGATCTTGGTCTACTCCAGCTCACCCAATTGGTAAGAGCGCCCACATATGTGCTTGGTCATATTTTGAACCGTATATTCACTAATTTGAGCTCTATAATGTCGGCTGTGCCGATTCCGGTGGCCTGGTCAGATCACCACCTGGTCCCTTTTGGGATCTTCGATCTCCCTTGACCAGCAGCACCATCGCATAAAAGAAGCACGCGCAAATGGTCCCTTATTACTCCAGATGCTTTCTCAGCAGCCCTAAACCAAGATACACCAACACTTAAGTCTTGCCCCTCCACTGCCAACAGGCAACTAATGGGGTGGATTAACCAGGCCACAGACGCCTTAGCTCCTAAGAAAGTTGTCACCAGTGTGCGAGCCAAAGCTTTGGCTCCATGGTTCATGGAGGCATTGCAGGCAAAGAAGAGATCTTGTAAGCGGCTGGAACGTACATGGCGCAAAGACTATGAAGAACGCCATAAAAACGTCCTATCTAGGGGCCCTGAAAGAATATCATAAAGATCTTAGGCACTCTTGTGCAAATATTTACACTAAAAAAATCGATCAGTCAAAAAATTCCTCGAAGGAACTTTTTCAGATAATTAATTCCTTAACATCTTTGGAATGAACAGCTGCATCAATTCCACCTACTACGGCCCTCTGCGATCAGATGACAGTCTTTTCTTGACAAGATAAACAATATCCATACCTCTTTTCTTGAGAAGGCCAGGAATTTGCAGCCTGCAAGCTCTGCTTGGACCCCCTTAGATGCTCCGGGAAGTCTTGTAAACTTAAAACCTATTCTGGAGGACGAAACTAACAGTCTGATGCTAAAAGTAAAGTCCATTTCTCCTCTAGATCCCGCATCACCGGCCATATTAGAACGGGGCAGAGAAGCTATTGTTCCGACACTTACTAAGCTGCTCAGTCTATCCTTTGTCTCTGGGCACGTTCCCCAGGAGTGGAAGAATGCTATGGTGATACCGCTCTTGAAGAAACCTACTTTAGATCCCTCTGTACCTGAAAATTTAAGACTCATCTCTCCATTGCTTTGTTTCGCCAAAATAGCTGAAAAAATCGTCAATCAACAACTGATGAATTTTAAAGAAGAAAAGGCTCTTCTCCATGAAACACAATCTGGGTTCACACCTTCTTTTAGCACAGAATCAGCCCTTCTATATGTGTCAGAATCTCTCCGCCAAATAGCAGACGATGGCAAGACGGCTGCACTTGTCATGCTGGACTTGAGCGCCGCCTTTGATACTGTCTCCCATGGACTGCTATTAGACAGGTTACACCATTCAGGGGTGGGAGACACGGCGTTAAGCTGGTTGGCAGACTTCTTGGAGGGTCATACCTTCCAGGTCACCCAAACAGTCTTTGACTTCCACCACTCGATCGATGAAACAGGGAGTGCCCAAGGCTCAGCCCTGAGCCCAACACTGTTTAATCTATATATGCGTCCGTTGGCGGAAATAATAGAAGGCCATGGTGTGCAGACAGTGTCATATGCTGATGACACACAATTGATTCTAACTCTGGCTCAGGACAACTGCCAAGCGACAGAAAAATGTAAACTATGTATGGTAGATCTGGCTAACTGGATGAAAAACAGCTGCCTTAGATCGAACGTTAATAAAACTGACATCCTGTAGGTGGGGAAACAACCATTGATCTGGCCCACGGTCTGGTGGCTTAGTGAGTTAGGCCCTCTGCCTTCCCCCAACCACAAAGTAAAAAATCTTGGAGTATGGTTTGATTCCACCTTATCTTTCACAGACCAAATCTCCACTCTCACAGGCTCTTGCTTTGGGGTCCTGAAAATGATTCAGAAGATCTTAGGGCTCATTCCGGACTCCACGAAAAGAACGGCAGTCCAGGCTCTTGTGGTATCACAAATGGACTACTGCAATGTCCTTTATTTGGGGGTCTCTAAGAGGAGCATTCAAATGGTCCAGAGGGTGCAAAAGGTGGCAGCTCGCATGCTAATATTCCCAAACGTGCCCCCACGGGGCGAGCCTTGGAAAAACTTCACTAGCTCCCCATTCCCCAGAAGCCATGTGCTATCTACACAAGATACTTAAAGGCCCTAGCTATCTTCTTCCACTGAATTTACCTTACCGCTCTAATCGCTGCCTCAGATCAGCTGGAACAGGTCTGTCCAGTGTTCCTAAATTCCGTAGAAAGTACTTGGTGGCAGCTCTTTTAGGTTCCTGGCAGCTAAACAACGGAACCTACTACCTTTGCATCTTAGACTAGAGCCTTCAGAAGCTTCTTTTCGGAAACACCTAAAAACCTGGCTCTTTAGGAACAGCCTAAACCAGTAAAAAGGGGTAGTTTGATATCCATTTGGTCTTTCGGAATTCAGCGCGGGAACACTCCAAATTGGAGTAACCATGCGCTCTAAAAATTGCTAACATATATCTGAGCACATTCATAAGCACAAAATACATCAGGCCAGAAGTTGAATAGTAGTAAAGTAATTACACTACTAGGACTTTGGGACCTGCCCTGCTACTTACCCAAAAGCGTGAAAGATTGTTAAACTAAAGAAGAAGACAACTATTAGTACAGCCAAAAGATTTCACAAACAAAATATTTGAACCGCCCCAGCAGCAAAGGGCTATATTACATCACATCTACCACACACTACATTGTGTACCCTGCATAGTTTGGTTCCTCGGTCATGGTCCAAGGACTCAGAGAAGTCGTAGGAATATACAGGATGAAGCTCAGCAACCCTAAGACTGCGAGCAAAGCTTGTTCTCCAACAGCGTGGAATGGGGCTGTACATCATGGGCCAAGGGTCTAAGCTCCCATATGCCACTAGGACAGAGCTGAGAGAGAGCAACCTCCCCCAGGTATCCCTGTTGGATCACCATTAAAGTTTTACGTTACAATCCAAATGAACTAAGTTCTAACCATAGCCAGTGTTAGAAATGGGGGTCTCTAGTTGGCAAGGGTTTGCACCTTTGTCTAAGTAGGGACCCTTCCTTCTAGTCAGGATAAGGGAGTTACCCTCCTAAAATAACCCCTGCTCACCCCCTTGGTATCTTGGCACAAGCAGTCAGGCTTATTCTAGAGGCAGTGTGTAAAGCATTTGCACATAACCAACAATAATACAGTGAAGATACTACAAAAGAACACCACACCAGTTTAGAAAAATATCCAATATTTTTATATACTCAAAACAAGACCAAAACGATAACAATCCAACATACAGTACTTTTAAAAATATGTACTTTTGCAAGATATCTTTAAAATTGCAGAAATACCTCAAAAACACAGTTCGTACGAGTCGGTAGCTCCGTCCGGGGCTACCGCGATGCTGAAAACAACTAACAGTCTAACAGTTCCCGCCGACAGCGTCGGTACGGGCCAGCGAAAGCGTGGACAGACTCGGTAACAGTACTTTTCTCGTTGCGGCGGGCACGTTGGTGCGAGCCGGTCGTGGCAACTGTCGCGGTGACGTTGCAAAAATGGAAGTGGTGCAGGGTATGGTGCCCTCTCGATGTGGTGCAGGCAGCGGCTCGGTGACGATCGCCCAGACGGCGTCGGTGAGTCGAAGGCTTACGCTGCAGGGCAAGGCGGTGCTCGATGTGGTGCTGGCAGGTTGCGGTACAAGCGACAGAGCTGGTTAGTGGGAGCTGACGTCGGTCGAGCCAGACTGCTGTGTGGGACGAGGCGTTGCATCGTAAAACTTACGAGCGGTGCCCCCAGCCACGATGCGGTCACAGGTGTTGAAGTCAGCAGTAGCGATGGTATCGTGAGACCAGGATGGCGAAGTGAAGCAAGGCAGTGTGGAGTGCTGTGCCCACAGGTCACGGTGCAAGCAGCGGCTCGGTGGCGTCAGTCGTCGTTGAGACCAGGGTTGTGGTGCAAGATGTGGACGGTGCCTTCTGCGGTGCCGTCAGGACACAGAGCCTGTGACTGAGTCGGTGACTGAATCGGTTGCGTTTCCCTTCTCTGTGGCAACTGAAACAGCGGTTCCAGAAGCGGTACCCAGTGGTTGGTGAAGTCTTTGCTGTCCCTGAGACTTCGGAACAGGAGGAAAGCTCTGATTCAAGCCCTTGGAGAAACTCAGCACAAGTAAAGAAAGTTCAGTCCAGTCCTTTTACTGCCCAAGGCAGAAGCAGCAACTGCAGGCCAACCCAACAAAGTAACAACACAGCAAAGGGGCAGTTCTCCTCCTGGCAGCTCTTCCAGCTTTTCTTCTTGGCAGGTTCCTTGATTCCAGCGAGTTCCAAAGTTCTGGGGTCTGGGCCCCAGTACTTATACCACAACATCCTTTGTTCTCTCAGGCAGAGAGTGTCTGTGCTTAGTCCAAACCAGTTCTGTCCTCGCTGGCCCAGCTTCCTGGCAGGAGGTGGAGAAAGCATTATGCAAGGCAGACCAGGCCCATTCAGGTGCAAGGAAATCTCCTCCCACTACTCTAAATACAGCCCAGGTCTATTCAGCCCAGCCCGGACTCATCAGACTGTCTGGAGCCACTGCACATCCCCAGCCCCTGTCACCCCCAAAGCCAGACAGGCAATCCACATCCTAGCAGAGGCACACTGGATGGCTAAGCAAGAAAATACCTACTTTCTAAAAGTGGTATTTTCAAACACAGAATGTAAAAATCACCCTCACTAAAAGATTCATTTTAACATTCTGAGTTCAGGCATACTAAACTTTATTTTCCCACCTGGTTCCTAGGGGTCGTTAGGTTTATAATATGTTATAAGCAAACTCCCCATTCTATCCTATGGGAACAGGTAGCCTTGCAATAGTGAAAAACGAAATTGGCAGTATTTCACTATCAGGACATGCCACACACACTAGGGCATGTCCTACCTTTCACAAACACTGCACCCTGCCCACAGGGGTACCTTAGGCCTACTTTAGGGGTGACTAACATGTAGGAAAAGGCAAGGTTAGGGCATGGCAAGTGGGTGCACTTGCCAGGTCGACATGGCAGTTACAAACAGGCGCAGACTCTGCAGTATAGGTATATGTAATCAACCACCTGGGGGCAGTTAATGAGGGCGGAAACACATAAGAGGTGGTTTCTTTGATAGATTTAGTTTGCACTTAAACGGGCCACGCGCGCCTCGGCACGCCAGGAAACAGAAACATGATTTGATAGAACTCGGCATGTTGTTTTAAAAGGAGTTGGAATTTTTGGAATTGTTGTTTTAAATAACAGGGTTGATCAGATGTCATGGTAAGCGTGAACATGTTTAAAGCAGCTACAGTTATGATACCGAATTTGGAACTGGGGAACCAGGTTCAGCCTTCATGACCAGTCCCCCAGACCACTCTCCTGAGGGAGCACATTCCCATGCTAGACCTTAGAAGGCCCCGCAAGACCTTAGAAGCCCTGGTGTCTTAGCACCACAGGTGGACCCTTGCGGTGGGAAGTGTGGGTTAACTTTGGAAGCCTGTCACCACCATCCATACTGAAGTTCACCTCGTCTTGTGGGCAGGCCTATGAAGCAGCACACCCTAGAGCAACAGTGACTGTCACTGAGGTCACAGGACCCTTGAGAAGGGCCATGGGGGCGTCTTGTTTGAAAGTATATTATAGTTTTAAAAGTGCTTGCTGCCTCCTTCTTGGCCTCCAGTAATTTTCGGCAACAATAATAATGTCATGATAACTCCAGTGATTAATGTTCTTCCTAGAGAGAGATTGGACTGTTGTCTAATGGAATGTTTGACTCATGGAAAGGTAGTGCAGAGGGTTAATGTGCCTGCTGCAAAGAACATGAACCATGAAGATCACAAAGTACACATAATGTAAATAGGTCAGAGAGTTGTTGCTTTTGTCAGAGAGATCCTTTTGTTACTTGCAGTTTATAAGTTAAAATCCTAACATAGAACAGTGAGCTATTAACTGTCATCTAAGAGCTGCATGCCAACTATAAGGTATAAATTAGAGCGTTAAGGTTTTCCCCCCTTGTCATTGATTATCCTAATGTTGCAAAAAGTGTTCATTTGGATAGAAATCATTTCAGATGATTAAAGAAAACCCCAACCATGGTATTACGTTTTAAATTCTGAGTTTGAGTTTCTCCAGACCAATCACTAATAAACTGTACTGCCTACTAGTATGGTTGTCATGACACTCCTACACCTTGTAGTCCTTTGTCTTATGCAACATTTCCTATACAGTGATTTACACAAGTATAATTGATTCTCTGTGTAATGTGTGTGATGTAAAGTGCTTTGACACCCTACACTGGTATGTGTGGCGCTGTAAATCAAATTAAATGCTTCTGATGGATACATCTGCCTGTGGATTCTTCACCTTTTGAATTACCCCTTGCGCAGCATTCCAAGGAAACTTTTTTCATAGCTCTCCCACATCGATGAGGACGTCACAATGGCACGGCTCCGCTCGCGACTCCGCATGACGTCATCTGAGCCATAAGAAGACCTCGTCGTCGTGCTGACGTCAATTCCCTCTGTTCCGCGCCATCGACACGTTACGGTTTTCTAGGAGTCTCCATTTCTTTGTAGTCTACTTTGTTGCAGTTGTCTTTAAACTGTTTCTGCATGATGGATACTCAGAAGAAGCCTGGTTTTAAACCCTGTAGGGAATGTGGGGGCCATATGTCGGTCACAGACCCCCACGAGGACTGCCTTTGGTGTTTATCGTCTGACCACGATGTTGAGGGATGCTCGTTGTGTTGTCGGATGAATCCAAAGGCCCTTAAAGAAAGAGAAGCAAAGCTGTTCATGGCCCGGGCGAGGAAGGAGAAGAGAGGTAGGAAGAGGTCAAAGTCGCTGACTCCGCACACCTCGAGGTCGTCCAAAAAACATAAGAAGAAGCGGCGTCATGGATCCAAACATCGCTCTTCAAAAGACAAGTCTTCGAACTCGGCGTACCCGGCTCTGCGGCATCATAGGAAGGATGACATCTCGCCTTCTCCTTCACCGCAGGTGACTCCGGAGCATTCTCCGGCGCCCAGGGAAACATTTCCAGCGCCTCCGACCACGCCGATCCCGGATCCTGTGTCTCCGGCGCCGCAACCAGAACCTGCCATACAACCTTGATCTATCCCAGATCATGTGGTTCCGGAAACGTACCCGCCATTCCTGGCTCCAGGGAGGGATCCATCGCATTTTCTTAATGCGATGTATGGTATGTTTGCCAGGGCGGTTAACCCATCCAGCGCACCAGCTGGCCCCGTGGGACCGCCTTCTTATAATTTGGGCGTTCCACAACATTATGCCCAGGCACCATTCATGCCGTTCATGCCGATGACTCCGTCTTGGCCTCTCCCGACGCCGAGGTTCTTGACGCCGATTCCATCCCAGGAGGGCAGGATTGACTATTCTCCGGTGCCGTCGGGCTCCGTTCCAACGCCGTCTTGACTTCAGTCCGCGCTGCTGCCCGCTTCAGAAGGTTCCTCCATCGACGCTGGCTTCAAGGTCTCTCGCACCGCGCCTGGCGCCGCCGATTCCCAAGATACGATCATGGAGGGAGGCTCAGAGGCTTCTGGAAGAGGAGGATTTCCTGGAGCAGCAAGAGCAGGCTGAAGAGGGGGAGATACTAGACTATATGGATGAGTTTGAAGGGCTTTAAGAAGCCAGTGGGCTTGACACATCACCGGAGTGGGAGTTCTCCTCTCCCAAAGCTATTCCTTCACAGGATGTGGCCTCATATCATTTGGTCATAAGAAAGGCTGCTGACCTTCTAGACTTGCAGTTGCCTACTGCGGAGGTCAAATCCAATATTTTAACAGAGGTTCTGCACACTCCATCTACGGTGGAACCTTTGCTTCCGTTTAATGAGGCATTAACAGATCCAATCTTGGAAGTATGGCAGAAGCCGATTTCTGCCCCTTCTGTGTCGAGAACAGTGGCAAGACGCTATAAGGTTGCACCTGGGATTCCAGCGTTTTGATCATCGCACCCTTCACCTGAGAGCTTGGTGGTTCAAGCGTCTTGTTCCTCCAGGCAATCTGCTGGTTCTTTCCCTTCCACTCCGGGGGATAGAGACTCCAAGAAGTTGAAACAATCTGCAAAAAAGGTGTTTTCATCGGCCATCATGGCCTTGAAGTCGATTAATGCCACATGCTTGCTGGGGCATTACATCCATGCATTGATGGCTTCTGCTAAAGAGGTAATACCAAGGTTGCCAGAGGATGTCTGGGGTCACTTCCCTGAGGTACTGTCGGACACGCAGGCTGCGGCCCGTCAGGTTATCCAGTACGGGCTCGATACTGCTGACTCCCTTGCCAGGGTAATGGGCTCTTCGGTGGCGACTAGGAGGCATGCCTGGTTGAGAGGGTCTGGATTCTCTCCCGATGTCCAGGCCATGCTGTCTTCCCTTTGACGGCTCTTTGGGACCATGGCTGACTCAGCTTTACAATGATTCAAGGATAGCAGTGCTACTGTTAGATCCTTAGGCTTGCAATCCCAGCATAGGGGTTTTGGTTTCCGGAGATTTTGGGGATTTGGGAAGGCGGCTCCTTTTCGAGGCCGACAGCAGCAGCAGCAAAAGCAACAGCAGAGCCCTCTGTATAAGTCATACAGAGGGAAGGGAAGAGGTAGTCTGCGAGGGGCCGCTCGTCAGCAGGTCTTTTCCTCCTCCTCCTTCTCCCCCCTGTCCCCCCCACTGGTTCTGCAGGGAAGCAGCTCTAGATCCCCCATCTTGGAGCATGTTGGACCCATAGGATGCCGGGTGTCCCATTGTCTACAAAATTGGAAATCTGTTACATCAGATCTTTGGGTTTTTAATCTTGTAGAAAATGGGTACACCCTTCCTTTCCAGGAATTTCCCCCTCCTTACCCTACTCACCAGGGCGGGTGATTGGAGGACCATCAGTTGCTTCTGCAACAAGAGGTCTTGTCCTTGTTACAGAAAGGTGCAATAGAGATGGTTCCGGAGCAGGAAAGGGGTCAGGGATGCTACTCCTGGTATTTCCTGATCCCCAAAAAGGATGGGTGATTGAGGCTGATCCTAGACCTCAGGATTTAGAATTTTTTACCTCAAGCAGGAGAAGTTCAAGATGTGGACAGCTCAGGTTCTTCTGGCGCTGCAGCAGGAAGACTGGATGGTGTCGATCAATTTACAGGATGCGTATTTTCACATTCCCATCCTGAAGTCGCATCTGAAGTATCTCCGTTTTACGGTGGGGTCTCAACATTATCAGTTTGCGGTCATTCTGTTCGGTCTTACATACGCGCCACTGGTCTTCAAGAAGGTCATGGCGGTGGTGGCAGCGCACCTCAGAAGGTCGGGGATTCCTGTTTTCCCCTATCTGGACGACTGGCTGCTCAAAGCGAAGTCGCTAGAGATAGTGTTGCAGCTTCTGCAAGTAACAACTCAACTGCTGTTCAACTTGGGTTTTTCGATTAAATGTACCCAAATCTCACTTAGGGCCCTCTCAGCGCAACCTGTTCATAGGGGCAGTACTGGATACTACTCTGAGTCATGCTTTCCCGCCTCCGCCGAGTATTCTAGACATCCAAGCTATGATCCCAACATTTCAAGATGGAGCAGCTGTTCCAGTCCTGAAGGTTTTGCGCCTGCTTGGTCTGTTTGTTTCTTCAATCAATTAATCAATCAATCAATCAGGGATTTGTGAAGCACACTACTCACCCGTGAGGGTCTCAAGGCCCTAGGGGGGAGAGGGGGGTTCAGCAGCACTGTCCCACCTGAAGAGCCAGGTCTTGAGGCTCTTCCTGAATGCTTACAGTGAGGTGGTTCGTCTGATGCTGAGGGGGAGTTTGTTCAAGGTTTTGGCTGCGACGTAGGAGAAGGCTCTTCCTCCCGCTCTAGCTCTGCGGATGCGTGGGATTTCGGCCAGGGCAAGGTCGGTGGAGCGGAGGCTTCTCTTGGGTGCGTAGAAGGAGATTCTTTTGTTGAGGTATTGGGGTCCGGTGTTGTGGAGGGATTTGTAGGCATGAGTGAGCAGCTTGAAGGTCACTCTCTTTTTGACGGGGAGCCTGTGGAGTTCTCGTAGGTGCTGGGTGATGTGGTCTTGTCGTGGGATGCCGAGGACAAGTCTGGCTGCGGCGTTCTGGATGGTCTGGAGTTTGAGGAGTAGAGATTTGTTGATTCCGGCATAGAGGGCGTTCCCGTAGTCCAGTCTGCTGGTTATGAGTGCGTGGGTGACGGTCTTTCTGGATTCGGGGGGATCCATTTGATGGTCTTGCGGAGGATGCAGAGGGTATTGAAGCATGTGGAAGATACGATGTTGACCTGTCGGCTCATGGTGAGGGAGGAGTTGAGTATGATGCTGAGGTTGCGGACGTGGTCCGTGGGTGTGGGAGGGTTGCAGAGGGCGGTGGGCCACTGTAGGAAGGTAGGATCCTTATGCATGTGTACCCCCACTTTTTGCCTGGTACTAAGCTGGTTTTTGACTAGTCTGACTGGAATCCTGCTACTCAGGACCCTAGTCTATCTGCTTTCTCCCTAAACTGTTATGACTTGTACTTAGGTACACTCAACATTGAATACTGGGGTACTCTTGTCAGTCCCTAGTATATGGTACCCATGTACCCAGGGCATAGGTACCCCAAAGGCCTCCCATGGGCTGAAGCATGTATTATGCCACCCATGAGAGGCCTGCAAAATAGAACTACAGGCCTGCCATTGCAGCCAGTGTAAGATGGTGCCTGCACCTCTTACTGTAGATATAGGTTTACTATAGCTAAGGGTCACTGCACTTAAAACCTATAAGTCACCCCTCTAGCAGGCCTTAACAATCCTGAAGGCAGGGTGCTCGGTTCTAAGTGAGAAGGTGCCACTGCATGAGCAGGACACCCCTGCAGCATACGGAGTCCATTCTCCTTGGTTGTCAGTGTATCAGCCATTTACGACATATAGAGTGGTATTGTGCGACCGAGTGATGACCAACTCTAAAACGGCTGAAAGTAACCCTATCGTGTTTGGTGTCAAACTTTGTGGAATCATACCCCCACACTAGTAACCGGAGTGGGAGGTATGATTCCAGCCCTCAGAAGCGAGCGTCGTTTGGTCCCTGGTGTTCCCGGTACCAGCCTTCTAGTCCCGGGCAGTACAAAATGGTTGCTGCCGACCAGAGACACATTTCTACCCTCCTGCTGCTGAGCCAAGCTCGATCAGAGGAAGGTGGAACAATAGGCATCCTGTCACAGGGAGGTGTGACCACCTGCCAGACAGGATTTAGTGTATTAGGGCTGGGTGGGTGCCCTTGCCAGCGACCGAAAGTCAGCATGAGGGGAACATTTGGCATCCCTGTGCATAGTCCAGTTCAAACCAGTCCTGGGAGCTGTTGGCACCTGCTCTGGCGCGAAACTGGACAAAGGACATGGGAGTAACCTCCCCACTGTCCTGACCCTCCTCTGGGAGGGTCCCCTGAATCTGTCCAACCCTCTCCCGTGGGTACAAAAGGGCTTACCTGGCTGTAGGACCCTAGATGCGACGTGGACAAGATTCTGAACCAGAAACCACTGAACTTCGACTGTCTAGACACTCTGGACTTCGCTTGGGCCCGACTCCGTCTCCCACTTCGTCCAAAGCATCATCTGTGCCTGTGCACCATACAGGCTCCGTGCAGGACCTGTGGAGCATCAAGGACAACCGAAGACATCTCCCTTGGAGTGAAGGAGTCACTCCCCTGCAACCGCAGGCACCACATCTCGATTGACCAGTCTGCTGCTCCTGAGCTCCTACAGACTCCAAAGGCTCCAGCAACACAGGAGGTGGGTTTCCAAATCCCTCGAGGTCCGAGCTGCCCGCTCACCAAGTTTGAGGTCAGAACCCCTCGTAGGGGCTGAAATACCCGTACCCCTGTGCACCGCGTTCATTCGCAAGTGCATATGCTTGTTGGCGTTTACTGAACACGTGCACTGGGCTCCAAATAGCCCTAACCTCTGGCACCATTTCCTACCAAGAACTCCGGCCTCCTCGCACCGAGTGCTCGGTGCAGCTACTGCTTTGTGAAACTGCTCGAGGTCCCCTCACGACTCCTGTGCCTCCGGCCTGTGGGTCCTCTTGAGGGTCAATACTGCTTTTCTTGAGCTCCCCTGGTTGCTCCAGACCTGCCCTGACTCCCCTGTGTTTGGTGAGTCTCCTGGACCTTGCTGGTCTGAACCGTAACATTTCTTGACCTTCTTCATGGGTTGCCACTGCCAAGGCTTGTTGGTGCTCCAGCCAGACACCGACACCTCAGCACTCGACATCCGTTGTGGGACAGCCTGCATCCGGCTCCTGGTCGTCCTCGACGTCTCCTGGTCCCTGTGGCTGTAGAGTCAAGAACCCTTTCAACACACCTGAAGCACCCGACATCGGTGGGCATTCGTCTACCGAGCCCCTGGTCACTCCTGAGTGACCCAGACTCTGTCCCCTCTGCTTTCAGGTACTCTTCGACAAGAATCCACCTTTGGATTCCAACGGACACTTTTCTTCTTTCCAGCAGTGACTCTTCTTCGAAGTCCTCCATAGAGATCGACGGAGGTTTCTGACGCCACTTCAGACCTATGCACCCAGCTTCCCTGGGATAGGTAACTCTGGTACTACGGTATCCACAGGTGGGGTGGCTCTCCAACCCCCTAACTTCCACGGGGTTTATTCGAAGTCCACTTAGAAGGGTCCTTAAAGTTTAAAACTGCAACCGCGACTCTCCCATAGAATTGTACGGCGCACACGGTCGTGTTCCCACACTGCACCCGTCCTCCGTGGGGTCCCTACTTACTCACCTTGGGTGGTTCCTTGGGGTCCCAGCGATTCGACATCCTCTAGATACTGTCTTGACTCGAGTTGTGGTTCTCATACCACTATTTTAGTATATGGTTTGGTTTCCCCCTGGAGCCCACTGTGTATTACTGCGCCTTGGTATCGTTTCTGCGCTACTGTATTGTGTGCTTTGTGATTATCTGCGTGTGGCAGATATTGTGTCGTACTAGAGAGTGTTATATTAATAATAACATATTTGTATAACTACTGTGTGGTTCTCCTTTCAATTAACCAATACTATAAGTTTGCATTCTGGTAAAACAAGCTGTTTAACATTCCTTCAAGACTAAGCCTGAAGGCTGCTCTCCACAGCTACCACTTGGATAGCTTTCTAAGGTTATTTTTGACCTCTTAAATCACCATAAGGGTTGTTTGGACTGGTACAGGGTGCCCACTTTAATTAGTGGACTGCATATACCAGGCCAGCTTCTCATAGCCACCAGGTGTTGTCCCATGCGGAGGGGGTGGATCCGAGGACGAGGACTTCCGTTTTCTCTGAGTTGAGCTTCAGGCAGCTGCTGCTCATCCAGGAGGCGACGTCTTTCATTCCTTTCTGGAAGCTGTGTCTGGTGATGTCGGGTTCATTGGTGAGGGAGTGGGTGAGCTGGGTGTCGTCTGCGTAGGATACTATGCTGAGTCCGTGTTTTCTGACGATGGTGGCGAGGGGGGCCATGTAGATGTTGAAGAGTGTGGGGCTGAGTGAGGATCGTTGGGGTACTCCACAGCTGATCTCTGTGTGTTCGGAGAGGAAGGGCAGGAGTCTGATTCTTTGAGTTCGGCTGGTAAGGAATGAACGGATCCAGTCTAGGGCGGTTCCCTGAATGCCGCTGTCGTGGAGGCTGGCGGTTAGTGTGCGGTGGAGACGGTGTTGAAGGCTGCTGAGAGGTCTAGTAGGATGAGGGCAGCCGTGCGGCCTTGGTCGAGGAGGGCGCGGAAGCCGTCCATGGCAGCTTGGATGGCGGTCTCGGTGCTGTGGTTGCTGCAGAATCCGGACTGGGAAGTGTTGAGGATCGAGCTGGATTCTATGAAGTTTGTGAGCTGGTTGTTGACGATCTTCTCTGTGACTTTGGCTGCGAAGGGGAGGAAAGAGATGAGTCTGTAGTTCTTGAGGTCCGTCGGGTCTGCTGAGGGCTTCTTGAGGAGGGGCTTGACTTCTACGCGTTTCCAGTCGTTGGGTAACGTGCCTGTTTCGAGGGTGCAGTTGATGGAACGTCGTAGTTCGGGTTCTCTTGCGGAGGCGGCTCTGTGGAAGATGTGCGGTGGGCAGGGGTCGGTGGGGGCTCCTGAGTGTATGCTTCTCATGGTCTTAGCGGTGTCTTCTGTGGTGACAGGGATCCAGGCGGTGATGGCAGGCTGGGTGACGTTGCCGGTTGTAGGTGTAGTGTCGGTGCCTAGGTTCCGCTCGTCAAAGTTGTTGTAGAGAGTCCTGATCTTGTGATGGAAGTAGGAGCCTTAGATATGACCGATTCGTACTCTAACATGGCATCTACCGCCGCTACACACTCAACGTCATCCACCAGAGAATCATCCTCGTCGTCCACATCCATCAGCATTCTTGACAGGCAGTCGGCCCTAAAATTCCTTCCCCCCGAAATGTGTTCAACTGTAAAGTTATACTCTTGTAACTTAGATACCAATCTTGTGAGTCTGGCTGACATACTATTGACTTTACTAAATATATATACCAATGGTTTGTGGTCTGTGACAAGTATAAATTTCCGCCCACAAATATACATTCTGAACTTCTGTACAGCCCACACGCAGGCCAAAGCCTCCCGCTCTATTGTGCTATATTGTCTTTCAAACTGTTTAAGTGACCTTGATGCGAAGGCTACTGTTTGCTCACACCCATTCATCTTCTGACTAAGTACTGCTCCAAGACCCGTGGATGCTAGCGTCTACTGTTATAAGTGGGATGCAGTCTTCGCAAAATGCATGTAAAGACTGTGCAGAAATAATTAATTCCTTCACTTTTGTAAATACTTCCTCCAACTCATTTGCCCATTTGAAACTTTGACCCCTCTTGAGGAGAGTACATAAAGGCTCCACTGTCCGTGCTTAATTCGGCAGGAATCTGGCGTAGTACTCTGCCAGCCCAAGAAAAGATCTTTAAGTATCCTTATTAGTAGGAGCCTTAGCATCTTTTATAGCTCTCACAACTGAATATTTAGGCCGTATACCATTGCAAGACACTGTGTGTCCTAAATATTCTAACTCTTGCACCCCAAATTTGCATTTGCCAGCTCTGTCATGTCCCTAGATTTTAATATAGACAAGACATCCTTTAAGATTGTATTATGTTCTTGCACAGTCTTTGCATATATCAGGATGTCATCCAGATAAGCTTGTACTCCTTTAGTATTGCAAAACAATGTGTCCATAAGTTCTGAAACATGCTGCCCGAGGATGCTAGTCCGAAGGGCAGCCGTAGAAACTTATAGGCGCCAAAAGGGGTAACAAACGTGGTAAGATCTTGAGATTCTGTTGACAATGCCACCTGGTGATATGCTGACCTCAGGTCAATTAAAGAAAACCACTTGGCTCCCCCCTAGATTAACAAGTAACTCATGAATCCTAGGAAGTGGGTGGCAGTCAATAATAATGTTTTTATTGAGTGCTCTTAAGTAAGTGCAAAGTCTAATCTCGCCATGCTTTTTCTGGGCAACGACTATGGGAGCCACCCAACGCGAAGAATCAGTAGGTAATATGAAACCCTGAGAGCACAAATCTTGTAGAGTGTTTTTCAACTCTCCTCTGACGCTTAGGGGCACGGGGCGAACTTTATGAGTTACTGGATGAGCACCCGGCACCAACTTTATATGGTGTTCCATGTCCTCTACGAAATCCACTTGCTCACTGAATACTGATTGAAAGTCTGATAGATTCACTTTGACTAACCCATCCACACATTCCACTTGGCAAACTGGTAAATCTCCCACCTTGACCGGATTCTCATCCCCTGGAACTAAGTACAGTCCATTCGTGCCAAATCTCTCCATCCAATGATATTCTTTCCTTTGACTGCAACGTACACTTTTGTTTCAGATTCTCCCCCTAAACATTGAACTCTTGACACAAAATACCCCACCATATATATATTCTTTTCCCCAAAAGCCTTTGGGTTCACATCAGATTTGGTCAAAGAAACCTTCTCTCCCCAGAATTCACAAAATGTTGTGCCCCTCGGAATGGTTATGGGAGAACCTGAGTCTGCCATAACTTGTAATGTGACGTTGTTGATGACCGCAGTGCACAAAGGTCTCTTCACCACTTTGGAGTTCTCTACACAATCGATCGTTAACAAAACATTACTAAGTAAATTGGAACATGTCTCAATTTCTGTTTCTACACTGCCCACGCTCACAGATTTATTACTTCTGCAGACGCCCTGAAAATGCCCCATTTTCTTACACGATAGACAGCGTTTGTTGATGGCTGAACAACCTGCAAAATTGGTTCTTTGAACCGCATCTGAAATAAAAATGCGTCATCTTTTACTGTGTGAACTTTGAAGTTTTCCCTTTCATGTTCATGCATAAGTAGTCTTCCTGGTTCTGAAGCGGAGTAGCCACCATGCTAACATTGCCCTCAGAATCCCCATGCATGGCTTTAGTAGAAATTGCGGACCTTTCAATGCTAGTAGCCAAATCAATCACTTCGGCTAAAGAAGGGTTTTTACAGCTGAGGAGTCTTTCTTTGATTTTTCTGGATGTGCAGTTAAAAACAAACTGGTCTCTTATGTAGGCATCTGAGATTGGACCAAATCCGCACATAGTAGCTAGCACCCTCAAAGACAAATATACTCCTCCACCTTCTCATCTTCCATTTGCTTCCTTTTATAGAAATTATGTCTCTTGAGCATAATATTAGGTTCATCTGCGAATTGTCTCTTTAGTCTTTCTATTGCTTCTAAATACACATTCCATTGTCTGTCTCCAGACTGACCTTGAGGTGGTGGAATTGGTGTAAGACTGTCAAATTCTTTGTGCCGCTTGCCCTAAGCAACCAAACTGTATTGCAAACTTGCACGCAGGGCTATACCCTCCTGCGTCAATAGCCACTAAGTGGTTCTCAAATAGTCTAAACCACTCAGGCCAAATTATCGCCGGTTTGCCGAGAAACGGTGGTGGCTGTGTCATCAAATGGGTGTTTGCCATATTTAAATAGGTTGAAAATAAATAAATGAAAAATAAATAAATAGGATGACACTAAATCAATTCTCCCACACTGTCCAAGTAGATGGTATGTGAAGATTGGTTTCAACTTTACTAATTGTTCAGTACACTGCCCTCTGTAACTGGACAGAATTTATCCCTCATTCGAGCAGATCCCAAACTAATACTCCTCACCTTAATGTCCAAGTTGGCACTGCGAACCAGGATTCTTTTACTCGTTCCATTACCTCACCACAGCTGTCGCGCAATGTTTCATTAACTCCTAAAAGCGACAAAATTTCCCTGAGGTGTATCGCTTTAAACACCTCTAAACAGTCGTGGCCAACCGCAACATGGCCGTTGTGTCGACGTCATGCGTCACGTGACTTCGTGACACTCCTCCCAAAACTTTCCTCTGCGGTCACGAACAGCCCTGCTTGTCTGTTCTGCCACACGGCCGCCCGCCTGCTATTCCTGGAATCACCGGTGTTGGACGGTCTCTTCCTACTCAAAGAGACAAGATCGGGCCAACTTCTATGACCTCGTCCCGGTCACATGCTCTACGTCAGGCAGTCAGCAATACCCGAAATTGCTGCGTGAGTTGCGATGGTCAGTGGGTGGACACTCCCGCTCGTCGTCCAGATATTAAAGATGAGATCGGTCACACGATCAGGTAAATTAAGATTTCTTTATTTGTCCACCCACTACATGAAGCGATCTCCAGGCTCAGCGTTCAACCGACAATCCGTGTCCGCTCCATGCACGGGCCAAGATTAAACAATAACATCAGAATCCATGAAGAGTGCGCACACTGCACTCGCAAGAGTGTCATCATGAATAAACAAGAACACTACAGCCGTCCACTTCGTAGCAACACAAGTCACATTTTTTTAGTAACTTTCGATCTGTTTGAGCTAAAAACAATGTATTAGTTAAAATTGTCAGATTATGCAGCAGATGTTGTATTATGTGGCAAATATGGCAGAGCCATAATTATATAGAAAACATTTGCAAACTAGGATATTTTGCCATTCACGTTTGAACTGCTCTTGTGGAAAAAGGGAGAAGTGCTGATGACAGAAACTCCATGGTTCTGCACCAAAAGGCTTGTGCTTCCACTTTTAAGCATATTTGGGACATTCTGTGATTGGAAAAAAATATCCCACTTTCTTAATGTATTTTAATATAAATAACTCATATTAAACCTTAAATAATCATGTGTATCCATTGGTTGAATTAAATAATATAAGCTGTAACTGGTCAGTGAAATGCCAGACAAATACTGAAAATTGGGATGTTTTGCGCATTCTGGCCACAGCTGACTCCGCCCACTTATCCAATCTTCGGGTTATTCCCGCCCTCTGATTCTCCGCCTACAGTTCCCTTACTTTTTAGGTCGAGCCTGAGCCAGCGCGCAAGCACTGCTCTGGGGATGTTCTGTGGTAGTTCAGTACGGGAGAGAAGCCCCGCCCATATTTTTCATTGGCTTGTCTTTGTCCTTTGTAGGTGCTGGTGTCTGATTCCTTAATAGGCTTGTTAGTCCCTCCTTAGTACGGCCATATCGTCATTTGTAACCTCCCATGGCTACTGGTCCCTTTACTTGGTTGTTACACGGTATGTGTACTATTTCCTTTATTGAGTTTTTTCCTACGTTAGGCACGATGACGACACATGCCCGCCTTCACTTTTGCAGCAGCAGGGACAATGGCGGCCATTTGTATCCAATGCTATAGGTCTCGCATTTAAATGCGAGACCTATAGCATTGAAAATATTTTTATAGGCTAACTGAAAGGTTGAGCCGATAACAGGATAGACTCTAGAAGTGGTTGTTTTAGTCTTAATATTTCTATCTTAACTTTTCCAGTAACTGTTTTGGGTGACTTCCTATAATTAATTACCTGTTTCCCCTTTTCAAGGCCTTAACCCAGAGAGAAAAAAATACATCTTGCGCGTGCGTTTTCATGCTTATATACAAATGTTTGTGTGTTTGCGTGTGTGCCTATACATGTGTCAATGCATGTCTGCGGATGTGCGCGTGTGCAATTGCATGTCCGTATAAGCATGGATGTGCGTACATACGTTTTTTAATGAGATGCGTGTGTATATGCAGAATGTACGTATATACGGGCACCTTGCACCAGTCCAACAACCCTTATGGTGATTTAAGAGGTCAAAGATAACCTTAGAAAGCTATCCAAGTGGTAGCTGTGGAGATCAGCCTTCAGGCTTAGTCTTGAAGGAATGTTAAGCAGCTTGTTTTACCAGAATGCAACCTTATTGTATTAGTTAAATGAAAGGAGAACCACACAGTAGTTATAAAAATATGTATTTATTATTATAACAAACCTTATATACCTCACAGTATCTGCTGCATGTAGATAAACACAAAGCGCACAATACTGTAGCACAGAAACAAACGTAAGTAGCACTAATACATAGTGGGCTCCAGGGGGAGACCAAACCATATACTAAAACAGTGGTATAAGAACCACGACTAGAGTCAAGACAGTGTCTAGAGGTTGTAGAATCGCTGCGACCTCAAGGAACCACCCAAGGTAAGTAGGGACCCCACGGAGGACGGGTGCAGTGTGAGAACACGACCGCTTGCTACGTACAATTCAATGGGAGAGTCGCGGTTGCAGTTTTAGTGTTTAAGGACCTTTCCCAGTGGATTACGATGAAACCCTTTAGAACATAGAACGTTGGAGAGCCACCCCACCTGTGGGTGGATACCGAAGTACCAGAGTTACCTATCCCAGGCAAGCCAGGTGCATAGGGTCGAAGTGGCATCGGAAACCGCTGTCGTTCTCAATGGGAGCCTTCAAAGAAATGCCACTGCTGGAAAGAAGAAAAGTGCCCGGTGGAACCCACAGGTGGATTCTTGAAGGAAGGAACCTGAAAGCAGAGGGGACAGAGTCTGGGTCACTCAGGAGTGACCAGGGGCTCAGTAGACGAATGCCCACCGATGTTGGGTGCTTCAGGTGTGAAGAGGGAGACCTTTACTCTGCAGCCACGGGGACCAGGAGACGTCGAGGACGACCAGGAGCCGGACACGAGCTGTCCAACGAAGGATGTCGAGTGCTGAGGGGTCGGTGTCCGGTGGGAGCACCAACAAGCCTTGGCAGCGGCAACCCACGAAGAAGGTCGAGGAAGGTCATGGTCTGGCTCAGCAAGGACCAGGAGACTCACCACAGCAAGGGGAGTCAGGGCAGGCCTGGAGCAACCAGGGGAGCCCAAGAAAATCAGTGTTGTCCCTCAAATGGACCCACAGGCCGAAGGCACAGGAGTCACGAGGGGACCTCTAGCAGTTTCACAAAACAACAGCTTGCAGAGCACAGAGTGCGAGGAGGCTGAAGTCCTTGTACGAAATGCGAGCAGATGTTGGGGCTATCGAAAGCCCAATGCACTTGGTTGGGGAATGCCAACAAGCATATGCACTTGCAAATGTATGCAGTGCACAGGGGTTCGGGTTATGCGGTCCCCACAAGGGATACTGGCCTCAAACTCGGTGAGAGGGCAGCTCGACCTCAAGGAACGTAGGAACCCACCTCCTGTGTTGCTGGAGCCTTCGGAGTCCGCAGGAGCTCAGGATCAGCAGACCGGTCAGTTGTGTTACAGTGCCTGCGAATGCAGGAGAGTGACTCCTTCACCCCAAGGGAGATACTTCAGTTGTCCTTGATGTTCCACAGGCCTGTATGGTGCACAGGCACAGACGATGCTTTGGATGGAGAGGGAGACTAAGTCGGGCCCAGTCGAAGTCCAGCGAAATCCAGTGTCCCCAGACGGTCGAAGGTCAGTGGTTTCCTGATCAGAATCTTGTACACGTCTAATCTAGGGTCCTACAGCCAGGTAAGCCCTTTTGTACCCACGGGAGAGGGTGGGGCAGATTCAGGGGACCCTCCCAGGGCTGGGTCAGGACAGTTGGGAGGATACTCCCCTGTCCTTTGTCCAGTTTCGCGCCAGAGCAGGAGCCAACGGCTCCCAGGACTGGTTTGAACTGGACTATGCACAGGGACACCAAGTGTGCCCCAGATGCAGACTTCCAGGCACTTTGAAAGTGCACCAACCCAGCCCCAATACACTAAATCCTGTCTGGGAGGTGGTCACACCTCCCTGTGACAGGATGCCTATTGTCCTGCCTTCCCCTGCTCGAGCTTGGCTCAGCAGCAGGAAGGCAGAAATGTGTCTATGGTCGGCAGCAACCATTTTGTGCTGCCTGGGTCGAGAAGGCTGGTACGGGGAAGACCAGTGACCCCACGACGCTTGCTTCAGAAGGGTGGAATCATACCTCCCACACCGGTTACCGGTGTGGAGGTATGATTCCAAGGTTTTTGATACCAAACACAACATTTTTATTGCAGCCGTTTTCGAGATAGCATTTTACGCGAGCATATAATGCACCTCTACCTATATGTCTGGCTGCGTCACCGACAACCCGGGAGAATGGTCTCTGAAGGCTGCAGAGGGGCTCTGCTCATGCAGGGGCACCCTCTCACGTAAAACCCAGCACCCTGCCTTCAGGATTTTCAAGGCCTGCTAGAGGGGTGGCTGATAGGTTTTAAGTGTAGTGACCTATATAGTAAACCTATATGTAAAGTAAGTGGTGCATGCACCATCTTACACAGGCTGCAATGGCATGCCTGTAGTTCCATTTTGCATGGCCTCTCATGAGGGGCATAATACATGCTTCAGCCCATGGGAGGCCTCTGGGGTACCTATGCCCTGGGTACATGGGTACTATATACTAGGGACTGACAAGGGTACACCAGTATCCAATCTGGAGTGTGCCTAAGTACATACATAACATTTTAGGGAGAAAGCAGATTGACTGGGGTCCTGCTAATCAGGACCCCAGTCTGACTAGTCAAAAACAGTGTAACATCAAGTAAAAAGTGGGGGTTACCATAAGAAGCAGATCCTACTTTCCTACAACAATGATGGAAAGTCTCGTGTTTTACTCTCTGGTGAGTAGGGTGACTAAGTCAATCTTGCTTCATTCACACGTCACGTGGGAGCATCAATCCTAAATTATACTCTTTATTTGCGTTTATGTTATTTATTATCAGTAAAAGTACACCTATAACCTCAAAGTGACAGTCTCTCTGACGGAACATAATTACATTTATTTACACTAATAAACCGTAGACATCTGTATGCATCTACGCAGACACGTAGGCACACACGCAAACACAGGGAGCACACACAGACGCCCGCACGCACAAACTGGGGAACACACACACACACACTAACGACACACATACACACTTAAAGAAAATACACACAAATCCAGAAAGAACAGCAGAGAATGCATACTCGGAAAGCTACCGACTGAACGCACAGAAGGTACACACACGTACAAACACTGGCACCCACAGACATGCACGGAGAGTCACAGGAAACGACCTTTCAGACATTGTACTAAGAGCAGCCTTGGTTTTGCAAGTTTTAAACACATCTAAAGAGTAACCATGATAGCAGGAGAGCAGAGAAATGAGTCCTATCTATGTACGACAAACAGACAGTCACAAGGATGACTGATACATGAGGAAAACAGACAACCAACCAGAGGAAGCAGCTCGAGACAGACCAGGTTTGATTAGAGATGAGAGAGGCTAAACTGCAGATATAGGGATACCGAGAAAGCACGTGGATGGGTCGATGCATGAGTGGATGGGTCTCTGGTATGCACATTGATAGATGGATGGATGGGTGGATGGATGGATGGATGGATGGATCGGTGGGTTCGGGCGGGCGGATAAAGAGAATGGATGGGTGGCTGGTTCATTGCGGTTCAAATGGATAATATGGATGTATGATCGCATTTTGTTTGGATGCATAGCTGCATGGATGAATTTGTGAATGGGGTGGATGGATGGATTGATTCAAAAAGTGTAAGCTGATTGTTAGATGGACGAAGGAAGATGGACAGACGATAGATAGAAAGATATAAGCACATAGACACAGCTAAATGGCTGAGCGGGTTAAGCACTCCCTGCTGACCTCTATGAGTACTAACTCTCCCCTCATCCTTCCTAGATCAATAAAATGCATGACATTACACGTGGCAGTAGTAATCCCTGCTAATTATAGGGCTCCGAACAGGCTTCTTTTTGCAGTTGAAGGCGCTATATAGAAGCAAGCGCCCGCAAAAACAGGCGGGTGGCTACCTAGAAGGGGTAGGCTGAGGGTCGGTGTTCGCGGACACAGCGGTGTCCTCTAACACGATCACGGGGGCAGAAGAGGTGATGTGGCCTCCAGTGGCGACATTCCTGCAGCCCCAAGAGTAGCTGCTGTTTTCTTTTTGGCTCCCAGTCCTCTCCTGATTAAGTTCCCTCCACATTCCTCATCTAAGGACATCATCAGTTGGGGGACCCGGCGCATTTTCTTGGGCAAATTCGCAGCTGCTTCGATTAGATCGTAGGAGCTGGGAAGGTGGAGACAGATCTACGAGGGGGGGCCAAAAAGTCCCCAAACCGTAAAAAAACCCCAAAGGGGAGGGAGGCGGCAAGGCTCGGCTGCAGCTGGCCAGCGTGGAGGTCAGAGCTCCAGTGTAGCCCAGACAGATACCCACACAGTCCACTTCTGGCGCGCTGAGTTTTTTTTCTGCAGACCATACCGCTTCCTTTATTTCCCTGCAGATTTCAAACTTTTTAGGACGTTTCCACAAATATTCCATCCAAGCAGAGGGAATATGCATACGCAGCAGACAGGAATGAGGTGTGAGGGGCGCCAAGAAGCGAGGATGCAGCAGCTTAGGCCAGAAAGACTGCCACACTACTCAATTAGTATAGTGGCAGCTCAGCTGAGCTGCAAGGACATGCACCCCAACTCCAAGAGCCCTTCATTAGCTAGTCCAGGACAGTAGTAATTGGGGAGCACTGGGCCCCTGAGAATCATGTACACTGGTGCCACTGCAAATGCTGCACTAATTATATCAACCCTTTTTGCAGCGAAGCCACTCATGCCAAGTCACTCAGTACTCACGGAACTTATTTTTTAAATCTATGCCTGAATGTTAGAAGCAATCGTCAGCTTTTATGGGTGCAAATGCACCCAGAGGGGCTGAAACAAGGTGTGTACTAGAACTGCGTCACAATGCCAGTTTCTCTGAGTGTGGGCAGGAGGGCTGGCCAAGGGTAAGGGAAGGGGAGTAACCCCAGGCCGCAGGAAGCCGGTGTCCCGGGAGGTGTGACCTGGGACAGAAGTTTTTCATATTGTACATATTTCAAATAAAGAGATTTCAAATCACTACTAAACAATGTTGAATATAAATTCAGAGACTGTCGTTTGATGATGTACTTTGTTTCAGCATTTTTAGCAAGCGCTATATAAATGCAAACCCTTCCCTCTTCTATCCATCCACTATCCTTTTTCAATCAAAATAACAAACTCGCATGTCCACCGCTCATATTAATTTAATATCTCCCTATACTAAGTCACCATTAATCCTTTTTGGGTTCCGGAGTAGAGTGCTACTCGCCGAAAAAGTGCTTTGACACCTCGTCTGGGGTAGTGAGCGCTATATAAACGCAATCACAATATTTGCCCTTACTGAGAAAGTACATGGCATTGGGGTCCACATGACTGTATGAAGGCGACACAGAAGCAGACAGGCTTTACAGGGGAAAAGTAGGTGAGCCCGATTCTCTCAGTAAGGCCAGCTGCTGAGCTCTTTTTAATGCTCAAAGCAGCCAGAGAATGTATTTTTGCGCGCAGCTCTAAAATATTCTGGCCCTCCAAGTATATTAAAAAATTGAAGTAAAAACGTTTTATCCTACTATAAAAACAATAACTTGCAATGCAATTGGTCTCGCATTACTGAAAGTTTGAGCTATTGGCGTTGCAAATAATAATGCAACGCCAATAGCTCAAACTTGACTCCTGACTGTGCCCTTACTGTAACTCAGACTCCAGTTACAGGTTTTCGGTTGAACCATAGCCAGCAGCTACCAGAGAAGCGGAGCGGGAGCAGGAGACGCCGACAGGAAACGCCGAAAGAAACGCTCCGGCCGCTCTAACCCCCCGTTGATTGCCCCGACTGCCCTGCACAGGGCTCACTCCTTGAATTAAGCTGAAGTTGGCATCCGACGCCCGGAGTGCCCGGAGCACCCAGAACGTGAGGCGGGCTCGGCGCTCGGTGCGTGCCTCCTGTCACCTCTACGAACGCCAGGCACCCCAGCAAGTTTGGCAGCCGTCGCGCCTGAAGCCGAAGCCTGCCAGAGACGCTGTATGCTGTGCGCTGTGCTCCACGAGGGTAGCATGAGCCGAGCTGCTGTTACAGAGGGGGTGAGAGGCACTGAAGGAGAGCTGGGTTGGGGGGCCTCACCAGTGCCTTGTCAGGGCTCTAACATCAGTGTCTTCCAGTGCCTTCCCGGCGCTCTACCATCTTCCCGCTTTCTGGTTACTAGCGGTTCGGAGCGGGATCGCGTTGCTCCGTCGGTAGCAGCCCACGACCACATAACGGCAGAGGCATCAGCTTTGAAGAATCCACTCTACTCAGCTTAAGACACTCCAAGACACTGTTCCTACCTCCAAGTGATGCAGAGAGCGAGCGAGAGCGCAGCCGCCACTAGTGGCGGTTGCAGAGTGTAGAGCCCAGGGAGCCCGCTGAGGCGGCCCAACTAGGTTGGGTGCGGCTTGCGGTGCTCCTAGTGTGCCCTGCTCTCCGGCTACTCCTCGCCCTAGCCTCTGTCCCTTTTGTTAAATTGCCCCCTTTTTATGCTGACTTTGGCTGCTCCCTGTTGTCTCCCCCTTGCCCTGCTCTCCCCGGGAGGTGGCATCAGGTTTAGGCACCAGAAAAAAAAAAAAGGGGGGGGGTCTAAAGGGGCCAAAGGGATAAAGGGTACAAAGACCTTTGCCTTCAATCGGCCCATCAACCCATTTATGAGACTCGTTGCCTCCGAGCTTAACAGTGGGATAGGGTGCGCATAGAGAAAAACGCAGTTTTAAGAAGTCTCATCGATAATATCTCGGCAATACTGCACAACACCGCTCAAAAACACAAAAGTACGAAGCACGAAGAAGAACGAAGAATGAGGTCAGGGAGAGAAAGACGGTCAGTCACCACAGTCCTCACGAACAGGAAAAAAAAGAGTAAAATATTGGGCGAGCCTGGCAAAGGACTAGCCACGGCAGGACTTCATACCCCCTTGGCAAACAACACTCTGGTGGCAATTGAAGGTGTATCACCAGGAAAGACATCTAAAACCGGCTTTCAACCTAAAATATACACGAAATTCTCCTTCTTAAAAGATGCGGGGGGCTTATTGAACATCAACAACCCAGAATCAAGAGGGCTCCTTTCCCCATTGCATCCGGAGGTCTTACCCCTGACGGATATAGCAGCACTACCAACTACACTGCCAGATAAGGCTCAAAAACCGAAGCAAGACGAGGCGAGAACAGCACGAGACGCAGAGAGTTCTAAGGCTGTTGAATATCAAGAACAACATGAAGATGATAAAGGAGCCGAATGGCAAAAGGAGGAAAGAAAGGAGAGGGACAAGCAGGAGCCGGTCACAGGCGCAGGAGCTGGAGGCATGAAAGCACAGAGCCCACGGGCAAGCATGCCATTGCTTACTACTGATCAGGAAGGTGACCACCAAAAAATTAAAAACTCTAAAGATTCGGGCAAGTGGAAGATTCCATTGCAGCCAAACATTTTGATTGCTCCCAACTCGAACTTGAACCCATACCGGTCAGAGGAATTACATGATCAACAGGACAGAAAAAAGGGCGATCCCTGTCCGCCCACCCGATTTATGCAAAAAGTTTCCCCAAATATACAAACAAATCATAGAGCATCAGCTGGAGAACGCAGTGGAAGAGGAGGCTGAAAAAATGTTCAAATTCATTGGGCCATTTGAAATGGACGCACAGTTGTTAAATATGCGAGAGGAAATGGTTAACAGCCTGGAGAACAATACACAACGAGGAAGCCCCAAGGATGATGAAAATGAAGAGCCTTACCTCACTACTGAGGAATGGGCAAAGTTGGTAGCCTCTTATCTACCTGATGTACCTCAGGCCGAAGGGATCAAAACACAGCTAGATGTGCCAACTGAGGAACCCCCAATGGGCTCAAAGGATTTATGGGGATCACTCCTTAACACTATGCAGCTCTCGCTTAAGGCAATGCAATACCACTCAGATAAAATGGACATTCATTTATCTCTCCTCAATTTTCTGGCGGTCCACATCTCAAATATCGACAACATACTGACAGAGATGAGCAAACTCATCAAGAGAGTACAAGACGAGACCCAAATTGTCCATCCGAGCTGCTCTTGCTTCACAATCGTAGATAAACTTTCGACCTTACCAACACTTATGGGGGAGCTCCTCGACTTAAAAGAGAGAAAAAAAGCTGCAGGACCGACAAATACCATAACTCAAGTCGAAACTATGGAGAAATACGATCTAGCACCACAGCAGCACCCATCGCGAGGAGCCTCCAGTTCCACTGACAAAACCCAAGGGCCCCAGAGTCAAATCAACTTGACGGAGGTTAAGCCCGACATTCAAGGAGTAAAGGGGGCTGAATATCTCCCCGTAAAAGGGGCTCAAATCACTCAAGAGATTGGACTGGAGCCTGCCCATAAGGAACTCATTAACTTTCAACAACAAGAAAAAAAGCTGGTACAAGAAGGGGTCACAGACCATGATACACCAGGACAAGTCCAGGGTATTGAGGTGATAGATAAAATAAGGTCTGGGCAGAAAAACCGCCGGAAACAGAAGAGAAAGGGGAGAAATAAGTTAATTACCAACAAGAATGCTCCCATTAAGTCATATTTCCTGGCATCTGCCACAACCCAAATAGGAGATCAATCTGTGCCAAGCACAAACAGGGCATTGATATCCCCACAGCCCTTGCAAAGCTCAGAGATGCTCTCCAATCGAATAGACAGCCCCACCCTGAAGATCTCTTCTGCCCAAGGAAGTGGCACGAACGAGGAGCAGACATTGAAATCAAGCATGGAGGAAACACCATTACCCCAGTCAATGACTACCTCAGCTACTCAGACAAACCATATGAGCAATGATAACCCAAGGAGCTTCAACTCAAACATCAGGACGGACAATCAGCCTACTGCTACTAGAGGAATCTCTGCATTAAGCCATATAGCAAATGCTTCAGTTAGGCCACAGGCCGATGAATCAACATTAATGGCTCCGACAAACTCTGGGATTAGCGAGGAGCTGCAAGCCCCTGGGGTCCGCTACAGCGGCTTTTGACAGGAGGAATCAAAGATAATTCTGTTTATCCCGGAATACAAATCAAAAGGGAGAGGGGACATCTTGAATAGAGGCAATATTCTGCGACTACTAACTAGCATCAGTAATCTAACAGAATTTGTCTCAAGCGACCTGGAGTCCGTAGAATTTGAATGTCAAAAACATCTGGCATACCAAGAAATATCAAAAACAACCTGGGATACAGGATACAGCAGAGAAAATAATGAGAGAAGAACAACAGCTGAACGCCTGGGGGATCAGATTAAAATGCCAGAAAGAAATAGGTTAACCAGAACCTTTGTTATACGAGTTGCAGTCATATGATGGTCATAAGCCAGGGCATATGGGTGATACAAGGCAAACCTATTCGGTCCTTAAAGAAGCTCGCAACGCAGAATCCAAAATCTGGAATCCCAGGCTAGCGGATGAGAATAAGATGTCAAACAACTGGTCCTGGATATCCCGAACTATCAATTCCCGACCAAGGAATACCTGACAGGGCAGGAAGTCAGTTAATTAAGCCCATCAATTAAAGCTTTGTTCAGGGAACATCAACGGACTAGGGTCCAAATCAATGGATAAAGAACTTTTGCTCTATTTCCAAGATTTTGATCTCATCCTATTGTAAGAGACCTGGCTGGTTGAGCCACTGCAGATGCAAGTATATAAGTCCCATCACCTTCCGGCCTGCAAGGAAGCCAAGTTCGGTCATCCAAAGGGTGGTCTCTCAATCTTCACCTCCATCAAAACAATAATCAGAGCCAAGGAACTACTTAACACGGCAACAACAACTAACGGCATACAAGCAATTAAGTTGGAGTTAACGGGTCTTGCCGATAATCAGTAGTAGTACTACACTTGTTAACATTTACCTCCACCCATGGGATAAAAAGGCTGGTGCTAAATTGCTGGTTTCTGATCTATCAGGACTACTTGAAGAAGAGGCCTCCTCGAATCTTATAGTATCGGGAGACTTTAACATGCTTCTGTTAGATTTGGGGGTCTCTAGTTGGCAGAGGTAGGTACCTTTGACCAAATAGGGACCCTTGCGTCTAGTCAGGGTAAGGGGGTACACTCCTAAAATAACACCTGCTCACCCCCTTGGTAGCTTGGCACGAGCAGGCAGGCTTATCTCAGAGGCAGTGTGTAAAGCATTTGTGAACACATACAGTAATACAGTGACAACACTACAGATGGACACCACACAGGTTGTATTTATAAAAATAAGTATTTTTATATAGACTTAACACAAGACACAAATGACAAAAATCCACAATACTGTACTCAAAAATAGACTTTAAAATGTTATAAAATAGCTCAGTTCTCTCAAGTTGTAGATGCAACACTTTACTCTCAATGTACCTTGAATGCGTAACGCAAAGAAAACAAAAGGGTCGCAGGGAAGGTGATGCGTCGGTTCCTTACACTCAGGGGAGTGGATGCGTCGGTTCCTTACTGCTACGCAGGGGAGTTGATGCTCGCTTCCTTACTGTGTGGGGAGGTGATGCGTCGGTTTCTTACTGCTCTCCGGTGCGATGCGACAAGATGGCACCTCGATGCGATACTCTTCTCCGGTGCGATGCGACAACGTTGATGTGATGCGTGCACACCCGACGGCCGTGCGGCGATTCGATGACCTTTGGAGCCGCGACAGGCCCTGCGACGCGCTTCTCCGGGGATGCGACGGCGACCTCTGTGGCGGCGTCCCGCTTCTCCGGGGATGCGCCGCGCTTCGGCGATGCGATGACAGCGGCGGCTCGCTTCTTCGGCGATGCGACGACAACTGCTGCGGCGGCGACACGCTTCTCGTTGTTGCGTCGCGCTCCCAGCGACACGCAGTCTCTCAGAAGGCCCAGCACAACAGCAGGCACTTCAATTCCCAGCAAGGGAATTCAGGGGGGAGCTGGTTGGTGAAGTCTTGTATCCCTGAGACTTCAGGCAGGAGGCAAGCTCTAGTTCAAGCCCTTGGAGATTCTTCTTCAAGTTGATAGAAAGCACATTCAGTCCCTTTCTCCTTTCTTTGGCAATGAAGCAACCACTGCAGGCCAACCCCCAAACACACAGCACAGGGGTAGTCTCCTCCTTCAGCTTCCTGGTTCTTTTCCTCAGCAAAGGTTCGTCTTGATTCCCAGAAGTGATCTAAAGTTCTTGGGTCTGGGTCCCAATATTTATACTACTTTTCTCTTTATTCTCTGAAGGCAGAGAGGCCTTTGCCTAGTCCAAACCAGTTCTGGTCAGTCTTGGAGCACTTTGTTGACAAGACTCCTTCTTTCCTTTCACAGAGTAGGCCAGGGACATCAGACACACCACAGGAGGTGGAGCCAGAATTGTGGAGGGAAGGCACAGCCCTATTCAGGTCCCAGGTGCAACTCCTCCCACCTATCTCCATGCAGATCTCTCTATTCAGCCCTGTGCTGACTCACCCTGTCTCCTGGAGTCCCCCAGCCCCTGTCACTCACAAACCCAGACAAGGAATACACAACCTAGCAGAGGCAGGCTTGGATAGTTAGGCAAGAAAATACCCACTTTCTAAAAGTGGTATTTTCAAACACAGAACGTTAAAACCAACTTCACTAAAAGATGTATTTTATCATTCTGAGTTCAGGCGTACTAAACTCGAATTTCTACCTGGTTCCCTGAGTCAGTTAGGATTATAAGATGTTATAATCTAACTGCCCATTCTGGCCTATGGGGAACAGGTAGCCTTGCAATACTGAAAAACGAAAATGGCTGTAATTCACTATTAGGACATGCCACACACATCAGGGCATGTCCTACCTTTACCTACAATGCACCCTGCCCTTGGGCCTACCTTTAGGGGTGACTAATATGTATAAAAGGGAAGGTTTAGGGACTGGCAAGTGGGTGCACTTGCCCAGTCAACATGGCAGTACCAGACTGCACACAGGCTCTGCAATGGCAGACCTGAGACACACTTTACAAGCTGCTCCGGTGGGTGGCACAATCAGTGCTGCAAGCCCACCAGCAGCATTTGATTTACAAGCCCTGGGCACACGCAGTGCACTGTACTAGGGTCTGACAAGTAAACCAAACAAGCCAATCATGGAGTCACTAATCCATACATCACTTTACCATAGGGAGCACTTGCACTGTGGTACTGAACAGCAGTGGCACAGTGCCCAAAAGCATCTAAAACCAGCAAAAACATAAGAGGCAACAGCAAAAAATGGAAGGGAGACCCACGCCAATGGTGCCAGGTCTAACAGCTTCTAACAGGGTCTTACGAAAGAGATGAAATAGTGGAAGAACAGTTCCGGGTCTGGGGGATTCCACATCAGGAAGCAAGTAAGTGGGGCAAGCAAACCAGCTCAGTAAAGGAGCTCCTCAGGGATCTGGAAAATTTGAGTTTGGTCGCGCTGAACGGGCGCTTTTTGGGAGATTGCCCACCGGCAGCCACGTTCCACAGTGCACTTGCAAACACAACAATTGACCACAATTTCACGTCATACTCCCGGTTTAATAAAATAGTTGACTTCAGGATAGGCAGCTCAGACTATAGTGACCATCTACCACAAGAGATTACTCTGGAT
Source organism: Calotriton arnoldi (assembly GCA_963921515.1). Lineage (NCBI taxonomy): Eukaryota > Metazoa > Chordata > Amphibia > Caudata > Salamandridae > Calotriton > Calotriton arnoldi. The sequence continues at coordinate 165,987 of CAWUFW010002470.1, read as the reverse complement.
GCTTTTGGCACTGCATCAACCGAGCAACCAGTCCGCTTAGGCTCGGTGTTCACGATCAAACTAAGAAGAATTAAATGCAAAATTCCTAACTTGGAGAACTTCCTGCTCGAGGCAAAGAACCTGTGGGAGGAAAAAAAGGAGAACAAGGATGTGCTTGTAAGCTGGGCAAAATTCACCGAAAAACTTGGCACACTCCACTCAAAAGAAGAAGGGAGGGACGTAACCAGAGCAGTTGGGGCCCGACAAAGATCTTACTCCACACCGTTGAGCACGCAAGTCTACCATCTAAGAGGAGCGAAATTAAAACAATTAAAGCAAGGAATAAACAGAGCAATACGAAAACTCCACCAGGTAGGGCCAGACGTTAAACTCCAAGTTGAGCTAAGATTACTAAAAACTAGCAAGAAAAAACTTATCTGGGAAGCACGCCGCGAAGCCACAGAAACATCATGGGCCAAAATTCTCCACGATGCAAAAGCCAAAAACAGCGCCAAGTTCTGGCACACAGTAAAGAGAATACAGAATCCAAGGGCTCTTGGAATAAATTCTCACATCACCGAAGAGGAATGGTTTAAGTACCTATGGGATCACTTTAATAGTGGACAGACAAACAATACACAGGAAGCTCTGGAGTACAGCAGAGCCGGCTCTGGCCAATCAAAGCAAGACGATGAGGCTAACCATGGTTTCACGACAAAACAGATTATGAGTAGAATCTCCAAGGGCAGGGCTGAGGGCGCACCAGGCCCCAATGGTATACTACCGATTCTATACAAGCGAGACTCGGACTATTGGGAAGCTGAACTCCTGCCACTCTTCTCGCATATTATGGAGACAGAAAAAATACCAGACTCTTGGAAGGGGTCCATTATTTCTCCGATATATAAGAAAGGCAGCAAAAACAACGCAGAAAACTATAGACTGGTTGCATTAATAGATAATGACGCCAAATATTATGCAGGATTGCTGTTGGAAGAACTTACAGAATGGGCATCCGAAACGGCATCAATTCCAATTAATCAATCGGGCTTCCAGAAAAGCATGGGCACATCGACAAACATACTGGCACTATCACTTTTAATAGATGCTACTAAACATATCAAAAAACCGCTATATGTCTGCTTCATAGATTATTCGGCTGCATTCGACAGCATCGATAGGAATAAACTCTGGTTAAAACTATCCAAAATGAAAATTAATACCATACTTTTGAACCAGCTGATCTTACTTGGATACAAATTAAGCTAGACGCTGGAGAAAGCATATCACGGAGAATCCCGACAACCAAGGGGCTGAAGCAGGGGTGCGTGCTGGCACCGATCTTATTCAACCTGTTTATGGCAGACCTCTCGCCAGAATTGGACAAGTGCAATCATCACGCCCCGAACTTCGGAGGTTTCTCTCTCTCTCGAACTTACTCTATGCAGATGATTTGGTTCTGATTAGTCGTACCCCAATTGGTTTACAACATCTGCTAAACATCACAAGTAATTTGTCCAGCAAAAATGGACTATGCATAAACTTGGGCAAAACTAAGGTGATGGTCATCAACCAAAAAAACAAATTACACTACTTCCAATGGGAGCTGGAAGGAATGAAACTCGATATCGTAGATGAATTCAAATACTTGGGTGTAATTTTAAACAACAAAGGCACGTTCCTTCCGCAAAAAGCATCTATAAAAGGCAAAGGAACTCTGATAGCAGTCGCATTAAAAAATATTAAACAAAAAATAAGCGGCCTGAGTTTCACCCCCTTACTACAGGTAATCCGAGCAAAACTCCTCCCAACCGTCACTTATGGAAGTGAGTGCCTTAGAGGGAGAGATGCCGACACCCTGGACAGGACGGTAACAAAGGCAATGAGAAGCATTTTTAACCTCCCACGGTATACATCACCAGCCCAAATCAGACTAGAGTTTGGCCTACCGAAACAACAGATAGCACGCAAGGGGGCACACTTGAAATGCTGGCACAAAATAAAAGGAGCAGAGCCAGGGTCATTAAACGAATTTTTATGGAATGAACTTAACCGGAAAAAAGAAAGTGCAGCTTTGACTTACCTAAAAGATTCCATTGACAGCTTGGCCTTAGAAGCCCACTGGGGCACGATTGGGGCCCACAAAACCTTGAAGGAGCTTGTTAATAAAACAGTAAAAATATTGTCCGTTCTCGAGGATAAAGCCTCCCTTTCAGAAAGGGCACATGGATGGTTCGTCATCCAGAGCTATAACAGTTGCTCCCCACAACCCTATCTGGGCACTGGATTTACCAGGGCCAAAAAAGAAAAATTTCTGCACCTGAGGATGGGCGTTCTACCAACACTGTCGCATTTACCCCCTTGGAAACGGCCACAATCTATAACATCGTGCAGACTGTGCGCAGAGGTAAAAGAAGACATTCTACACATTATGTGTACATGCAAAGGTTTAGACAGGGAAAGAAGATCCATGCTAAAGCCTGCCCTGAAAAGATTATGGATAAGAACATGTAGACAGGCAGAGAAGGCCTGTTTTGAGGGAGAGGACATCCGGCTGGCCTGCTGTCTGGTTCGTTTCTTGGACGTGGCCGGAATAAAACTAAGGACGGCGGAGAAGGATCAACAGCTAACGACCACCATCTAGCTGCTCTTTTCCCTGATAAGCAACACCCTTTTCCGGCTTATAATATCACTTTAAAGGACAGCAATCTGTAACCTTTTGAGCATCTCTAAAGACCACGGTCATCTCATTAATAATGTTTTTTTTTTTTTTAAACTTAGATCATGGATTTTTAGACTTTAAGAGCGTCTTAACTGGAAAAGTATTATCTGATTTTAAGTATTTTAAACCAATGGCTACAAGTGCTTAATCTTTTTATCCACAATAACTTGATTTAAAACGAATTATGCTCAAGGAAAGAACAATGCTAACTGAGATTGTGCTCATAGGTATACAGAATTGCTAAATGTGACTTTACCTGATAGGACTTGAGAGACGATCATGTATAGAAGGCCTCAGCACTTTGTGAATGAGTTAATAACGTGATAACAATGTGTGTTTTAACCAGTTATATATATATTTTTTTTCTTCTTCTTAACGAGCAATTTTTATGCAATGGTTTTTATTAACAAAGCATATAATAAAACAAAATATTACTTACTTACTTAAATAGCTCAAACTTAAAAGTAATGCAAGACCTATAGCATTGCAAATGCTTATTTTTCCCCACTTCGACCACTGTGTGAAACAGTGAGCGTAGTCCTGGGCACACGCGGTGAGGGTATTAGTAATATAATTTGTAGAATTGATGCGTTATTCAAATACAATGGTCAACATCAGTATTTGTCCAAATAGGTATTTTATTATTTCAACAACAACTGTGTTGAATATAGTGAACCAGCCGACACGTGTTTCGTCACTGGGAAAGGTCCCGTGACTCATCAGGGCTGGGAAGGATACAAAAAATAAAATAAATAATAAGTGGGGAAAAACAACGATGCAACAACGGGTACCTAGTCTGTGCTAGACACGTTATCCAAGTGGAAAGGGATCACCCGAAGTGACTGTTGGGAACATAAACAACTGTAGGTGACCAATATGGTGTTAGGTGACACTCGTGAAGGTGCCGCTGTTCATGGGTCAAGGTTCTGGGTGAAAATGCAGGAAACATTTCAAATTATAGTGACAGGTGTGACGGTGCCGCTTTCATGTACAATAGAAAACATGAGAAAAACGCGGGAAAACTGGTACATGGTGTGAGTGAACAGTGCTAGAGTTAGCATAGAATAGTACAACAGGGCAAGAGGTGAAGAAAAGATGTGTGAGGACTAAGAAGGGCTAGAAAAAGAGAAAGGGAAGAAGAAGCGGGTGAACTAGAGAACCTGAGCTGTGGAACTACTAGAAGAGTACTGGAGAAAGAGGGGAGGGGACACAAGAAGAATGTGATAAGTACAGAGGTCAAGACACAGGAAGCGAGGGAAAGGAAGCAATGAGAGCGTGGGTAAACTAAAAAACCATGATCAAAAACTACTGAATGAATACTGAAGATAGAAGGGGAGGAAACACAAATGTAGGGTGAAAAGTAAAGGTCGAGGCACAGGTAACAAGGGAAAGGAAACCGCTGAGTGTGCTTACCCGAGGACCGGATAAGAATACAGCAACCCTGTGGGGGTTAACTCGAGATCGGGAGTAACAAAATTATGGTGCAGAAGAGGCGCTGCGTTGGCATCGAGGATGCAGCGAGGAGGGAAACCGCTGAGGAAAAAAGGGGCAGGAATAAGGGTGAAGAGAAAGGAGAAAGGAAAAAGCCAGAATGGCTAAGAACATAAGCGTGGTGGGGAGGTCTTACCGGGTGGTGGTCTCCCTCTGTTGACAAGCGTGATCGCACTGGGGCGGGTATGCCACGGCAATCGTGAAAGGCAGGAAATGGGTAGCGAAAGGCAGGAAATGGGTAGCGAAAGGAGGCTGTCCAGTGTCCGGCTCAGTAGATGCGGTACCAAGCCACGTACCAAGAAAGAGGTCAACGTATTGTGCTATTCTTTCTGTGGGACCACCAATGCCCGACACAATAGGTCTCCCTGGAGGAAAAGGAGCAGTCTTGTGTATTTTGGGAACGGTGTACAGACAGGGGAACGTCGGTCTGTGAACTTTATAGTCCTCCTTTATAGCCTAACCTGTACCTCGCCTGCGTGGCTTGGTACCGCATCTACTGAGCCGGACACTGGATAGCCTCCTTTCGCTACCCATTTCCTGCCTTTCACGATTGCCGTGGCATACCCGCCCCAGAGCGATCACGCTTGTCAACAGAGGGAGACCACCACCCGGTAAGACCTCCCCACCACGCTTATGTTCTTAGCCATTCTGGCTTTTTCCTTTCTCCTTTCTCTTCACCCTCATTCCTGCCCCTTTTTTCCTCAGCGGTTTCCCTCCTCGCTGCATCCTCCATGCCAACGCAGCGCCTCTTCTGCACCATAATTTTGTTACTCCCGATCTCGAGTTAACCCCCACAGGGTTGCTGTATTCTTATCCGGTCCTCGGGTAAGCACACTCAGCGGTTTCCTTTCCCTTGTTACCTGTGCCTCGACCTTTACTTTTCACCCTACATTTGTGTTTCCTCCCCTTCTATCTTCAGTATTCATTCAGTAGTTTTTGATCATGGTTTTTTAGTTTACCCACGCTCTCATTGCTTCCTTTCCTCGCTTCCTGTGTCTTGACCTCTGTACTTATCACATTCTTCTTGTGTCCCCTCCCTCTTTCTCCAGTACTCTTCTAGTAGTTCCACAGCTCAGGTTCTCTAGTTCACCCGCTTCTTCTTCCCTTTCTCTTTTTCTAGCCCTTCTTAGTCCTCACACATCTTTTCTTCACCTCTTGCCCTGTTGTACTATTCTATGCTAACTCTAGCACTGTTCACTCACACCATGTACCAGTTTTCCCGCGTTTTTCTCATGTTTTCTATTGTACATGAAAGCGGCACCGTCACACCTGTCACTATAATTTGAAATGTTTCCTGCATTTTCACCCAGAACCTTGACCCATGAACAGCGGCACCTTCACGAGTGTCACCTAACACCATATTGGTCACCTACAGTTGTTTATGTTCCCAACAGTCACTTCGGGTGATCCCTTTCCACTTGGATAACGTGTCTAGCACAGACTAGGTACCCGTTGTTGCATCGTTGTTTTTCCCCACTTATTATTTATTTTATTTTTTGTATCCTTCCCAGCCCTGATGAGTCACGGGACCTTTCCCAGTGACGAAACACGTGTCGGCTGGTTCACTATATTCAACACAGTTGTTGTTGAAATAATAAAATACCTATTTGGGAAAATACTGATGTTGACCATTGTATTTGAATAACGCATCAATTCTACAAATTATATTACTAATACCCTCACCGCGTGTGCCCAGGACTACGCTCACTTTATAACTTGTGGATCCCTTGATTCACAGATTCCCCAGGGGTTATCGGGTTATTCCCCTGACCTGGCAGCACCGCACTACTAAAGGTCCGTCGATAGCACACGCAATAGTCTGAGCGCCATTTCCTGACTAAACACAAAAACCCCCATTCTAACCTCCATTTCACTGTGTGAAACAGATTGAATGCCTGAATACTAACTCCATGGCCAAGATGTACCGAATGACCAGGTCATGTGGAGGTAGATGGTCACTACGTTCGATAAGGTCAATCGCAAGACGAACTGTATATTCTAAAAGTTTAAAATTAAACACTTAAAAATGCGTTCACAACACGTCTGGACGCATACCTGCAGTATCCTACTAAGTGATTAGGTGCGCCCACGGGACATGGCGACTAGCCTCTACCCTTTAGACGGCTCCGAGATGCCCAAGATAGCGCCCCTTCCTATAGCCACGCGCTGCTTATATTTTTTACGATTACAGCTGGCGGCACCTAACAAAACTCTAGAACACATTGTTAGTGGAACAACTACCCTCAATGGCCAATACTCGGCATAAAACCTAGGACGGCTCTTGCTCCAGAAGATCAATACACGTATTTATGCCGCGCCCGCAGAACTACAGAGGTCGAAATAGACAAAGGACTACAGTAGCACACTGAACGTCTGCACCGCGCCTGATCTCCGCGGTGGCTAGTGTACTACATAGTGCGAGCCAAAATGGCCACTGATTTACCTACCCTTGCGCATCTCCTTCTCCATTGTACCCATTGCACCTCCTTCTTACATACCCCTTTTCACCAATGAGTGAGTAGCGGGGTGCGGACTTATATATACGAGCGAGGTGAACTCGGACGGACAGCGTCAGCGAGTCACCTTGGAGGTTGCCCCACTACTCGGGGGGAGGGGGGTGTCATAAACAGCGACAGACCGGTGAACAATATAGTTTAACCTACTGCTTAAATCTAGCCAAGCATCCCAGTGACGTGAAGCGTGCTCAAGAATACAGAGTGAGGGCAGGCTCTACACCTGCACCTCCACGCGTTCAAGCCGGGCGGGGGATAGGAGAAAACAGCAGTCGCCTTATGCTCTTAGCCTGGGGTTCATAACAGTGGATCACATTCAGCTGCAGCTCACCGCGCCACGCGCGCATATACGGACCACACTGTTTAACTGCAACAGCATATTCATCCGATGTCAAATACTAACCAACATCCTTGCAGAACTTCAATTCCCGGCGTCCGTTGTAGGCGGGGAGGGCACTTTTTCACTAGTTTCTCAACTCCAGCACTACCAGCGGGGCACACGTCTCACTCAGCATGAATGTTACAGCAGCCATGTCAAGTAAGTGGTCTCGGTGAGAGTGCGTGTGTGCCGGTGTATATGTATTGTTACTGTCAGAATATTCTTCGGTGTTCCGCTTGGAAAGATCATGCGTCAAGTTCGGTATATGTGCGTAGCGGCATAAACAAATCCGGCTAAAAAGGTATTGGCATGCGTACACTTCTGAAAAGAACAAGCATTAGTGATGCAATCGTTCTCGCATTTGTTAAAGTTAGAGCTATTGGTGTTGTAACTGACAATCTTTTTTACTTATTTGTTTTGCTTGCAGTGGAGTGATCATGTAGAAAAAAGTGCACGCTATACCATATTAGTGAGAAAAAAAGCCGCATAAGCTTCACGAAAACAGTGTCAATAACATAAGATTGAATTTTCCCTACATATTTCTCCGTTGGGAAATGTAACTATGATGGATGAGGTATATAATTGGTACACACTAGGTTATGGCTGTACTGATGTAGGCCATAATGCAGAGTACCCCAAATGTGAAAGGTAAGCCTTTAATTTGCCGAGCCATCTTGCTGCTTAACTCGCTGAGCCACCTTGCAGCTTAACTCGCTGTCTGGGCTGCAGTTGTTCTCTGATTATGGCAGAAACATTTGAATAGGTCTTAAACATTTGCAAAAAGTTTCATCCAAGGCACAAAGATTTTCAGAGCCAGCAAAACAGTATTTGCCACACCAGTGCTCCCTTTCTGCTAATAAAAATACTCTTTCCTATTTTTTGAAATTTGGCTCCCTCTTGTGGGCTTATCTGATTGCCCAGTTAGTCAGCTGCTTGCAGTGTAGTTATTGGCGCCCTTGTCTTGCAAGCTTGTGACAACCATGTAGGGTTATTACCAGGCCTGTACTTTACCAACATGGTCGATACTTCCATGTCAAGCACAGAAAGAAAATAGGATATAGGGAAAAGCTGGTGTTATGTCCCAATAAAATCCAGTTGTAAAACAGTTATTACAAGAAGTAATCACTGCAAAACTGTTGGTATTAGTATGGTCTTAACTATTCCTAAAAGGCAGAGAAGTATGGTCTTAACTATTCCTAAAAGGCAGAGAAGCTATGTTAAAACAAGCATTTGCAATGCAATCGGTCTTGCCTTTGGGACCTTATAAGTATTTAGCCATGCAGCACATTATACTGGGTACTGCAACATCTACTGTTCATTAACATGGAATTCTTTCCAAAGTTGGGAGTTGCCTAAAGCATCATATTTAAGGGAGAATTAAAAAGGTATTGTTTTCTTTTACCTGTTCAAAATGTCAAGGGTCACTGGTGAAGGAATGTATCAGATAGGGCAAGCTGAGAGTGTGCGTGAGAGAGCTTTAGCGAGAGTGTGCGTAGGGTGGGTGACAGTGTGTGATAGAAGGGAGGGGTGCCTGAAAGCATGTGCAAGAGAAATGTGTGTGTGTGTGAGTATAGCCCCAGGCTTGCTTTTGAGAGAAAATGTGTGCATGAGAATGTGTATGATAAACAACTTAAGAAGTATCATATTTCAGTCCCTTTAAAAGCACAGTTTGCTCTAAGAGAGACCTGAAGGTTTCTGAAATGTGGCAGCCTGTTTCTCTGTTATTCCACACCCAAGGCTAGCAGCCCCCACTATAAATCTAGGAGACCCCAAATAAATCTTCTATGAATTTTCCAATATAAAGTTGGCAAGTGAATGGAAGAGATCGATTGCAGCGGTACAGGAGGGGGCCAAGGACTCCGTTTTAAAGAAATTGAATCCTTTGAAGAACAAGGTCAAGAAATCAGGTAAATGGCGCAGATCGAGACTGCAATTTACAGACTCTGAAGCCGGTTGTCCAGATTTCATTAAATAAAGGGCCGCTGTAAGACCAATGGACCCACGGGAGAGCGCGGATGAATATAGCACACAGATGCGTACAGGACACTGCGGGTACAGGGCAGGCCGAACAACACCCCTACGGGATGTGCACATTCATAACAGTACCGTGACACCCCTGCCCCAATCTGCCTCCAATGCCCTGAAGCTACTGCGTTTAACAACTGCTAACCCATATGGAGTGGAGACATAGGGCTCATAGTGTGTGTATGAAGAACGCACTAAACATGCTACTTTTTGGAATGTTATTCCGGACCTAGGCGCTACACGGTTGGCACTACACTCATAAGCAGGGCTTTAAGTAAGATGAAAAACTGGGGGGCTCTCAAATGGCCGTGGTTGATGTAATTAAGGGCGTGGCTTCCAAATACAAACTAAATATTGGGCTTAGCATAGTGTGTCGCCCAACTGGTATTTTGCTGCTTCTGTTAGTGCCTCCACATATATAACACAGCAAGTAAAATTACACCTACAACAAGCCAGGAGTATCGGCTTTGTCATTAGTTGTTAGTTGTATAAGATAAACAATAGCTATGGCATCGTTGTATATATTATAAAAATCCTTCAGTTCTGACATGAGACTGAGAAAGAACTACAACCAGTCTCTTTTGAGTGCATCTATACATATGTTTGCACAATTGTCCCTCAGCTCCGAGAAGAGCACAAGGATTCAGCCACGGCAGAGGACAGCGCACATACCTTATGCAGACGGCCACGGGTGTCCCCTAGAAAGGCGTTTGTGTGTTCGTGCTCCACGTGCACCGCTACAGCAATCTGACAGAGACATCTAGCCGCAGATTCCTTAACTTAGACTATCCCCAGGTGTCAGACTGGATCCGGAAAATCTTTTCCCCCCACAGTAGATCTGCACGCCGGGGGGCGGCGTCGCCCGGCTCCGGCCACGGAAGTGACGTCAATGGAGCCATATAAGTCCCCCCCCGGTGTGCTGACGTCAGTTTTCTTTTTTTCCGCGTCACAACACGGATCCGGGAGAAGCGCTTCCTCTGGCCTGTTTGTTTTCAGGCCTTCACGATGCCCTTTCGCGTCTAGAACAGTGTGCGATGCCTGCGGGCTTCAAGTCGTGTGCGCCCTGTTCGTGGCAGATGTCAGCGACGGATCCACACAAGATCTGCATGTGGTGCTTGGGCGAGCACCACGACTCTGCCGAGTGCGACGCCTGCCGGCAGCTGAAGCCGAAGTCCCTGCGGGAGTGACGGATAAAATTGATGTCCAACCGGTTGTCCCGGTCGGAATCCTCGCGGCGCCGGCTTCCGTCTCCAGCGGAAGGATCCAAACGGCGCAGTTCTTCCTCCCCCACTGATGTTCCTGTTTGGGACAGGTCCTGGAGTCATTCCCGTGGACGTCGCTTGCCTGCCTCAGGTAAGCACCGGAAGAAGTCATGGAGGTCGTCGACCTCGCACAAGCGTGACGTCGGGGCCTGCTGCTCCCGGTTTTCACCGGACACGGGCCCTCAGGAGTCTGCCCCTGCCTACCCACCGTTCCCTGGTGCTGGGGCGACTCGGACCCAGATGGCCTGCAGAGCCCTGGAATAGGCCTCCATCTTTGGGTCACCCCACTCCCTGGGGCGCCTCCGGGCCCCACAGTGACACTGCCTGGAGGAGCATCCCACTATGACGTCTAGCCCTCCTGGTGTGTCTTCGCGCAGCCCTGTAGGGCTCCTTGCGTCGTCGCTGGGTGCGGCTCCAGCGCGGGGCTCGACTCCGAGTCGACGGGGGGTCGAGTCGACACAGGTCCGATGCCGGGCGGACGAGTCTCCTTCAGGGGTCACTCTCACTGTTTTTGTAGTGCCTCCGCGTTGTGGCGTGGAAAAGTTTCACAAAAGAAAACTGACGTCAGCACTCCGGGAGGGGACTTATATGGCTCCATTGACGTCACTTTCGTGGACGACGTCAGGACGGAGCCGGGTGACGCCGCCCCCTGGCGTGCAGAGGTACTGCGGGGGGGAAGATTTTCCGGATCCAGTCTGATGCCTGGGGATATTCTAAGTTAAGGAATCTGCGGCTAGACTGTATCTCTACCAGATACATCGTTACCGAAGGTAAGTAACTCGTTCATCAGGCGGGTGTCTGGGTGCTTCAAAATGGCAAATGGCTCCAGAGCGTGATAAATTCCACACATGAGTAGCCATGCATGAGGAGCTGTTCTCCCTCTCCTCCGGGATGTATCTCTGCGCAGAGGTGATGAGAACTTCCCCCATAACTTCTTAAACCAGCTCCGTTTTATTGCATCTCCTTGGGGGAAAAAAAATCGAAAGTTCGCAACCGGCAACGGAAGACTCTAGCACCACAAAGCCAAACTCAGCGCTCGGTGTAAGGAGCCCACGAAACATTAGCGTCTAACTGAACTCGGGAACTGCTGCCCAGCAGAGAAAGAAGAGAGCAGAGTTTGGTTGGCAGAGTCCGGCCCTCCGTTTTTTAATTGCGCCTTTTTCAGCAACAAAGGAGCCAGATAAAGCGACATTACTGCAAAGAGCACACAATGCGCCGAAGGGCTCAGGCGGCTGGGCATAATTTGCAGACTCCCAGGCTGTGTATATTATTTTGCCCTTGGCGCTGGGGTCGCGGTCTAGGAGCTGAACAAAGGGAGGTGAGGGGCAGAAAGAGAAAGTAATTTTCATTAAACTCCGCGCTGAATGTTGCAGGAAAGCATGTCGTGCCTGCAGTAGGAAAAACTAGAGTAGAACAAAGAAAGTAGTGCTTACAGACTTAATAAAAGACGTACCGTGTAACAACCGAAGTAAAGGGGCCAGTAGCCATGGGAGGTTACAAATGAAGATAAAGAGGGACTAACAAGCCTATTACTAAATCAGAAGCCAGCATTTACGAAGGACAAAGACACAAGCTAATGAAAAATGTGGGCGGGGCTTCTCTTCCATGCTCTAATACAGCAGATCGCCAGAGCAGCGCATGCCCGCTGACTCAGGCTTAACCTAAAAAGAAACAGAAGAGTTTCTAAACCTTAAAAGCAACTTCTCCTGATTCTTGCTGTCTTCAAACTTGAACGATTGGTTGGTATTTTAAACTGAAGAAGGTATCAACTCTACTGCTACGAAGTAGGCATCCAGAAAGTGGCGTGGCCTACATAGTATACATTAAAATTTATGTAAAGTGCTATCCTACCCACACATTTGCATAGTCACAACTGCAACTGGCTTATGTGACAATTGCTCTGTGCGCTTTGCAGAGAGGCCAACAATTGGATGACCACATATTCTGAACATGACAGAAACTCGCACTGCTTTGAGCCACAACTTATTTGTGCTCTGTTAAAACATCTGGATACGACTCAATTTATATTATGCACTAGACAAGAGTAATATATTACCAGACAACATGGTGAAACTAGCCAAAAGGCAACAAAGCACTATACAGTCTCAAAGGCAAAGGTATAGTTAATAAGTAATTGGAAGGAAAGATGGACTTTGAGGACAGAAGTGGACTGTTAAGACATCGTGAAGTGGTGCCCTTTAAAGAGGTGCATCTAGAGCTATTCTCTAAGTTGGAGTAGGGTTAGCCGGGTTTGATGGATGCAATTGTGTTCTGATTCTTACAGATCAACCTCTTGTGGTTTTGTTAAACATATTTAATTGTCAGCAACAGCTCTCTAAAGAACAAATACAACAGGATGATGGTAGCAGGCAGGCTGAGAAAAAAGAAGAGTTAGGCTGTATGAAGACGAGGAGAACAGGGAGGCAGAAAGCAGGCGTTTCATTAACATTGTGTTTAGAAGTCATAGGGCTATGGATCACTAACATTTATCAGTGGGAAAAAGCCTTGTGGATTTGGAGACGTGCACTGCAAGGTAGAGGGGGAGTCAGTGACCACTTTAGGGCCGAGAGAGGCACAAATTAATTAGCACATGTGAAGGCAGAGGTGTAAACTGGGGCCAGTGGACTTTGGAACAATGAGCATTTGATAACGGCAGGGGTGATTTTCGGGGTGGTTGGGGACGTGTAAGGATGGAAGGAGATGGTCATTTAAGAGATGCTGGTTTAAGTTAATTCCTCAATAAAGCTGAAGAGCGAACAGTGAAGACGCGTTATACAGTGCCCCCTACAGCCCTGCAGGATAGAAAAACTGGCAGCGCCTAGATGCGATTTTGGAGACCGTGGGAAATGAAGACACCCTTGCTCTGAGTTGAATCCGCCGTATTTTTAGAAACTGGTAAAACAGTCTTGCGAGCCCAATTTCCTTCTCATGAGACAGGAGTTTTGAAAGGAAGTTATCGCCCCAGGTCAATCAAGTGAGAGAGCGCCAACATTGTCCTGGACGTCCTGGGTGCAGTGTCTGGAAAGTGGTAGCACATCGCCCCCTCCCCCGCAGCAGGCCCCATGAGCATGACACGTACCCCAATATTCAAGGAGGGCATGTGATATGGTGGTGATCCACTCACCGTTCAAGTCTGCAGCAATTATTAAAAGCCAGTTTGAGAGGAAGAGTACTAAATTGAAAGCAGAGTAAGTTAGAGAAGGTTTAGGAAAGAACTGACCATGAGTAGCAGGAAGTGTAGTGCAGCCATCGCCCTGCTGTAAACTTGAGTCCTCCCGTCCAAGAGGCTAACGCCCACCAGACCACATGAACCTCTATCAGATATGTGCGCGCCCGTACAAAAAAGCTTCCAGGAAGCATTCAGAGGCGCAGGCATTTGTTAGAAGTGCTTGATGTTAATAAAAAAATATAAAACAAGTAAAAGATAAAGCGCAGCGCCTGTTTCACAAGCTCCGTGCTCAGACTTAAAGTATGTTTTAGGGTGAGCTGCTCATGCAGAACAAAAGAAAGGTGCAACTGCCATATTGGGAAGTTTCCAGCAGGGCGATGACTGCGCTATGCTGAGAGGAAGAGTACTAAATTTAAAGCAGAGTCAGAGGTTTAGGAAGAAACTGACCGTGAGCAGCGCAAAGTTTACAGCAGGGTAATGACTACACTACGCTTGACCATTATTGATAATTGGGTAACCCTGTGTCCCTCAGAACCTGGGTATTAATAATGTAGTCTACAGTAGGTCTGTCAGGTAACCAATTGCCTAGTATTCAATAATTAATATAATGTATAGGAAGTCATGTGCAAGAATAAAGTCTAATAAATCACTTTTTAGATAACCAACTTAACACACCAAAGATACCTATTCATTTGTTCAGATGCAATACTTACTCATTTAGTATATGGCTGTCACATATACAATTTCAATAACAGGTAGCATAAATAGTGACTTGTGTGAGCCAAGTGAAATAGTGTGACAAGGTGGTATCGTGAGTGAGATATACAAAACATACAAATAACACACATATGTACATCATATGGATAAATATGGATCTGTCCTTTCACAGTTTATATCACATGTTTTCACGGCACCCTTAAGAAATTCTTCTTTCTGGTCTTGGGGTGAGGAAACTGATGGACATGAGCTAAATAAAAAGCGTTGACGTTTCGACCCAGAGGTATGCGCAATTCAACAAGCGTCACAGTGGGTCTTCCTCAGGACTGAAAACAGAGATGTGGACAGCCTATGTCAGGCAAAATAATTTAGACATGAGTCAGGTGTGTTCCTCTATTTATAAGTAATAGGTGGCCACAATTAGTGGTGGACTCACCAAATCCAGCTGTGGTAAGGATTCCCACAAAGCAAGTGTTTGGGTAAAAACAGACAGCGACAAACAGCTACAATGACTGGAATGAAGCAAAACAAGGTAAAGTATTAAGTCAACATCATGGTGTCAACAAAATACTGGGATATTTACATGGCAAAGGTGGTCGTGGTAAACTTACCACGGAAATTGTACAGCATGGAAGCCTTCTTTGTTTAAAACAAATTTTATTAGATTTTCATGGCACATGATGGACAGGAGCCCATCGTATACATTGTAAAGACATATCGGATCAAGAGTACCAATAATCTTATACAACCGTTTGGCCTGCGAACCTGCAGGCTGAACAACTGGAACATGACACAGGCTACCACACAATTCACTGAACGCAGAGTGTCTAGGTGCATATGTGCTGATGATACTGCTACGCAACTTGGGCATCGTAGTATTCAGGTAAATGTATAGGCCAAATTTTATGGAGGGTCTGTTTGCGGCGGGGGGGGGTAGGTCTATGCCCTGATATGTCGCCCAGCGGGATGAGATTTTCCTATGTTTCTGTGGGCAGCCCCGTGCCTGAAAAAACGCAATCTCTGCTCCCATGCATCTGTCCATGGCCGACTTCCACCCACCTATTGCTGGCGGGGATGCTGGCGGCGATGTCCCTTTCCAGGTTTGGGCAAAGTCCCGTTTGGCAAGTGTGAGGCCCAAGAAAAGTAAATGTTGTTTATAGTGGTTCCCACCGATCCCCTCTGTACTATGGAGCAGAAACAGCTTAGGGTCCATTGGGAGATCCCATGATAAGACCCGGCCCAGGCAGGACGAGATTTTACGCCAAAAAACTGCAGTGTGCCACAGCTCCAGACCGTATGTAAGAAGGTTCCCTCGGCATCCCCACATCTGAGGCACGTAGGGGACTGGATGAAGCCCATCCTCCCGATAGCGCTAATACTCTTCCGTTTTCACATTCACAAGAGTTACCAGGTTACCGCTCTAGTTTCCTTTTGCGGCCCACGCGGTAGCTTAAAAACGACTTCCGGCGTCACAATCACGTGTCCACACCCGGAACACAGTGATCGGCCGTGAGGAGCTCTAGCGCACACGCTTTAGGTAAGAACTTGACTAGCTCCCATGTAGCTCCTCTGTTTGTTGGATTCATTCTCAAACCTAACGATAAATCATGTGGATATCTGTTTTCAGATCTCACACTGAAAAACGATCGCCCCATTACACGGATTTTCCTCACGGCACCTTCAACGCTGAGATAACCATTACTACGTTTACTTGACGTTTTTGTCCATGCACTCCAGGACTTCGTTTGGGCCAGCCGGGTGAATATTTTCACCGGCAGAGCGGCGTTCTTTGAAACATTAACCACTCCTGAAATTGTTTAGCCCAACAGGGTTGGAATTATCACCGGCTGAGCGACTACAAAGACTCTCACTCCAATATACAGCCCTGAGGAAGTCGCGGAATTTATTTCCACATGCGACAAAATACGTGTCGGCTGGTTTCTGTTTTGGCTCAATGAAAACTGAATTAAAGACAAAGCAACACCCTACCTACATGAATATGGATCTTTGTTTCTATTATATTTAAGATCTTGTAGTCATATACATACTGTTTGATTACTCTTATATGTGCCTAGGTTTTGGCAGAAACCTTCTAACTGAAGCCTACATGCGATCAAGTAATTGTTTCCCAATGGCAATGAAATGTCTGACAACTAGTAATCGCAGGTAACCTCTTCACTCCTTGACCAATCGCATTCGTGACTTTACTATGTGACGTCACTTATTGTGCATTTATAATTTTTCATACATCTGTTTAAAAGGATGGGTTTTGCTTGGATTAATTGGACTAAGCATGTCCTTAAATATGCTATTGTTGGTAATGCCGTATGTCCTCAATTAACTGATGCCTACACGAGATCACGTAGTTGTGATGCAATTTTCCGCATGACTCGTGATACCGCTGTTTTATGCATTCCAATAGCAATCGAGTGTGTGACATCTATTATTGTTAGGAAACCACTTCACTCCCCCACCTTTTTTCACATCCCGTGAGGAATTGCCCCTTTCAAAATGATGACCTGTCAGCTAAGCGCGTGTCTCACCGCACGCTGACACTAAGCTACTGCAGCTCTGCGTGCACGCCGAGTTTGACAGACGATTTTACCAGTTGATGCGGTCTCTTTGTGCTTTCCCCCACAGCGTCTGTCAGTCAAAGACCTGAACATTTCACCGTGTATGTACCTGTCTCGCGGTCACACGATTGCATTCACTGCCGTACCAGAATGAAGGTAGGCCACGCCCTCCAGAAGCTGCGTGTATTTTTAAGGAAAATACTCAAGTTAAAGCGTCTAAATCTTCCCTTGTATTCTTTTGATTTTAGATTCCAACCGGATGGTGGATTCTATTTAAGAACTACTCAAAAATCAAATATAATTGTGGTAAGTCGATCACCTCTCCATTTCCACTCAATTAATCTTTTAGGGCTATTCTATTCGCCCCTCACTGATTCCAAATATTTCAGATAATACATGAAAAATTGGATTCGTACACTGTTTGGATTGACCATCAGAAGGTTTCCATGCTGTACAATTGATCCATGGTAAGTTTACCACAACTACCTTTGCCTTTTAAATATCCCAGTATTTTGTTGACACCATGATGCTGACTTAATACTTTACCTTGTTTTGCTTCATTCCACAGTCTTTGTAGCTGTTTGTCGCTATCTGTTTTTACCTAAACAAAACTTGCTTTGTGGGAATCCTTACCACAGCTGGATTTGGTGAGTCCACCACTAATTGTGGCCACCTATTACTTATAAATACAGGAACACATCTGACTCATGTCTAAATTATTTTGCCCCACATAGGCTGTCCACATCTCTGTTTTCAGTCCTGAGGTAGACCCGCTGTGACGGTTGTTGAATTGCGAATACCTCTGGGTCGAAACGTCGACGCTTTTTATTTAGCTCATGTCCATCAGTTTCGTCACCTCAAGACCAGAAAGAAGAATTTCTTAGGGGTGCCGTGAAAACGTGATATAAACTGTGAAACAACAGATCCGTAATTATTCATATGATGTACATATGTGTGTTTATTGTATGTTTTGTATATCTCACTCACGATACCACCTTGTCACTCTATTTCACTTGGCTCACGCAAGTCACTCTATTTATGCTAACTGTTGTTGAAATTGTATATGTGACAGCCATATACTAAAAGAGTAAATATTGCAACTGAACAAATGAATAGGTATCTTCGCTATGTTTCGTTGGTTATCTAAAAAGTGATTTATTAGACTTTATTCTTGCAAATGACTTCCTTTACGTTATATTAATTATTGAATACTAAGCGATTGGTTTACTCGACAGAACCTACTGTAGACTACATTATTACACTACGCTTGAGTCCTCCCGTCCAAGAGGCTATCGCCCAGCAGGCCGCACAAACCTCTATCAGACGTGTGCTCGCCCGTACATCAAAGCTTCCAGACAGAATTTAAAGGCGCAGGCACTTGTATGAAGTGCTTGATGTAAATAATAATATAAAACAAGTAAAAGATAAAGCATTGCGCCCGTTTCATGAGCGCCATGCTCAGACTTAAAGTATGTTTTAAGGTGAGCCGCGTGTGCAGAGTAAATGAAAGGCGCGGACGACATATGTGAAAATAGAGCTTGAAATAGTTCTTCGAAACAACAGATGAACAATTGAAGCTGAAGGAAACTGAATATAGGAGGTGCTCTTCTGCCGTAAACGGAAGTGACATCGCTGGTTTAACCACTCAGGAACCAGCAACAAATAGTGATACTGTATTGAACCAATGGCAAAAAGCAGGCAGGAGAAAAGTCCTTTATGGACAACAGCAGGTCTTGCAGACAGCGCATGCGCGCTGCCTAGGCTCAACCTAAAAATGTTGGCAGAATATTTTCCCCATGTGACAAATACTTCTGAAAAGTAGATTTTGTTGAAAACATACGGAGTCATTTACATATTGTAAATCTTTAATAATGTAAAGCCATATGAGCATTTTATTTACTTTTCATCAAAATAATTTGACACACATCTTGACTAATATTGTACATCTATTTGTATGATCTTCAGAATGCTAAGAAGACTGTTGACGTGTCAAGCTATGTTGTAGGACAACAGTATGAAAACAGAAAATAACTTTGCAATTCAGTACTTATGGAAAGTCGGCTCTTTGCAGCGTCTTTTTTAACAAATATATTTTGCACGGCTCACACATATTTGTTACCATTCCTTGCTTCTCAAACCTTCCTATGACCGCAGTCTCCATTTTCAACCTCCACCAACCCCCACCAATTTGAGTCTGTACTCTTGATCCATAACCTGGCAACATTTTAAAGGCTCTCCAACCTGTGCTCTCGGTCCGCTCGTGAACTTTGGCAGCATCTTCGTGGCTTCTCTATCTCTGCAAAGCACCCTTAAAGAGGCATCTGTCGTTCTTAAGACAATTTTGAAGTCTCAAACTTGGTGAAAATTGATGTTCTTCTTAAGAGTTTGCTTCATACTTAAAGGCATTAGTTTGAGTAGCTGCGGAACACCTCCAAATCTATATTAACTGAAACATTTCCTCATTATTACAGACAGTTCAAAATGGCAGAAAAATACAAACTTTTTCAGAAACGTTTGCTGGTAAAACAAGTTAAAAACTGTGAACATGTCTAAAATTCCACAGATATTAAATTGAACATTTATTAGAATCTCTCAATGTAATACAGCTATTTAAAATAAGATACTAACCATGTATAACTACAGTCCCTGTGTGCATTTATTTTCATTGCTGCTAATATTTAGAAATTCACAGGAATGCATATTTCTTACTGAAACACTTTGATTAATCCTGCAACTCTATTTAATAAAATGTGTTCTTTTTATTTTTTTTAAATTAGTTTTAATATTCTTGCTGCCTTTTACTGCCAATTAAGCTTTCCATATAGTGTTCTATTTCCCTAAAGACACTGAAAATAAGTAGTTTGGCCCCTCCGTTTAATTTTCGGTGAAACTGAGGAATGGATTTAGGGGTTTAACTTGGAGTTAATTCAGATTTGTAGACCTGAAATTCATATCCAATTACCTGTTGCATTTGTATTTAGAACCAGTCACTGATTGTAGGAAGGTAGGATCCCTCTAGCATGGTTACTCCCACGTTTTGCCTGGTGTCAGTGCGTTTTTGACTTAGTCTGTTGGGATTCTGCTAATCAGGACCCCAGCTATCCTGCCTTCTCCCCTAAATTGGTTATGTTAAGTACTTTGGTACCTCTACAATTGGCTACTGGTGTACCCTTGTAAGTCCCTAGTATATTGTACTGAGGTACCCAGGACATAGGTACACCAGGGGTCTTCCATGGGCTGCAGCATGTTTTGTGCCACTCATGGGAGTCCACTTAAACTGCGACTACAGGCCTGCCATTGCAGCCTGTGTGAGTTGGTGCTTGCACCTCTCACAAACAATATAAATTTCCTTATATCTGAAGTCACTGCACTTAAAACCTATAAGTCACCCTTATGGGAGGCTCTTCAGTCCTGAGGGCAGGGTGCTTGGTTATAATTGTGAGGGTGCCCCTGCATGAGCAGGGCACCCCTACAAACCCCAGAGTCGATTCTCCAGCCTTTGTAAGTGCGGTCAGCCATTTTAGACTTATAGTGGATATCAGTCATTAAGAGATGTCTAACTATATAGTGGCTGCACCGAACCCGGTCATGTTTGGTATCAAACATGTTGGAATCATACCCCAACACCGATTCCAGTGCTGGAAGTATGATCTCATGTACTGGGGGGCTCCTTAGAGGACTCCCCTGTACTCCCAGTAGCAGCCTTTCAGAGTCTGCAAGCAAGCTAGTGCTGCTGCCGGCCACAGACATGACTACTGCTGCTGAGCCAAGCTCGAGCAAGGGAAGGTAGGACAATATGTTCCCTGTCACAGGGAGGTGTGACCACCTCCCAGACAGGACATAATGCATTGGGCAGGGGGCACTTGACAGCACCCCTACACTGCTTTGAAGGGCACATTTGGTGCCCTCCTTGCATACTTCAGTTTGAACCAGTTCAGGGAGCCCTTGGCTGCCGCTCTGGCGTGAAACTGGACAAAGGACATGGGAGTATCCTCCCCTCTGTCCAGCCTCTGTCCCCCAAGTTGTCCTAGCCCTTTCCTTAGGGTATTTAAGGGCTCCCCTGTGGGTGGGTCCTCAGATTCGTCGTGGGACAAGACTCAACCCTGTAACTACATCGATCTTCAATCCTCTGGACACTTGGACTCCGTTGGACTTCGCCTGGAACCGAGACGGCACTAAGGAAGACTCCTGCTGCTCCTGTTCTTGCTGTTCTTCAAGTCTTCTTCATCGTCTGTGTCTGTGCCTCTTCCAGGTTCTTCAACAGACCTGTGGGCATCAAGGACACCCAAAGAATTCTCCCTTGGAGTGAAGAAGTCGCTACCCTGCATCTGCAGGCACCACAACAAAGCTGCCCAGTCTGCTGCTCCTGTCGACCTACAGACTTTTCCGAGGCTCAGCAATACAAGCGGTAGTTCTGCAACTCCCTTGAGGCCTGACCTGTTTCTTTGCAATTTTGAGGACGGTAGTCCTCGTCGGAACCCTGGGACCGAACCCCTGTGCACCGCGTTGACTTGCCACTGGCATGGCTTTTTGGCTCTGCACTCCAGAGATCTTCAGGCTACAAGAAGCTCCAGCCTCCAGCATCTCTTCCCTCAAAGATCAGCGTCCTCACCGCATCCTCTGCACCGTGGGCCTTCATCTTTAATGAGCTGCTCAAGGTCCTCTTGCGACTCCTGTGCCTTAGGCCTGTGGGTCTACTGCTTCAGTGGGCTCCCCTGCTTGCTCGGGGCCTGGTCTGATTCGCCTGCTGTTGGTGAGTCCCTTGGACGTTGATGGTCCCAACGTTGCTCCTTTTTCGTCTTCCACGCCAGTTGGGGCTACCAAGGGTTGCTGGTGCTCCCGCTGGACACCCACCATCTAGTCACCGACATCCGACGTGGGACAGCTCGTGCACGTCTCCTGGTCTTCCTCAGCATCGCCTAGTTTCCACAGCTGCAGCGACAAGGTCGCCGTTGATTCTACAGAACCTCCTGACATCAGTGGGCATTATGTCCTTGTGCCTTCTGGTCACATCCAAGAGACACAGATTCTGTCCCCTCTGCTTGTAGTTTCTTCACTTACAGAATCCACCCTTAGATTCCACCGGCTCCTTGACAGTTTTCTCCAGAGGCATCTTCTTCAACGTCGTCCATTGTTGTCTACGGCATATTCCGATGTCACTTCACCCCTATGCACCCGGCTTTGCTGGTGTAGGTAACCTGGTTCCCTGGGCATCCACGGGAGGGGTGGCTCTCCAACCTTCTGTCTTCCAAAGGGCTTCTTTGGGGTCCTCTGAGAAGGGTCCTTCTTCAAAACTGCAACAGCGACTTCTACATTGACTTCCATTGGGCACGCAGCTGTGTTTCCACTATGCATACAGCCTCCGTGGGGTTCCGAGGTACTTACTTAGAGTTGTTTCTTGTGTCCCCGGCTCCTCTGGGTCTTCCGTTTCAAGTCCCATTCGCCTTTGCAGTTCTCATTCCACTTTCTTAGTATATGTTTTGGTCTCCCCCTGAAGACCATTGTATT
Source organism: Calotriton arnoldi (assembly GCA_963921515.1). NCBI lineage: Eukaryota > Metazoa > Chordata > Amphibia > Caudata > Salamandridae > Calotriton > Calotriton arnoldi. The sequence goes on along the minus strand of CAWUFW010002470.1, from coordinate 143,649 downwards.
TTGTGCTACTAACCTGTTTGCTTTGGAAGTATTTTTGTGTATTGTGTTTATATCTCCGGATATGAGATATACCAATGTGATAGTGATATTGTGTTGTAATAAAGAAAACCCGTTTATCGACGGAACCATTGACGAGGAAATCGCCATCTACAGCCTCCGTCTTCACAAGATCTGGCACTCCGTCGACTGTTTCGTCAGCGACTGCGACTACGCCGACAGTCAAGACAACAATGGTGGCTTCGTCGACGACGGCAGTGGTGGTATCACCGTCGTCGGCTGTAGTTAGACTGTCTCAGTTGACGAGGGCTTCTCCGTCAACGGTCCAACTCGTCCGATCACCGTAGGCAGTTCTGTCTCGCCAACCGCCACAGACGGTTATACCGTTGACGATCCCACCGACGAGGTAAAAGGACAGTCTGCTTTCAAAGCCGATTCCACCCCTTCTACAGGACTTTTAAAAAAATATCTCCATTAGCTCCTACTCATCTCCTGGATTTCCAGGAATCTGAAGATGATGGTCTTTATATCCCTGCATATAACTCCTCGCAACTGAGGGTCATGTGCCTCGACTTGGAGGAAAACGAGGCAGTGGATGATCCATTTACTTATTTGGAGGGTGACTATTCGTTCTCTGATGCAGGGCATCCCAGTGCTCAGTGCTTGGACGCATTTCAGGAGCACTACCCTTATGAGGAACAGGAGGATCATGCTCAAGAACCCTCCATTAATATTCCTGTTTCATTGGTCACTGACCTTCGGATAATGCTGAATGATTACTACAAGAGATTTCCTGAGGCAAACTCTGCTCCACAACCACCTCCTACACAGGAAGTTCCCATGGTTTCTCCTGCGTTGCTGGCTGCGCCCTGGTTGCCAAAAAACAAAACTGTTCCGCCACCTGTGGAAATTCCTCCACAAATACAGGATGATGATGACCAGCAGCTAGAAGAAGGGGAATTGCAGTTGGACCCAGATGTCCATGACAAGTGGGACGATTACGTGGCTCCTACTCCACCTTCACCTACTCCACCAATAGCGACTCCCCACCTGCAGATATCGGCGGATTCCACGATCTGCTTGAATGCTCTTCAAGGCGCTTTGCCCTCCCTATGCCTGCCAAGCAGACGGAGTGTTTCTTATATGATTTAAAACCTATAATGCAATGCTCCACTCGGTCCATACCCATTGTGGACTACTTATGGCAGAAGGGTCTAAAGTTGATAAAGACTCCAGCTTCTATTCCTGCAGTGGTACCAAAATTAGACAAAAAATACAGGGCGCCCGAGGACTCTCCTGCATGCCTTATTGGTCACCCTCAGCCTGATTCTGTTATTATGCAGGCTTCTCAGAGGAGAACTAAAAATCCTTCTTCTTCGTGTGCAGGAAGGGCGCAGGCTAGATAACATCAGCAAAAAGTTCTCCGCATTGGCAGCCACCGCCGTCAGGGCCTCCAACGGAATGGCTATCCTTGAGAGGTATGGCTCCCAGATGTGGTCCGACATCTCTGCCTTGCTGGAGTTTCTTCCCGAGGACAAGAAGGAAGCAAAGGAGGTACTATCGGAAGGAGAGAGAGCCTCTTCTGAGATGAATGAAGTGGCTCTGGATATTTCATCGACCGCCTTTAGACAGATGGCAGGAGCGGCGGTGTTGAGACGGCAGGGGTGGCTAAAAGCTACAACGTTCCGCCCTGAGGTTCAGGCCAAGGTATTTTGATATGCCCTTTGATGGCGAATTGCTCTTTGGCAAACATGTGGAGGACGAGCTGCAGTCGATTAAAACGGATACAGCTAAATTGCTGACGAATCTGCTGCAGAAGAAGTTTGCTCCCTTCCGGGGAAAAGGAAGAGAGGTCAATTTCTCTCTCAACCTCCGCTCCAGCAACATTTTCAACCCCATTATCAGCAGGGATTTCGATCTCAGTACTCTTCACAGCCCTTTCGACAAACCTCAACACTAGCCTATCCTAGAGCAATTGCACGTCGATGCCCACTGTCAGGGGGAAGGGCTCATGACACCAGCAAAAGGCAATGAGGATCCCCAGGCCCCTGCTACCGTAGTCCCACTTCAATTCGGCCCTGCTTGGTCAAAATTCTTCAATGAATGGAAGCTCATATCTTTCGACAAATGGGTGTTAGACGTATTCCACCATGGTCACAACGTGGACTTTTTTCAACAGCCCCCGAATTTGCCTCCGCGAAGAAGTTCTCATCATCATCTGACTGTTCTCTACAGGGAAACCCGATTGCTCCTCTCAAAACAGGCAATCGAAGAGGTGCCGCCCGGTCAGCGCAATCTGGGTTTCTATTCTCACATCCTAATAAAGAAAAAGACAGGAAAGTGGAGGCAGATAATGGACATCAAATCTCAACCCTTCAGGATGTTGTCGCTCCAGGAGATCTTGCTTCTCATGGATGCAAGGGATTATTTGTCCTCCCTAGATCTTTTGGACGCGTATTTTCATGTCCCCATACATCCGAAAGATCGACGTTTTCTCAGGTTCGAGGTGGCAGGGTGCCATTATCAATTCAAAGTGCTACCCTTCGGGTTAAAGTTGGCTCCAAGGGTCTTCACCAAATGCTTGGCCCCAGTGGCGACTTTTCTGCGGCGAGCCGGTCACCAGGTATTCCTTTACCTGGATGACTGGTTAGTCAAGGCTCCATCATTCCAAGCTGCCAGACGATCTACAGATGCCTGTGCTCGGCTCTTTCGCTCCCTGGGTCTCAGAATCAACCGGGAGAAGTCCTCTCTAATTCCTTCCAGGTCACTGGTGTTCCTAGGAGCAACTCTGGATACCACGCTTTCAAAAGCCTTCCCCACAAAAGAAAGGATCTTACGCCTACAGAAAACCGTGCAATGCCTATCCGCAAAAATTTGTGTTTGTTAGGACATACAAGTCAATGCTAGGGATGATGTTGTCCTGCATCCCGCTGATTCCGCACTGTTGTCTACAGATGAGACCTCTTCAGGAGCAGGTCGATGCTCAATGGACCCAATCTCTGGGCTCATTTGATGTCATTGTTTCAATCCCACCGGAGATGACTTCAGCAGTGCTCTGGTGGGCTGTCAGGGACAGCCTTTCTCAAGGTCTATCCTTCCTTACGACAAACCCGAAGTTGGTAATGATGTTGGATGCTTCCATGGACGGGTGGGGTGCCCACCTGCAGGAATTACAGATTCATGGGAGGTGGTCAGGCCAGGAAGCGCAGTTACATATACTCTTGGAGCTAAAAGCAGTTTTTCTGGGCCTTCAAGCATTCCTGCCAAGGATTAAAAAATCTTCGATTCTGGTTCGCATGGACAGCACCACCACCATGTTCTATTTGCTGAAACAAGTTGGGACAATATCTCATGCCCTCTCAATCCTGGCTCAGCAGATCTGGGAATGGCTAATAGTCCACGAGATAGCCATACAAGTTCAACATGTGCCGGGAGTCCAAAACGATTGGGCCGATTCCCTCGCCAAGCAGCGTCACGAGTGAGATCTAAACAAGGATCAGCTGCAAAGGGTTTTTCGCCGTTGGGGGTTTCCAACCCTAGATCTGTTTGCTATGTGTCAACAAAAAATGCAGGTTGTACACCCGCAGATCTCCTCAGCCAGGCTCTCTAGGAAACACCTTCCACTTCTCTTGGAGGGAATGCGTAAGCAAATATCCTCCCGTTTCCTCTCATTCCAAAGGTCTGCAGAAGATCAAACAGGAGCCTTGCTGCATCATCCTAATCGCCCCAGCATGGGCGCGGCAGTACTGGTTCACAGAGCTCTATCTCCTATCAGGGTCCTCTCCAATCCTGTTCCAGCCAAGGGTGAATCTCCTCTCCATAAATCCGGGCCAAGTGGTTCATCCTCAAATTCACATGCTTCACTGATCAGCTTGGCTCCTCATCACACAGAATTCATAGAGCTAGAAATTTCTGAAGAATGTCAAGCAATACTGCAGAAAGCCCAAAGCTCCTTCTACGATCAAATGCTACTCTGCCAAATGGAAAATATTTTGTTCATGGTGTATTGGGTCACTCTTGTGATCCTCTCTCATCGCCTCTTGAGGACGTTTTGCCCTATCTCTTGTCTCTCGCCAAAGCTGGCCTGGCGCATACTTCCATCAAGGTGCACTTGGCGGCAATATCCAGATACAGACGGTGTTCTGCTCGCTTGTCCTTGTGGTCTAACATACTGGTGAAGGAGTTCAAGAAGGGAGTTTTCAGGGCCTACCCACCAAAAAGACCTTTTCCAGTGTTATGGCAATTGAACATTGTCCTGTCACCGCTCATGAGGCCACCCTTTGAACCAATTCACAAATGCTATTTGAAGTACCTGTCCTGGAAGGTGGCTTTCTTGTTGGCCATCACGTCAGCTAGACGCATTAGTTAAATCCAGGCCTTTACAACAATAGAGCCTTACCTGCAGTTTTGTCAGGATAGAGTAATTCTTCGAGGGCATCGATTGCTCGCTGAGTCTCATTGACTATACTCTTCTGTCATGAGAGTGCTGGCCGCCCTCTGGTTTCCAAAGTTACAGCTCATTCCACACGCAAGGTAGCAGCTTTCTCTGCCCTATTCGTCAGTGTCCTTGCCTGACATCTACAGGGCGGCGACATGGAAGAGCGTCCATACCTTCACGAAGCATTACTGCCTAGATGCATGGCAGAAGGCGGATGTAGCAGATGGGCAAGTTGCTCTGCAACATCTGTTTGCATAAAGTATGATCATCTTCGTGTCTGTCTCATCATGTGCTATTATTTTATGATCAGTGATTAATATGTTCCGAATATCTCCTGATCTAAGTATCTGTGTGTATGTGTGTGTGTATATATATATATATATTTTATACCAAAGCCCCAGGGGTTTTGAAGGCGCACTCGACAGTACTTGCAAAGCCGTGAGGCTTATTAACTCAGAGAGCCAGCGTTTTCAGGCGAGGTTAAAAGTTCTTGTCCTACGCGTTTCAAGGCGACAGCCTCTTCTTCATGGACAGCTAAAAGATCTGCACAGATGGCTCCAATCACTTTATTAAGAGCATGCTAAGATCCGCATGCTAAGATCCGCAGTGAAGAAGAGGCTGTCGCCTTGAAACGCGTAGGACAAGAACTTTTAACCTCGCCTGAAAACGCTGGCTCTCTGAGTTAATAAGCCTCACGGCTTTGCAAGTACTGTCGAGTGCGCCTTCAAAACCCCTGGGGCTTTGGTGTAAAACATGATGACACGGCTGCCCGGCCGTGGAAGGCTGCACCATTTCCGTCAATGCAAGGAAAGGCTGTGCGGGACAGGAACTATGCCGCTACCGCAACCAGCACAGTGCCTGCGAGATAATTGGCCAGCATGACAGATGGGGGCACACTGGAGTGCGAATAAATGCTTTTAAATAAAGACTACACGGAACCTACCAAGGTAACCATTTCCTTCTGATCCCAGCATGCACTGTACTATACTAATGCACTTACCACGATCCACTGCGGATCTTAGCATGCTCTTAATAAAGTGATTGGAGCCATCTGTGCAGATCTTTTAGCTGTCCATGAAGAAGAGGCTGTCGCCTTGAAACGCGTAGGACAAGAACTTTTAACCTCGCCTGAAAACGCTGGCTCTCTGAGTTAATAAGCCTCACGGCTTTGCAAGTACTGTCGAGTGCGCCTTCAAAACCCCTGGGGCTTTGGTATAAAATATATATATATATATATATATATATATATATATATATATATATATATATATATATATATATTTGAGCTCATAATGCATGCTCTTTATGATTATTGTTTGTATTTTCTGTTTTGCGTCTCATGGTGGGATGGTTAACCTTACCCGCCGCAGCTGACCCTATGATAACTGCTTGCTATTCTGATTCAACCATGTGAATCTATAAAAAATACAATGCTGGAGAAAAAACAAGTTACTTACCTGTACACTGTTGTTCTCCAGTATTGATATCTTTTATAGATACACATGCGGCCCTCCTTCCTCCCCTTTCAGGTTCACCTTCCATACCTCTCTTGTTCGTCTAATTTAATTTGTGCTCAAATTCTGAGGTATGGTGGCCCTGCAGGGGATGGAGACTATGATCTACGCTCTGATTGGCTGGAGTTTGGAGGTTTTAAAGCAATGGTAATAGGTTGCTAAAGGCTAGTGATTTACTATGGCACTTGAATGTTAAATTTTATTACTGCTATTTTACTGTTACCCTGGAACTCCCACCATGACGACGGGGAAGATTCAAGCATGTGAATCTATAAAAGATATAAATTCTGGAGAACCACAGTGTACAGGTAAGTAACTTGTTTTATATAATTCTAGACAGTGCCAACTTTTTCAGTGAAGAGATCTTTGTACCTGTCAAGTGTTTTGTTCATCATATCAGACTCAAATCTAATGCTAAACCTTTTGTTCACAAGGTGCAACAGGTTCTATTATCTGTTAGAGAAGACCTCAAACAGTTGTTGAAGGATCTATGCACCCAAGGCATCATAGAGCCCCTAGAGGCTTCTCAATGGGTCACCCCGATTGTGGCAGCACAAAAAAAATCAGGCGAGATTCGTCTCTGTGCTGACTTGAGAACCTTGAATGCTAACATTTTGGTGGATTGTCATACCCTGCCAAGGATACAGGAAATGCTGGCTAACCTAGGAACTGCAAAGTGTTTCTCAGTCATTGATTTGAGGTCAAGATATCAGGTTGCTTTGGACACAAGTTCTCAGGAGCTGACCACTTTTGTCACGCCCTTTGGTGCCTGCAAGTATCTTAGGTCACCTTTTGAGCTGGCATCAGCTGCCAGCGTTTTTCAAAAACTCATGGACGTTTTATTTGCTGATATAAAAGGGGTCCAAGCCTTCCAGGACGATATTCTAGTTTTTGCTAGTTCCTTGGAAGAACATAATACCTTACTTGACAAAGTGTTATCCATTCTCATGCACAGGGGCTTGACAGTCAGAAAGGATAAGTGCAAATGTGCTACTCAAGAGGTGGAGTATTTCAGGCACACTATGTCAGAGTCTGGTATTAAAACCAAACTTTCCTTAATAAGAGCCATCAAGGAAGCAAGTGCACCCACAGATCGTGATGCACTTCGATATTTTTTTAGGTCTTGCAGAATATTATGCAAGGTTTGTTTCAGGTTATGCTCTTGCAGATGAGCCTCTCAGGTTTTTGCTTAGAAAAGGACAGAAATTTAATTGGTCTGAAGAAGTTCAAACTGCCTTTGTGAAAGTAAAGGATTTAATTGTACAAGCCCCAGCGTTGTCGGCATTCAGAGAAGACTGTGTACTTCGGTAATCACAGTGGATGCCAGTCTTCAAGGGCTAGGTGCTGTTTTAAGTCAGAAATTAGAAGGTAAAGAGCAGACCATGACGTGTGCCTCTAGATCACTCAGAAAATTCGAGAAACAATACAGTACCATAGAACGTGAGGCGCTGGCATGTATCTGGGCAGTACAAAAATTCAAAATGTATGTTTGGGGTAGGCGGTTTGAACGTCACACGGATCGCAAACCTTTAGTTTTACTTTACAGGAGGGATTCATAACAATATGTCAGCTAGATTAACCAGACTTGTATCTAAATTACATGAGTACATGTTTACCAATTGTCAAGTGCCTGGTGGGAGGAATTTCAGAGCAGACTGTCTATCCTGCATGCCGTTACTTGATTTTGATGAAGAATATGACAATGATGACATTGAATGTGTGGCTACCATTGATGCCACTCATGCTTTACTAGATAGTGACATCACTTTTACTGCTGAGGAATGGTAGAGGGCATGCCAGGAAGATGAAGTATTAAAACAAGTTGGCACTTACAGCACTAAAGGTCGACCTCTTGTTCGGTGTTTACAGAGTGATTTAAAAACGTATGCACAAGCGGCCATCAAACTCTCACTGGTTGGCATGGTTTTGAGAGGTGACTTGCATGTTCCTCCATCCAAAATGCGCTCTTTCATTATTTCTAAAGCACATCAGGGACTTCTGGGAACTACTAAGACATGCATCTGCATCAAAGAACACTACTGGTGGCCTTCTTTAGATAGTCAAATGAGGTTGACAGTATACAAGTGCCTCGAGTTTCTCCTCTCGGATAAGCATTAACAGTTAAGAAAAGCACCCCTGCATCTCACAATGGGTTATCCTTTGCATTAAGATCTGTTGCGCTCTGGCAAAGAAACAGCCTCCTGATGGCCTCAGATCTCATTCCACCAGAGCTAAACCAGCCACCATGGCTCTCCAGCGTGGTGTCCCGGTTCTTGACATCTTCCAGGTGGCTACGTGGGCATCTTTGCACACGTTTGGCAAGCATTATTGCCTGGACAATCTGGTCCGTAGAGAAGGCCTCATTGGCCGTTCGGTCCTACAGGACTTTCTGGTTTAAACTTTTCCGCAGTCCCTCCTCCGGGGAGTGTATTGCCTTATCTGGTGGAGACATGATCTAGCCGCAGATACCTTACCGACCCACCCATCCTCCCCGCACTATGGATCAGTTAATCATGTCAGAGCTGTTCCCCTTCAGGGCCATAGTTATTTTAACACACCACTGTCAGTCAACTTCATGGCTCCATGCTTCTGGTGGGGAAAGTTGTTAAAAGTACTGACGTCAGTGCGCCGAGGTGGCGCATATATAGACAATGCAGACGTCACCACAACGAACTCGACGCCATATGACGTCACACGGAGTCTACCAACTCCACCTACCAGTGCGCAGGGGTATTGCTAAGAAAAATCTTCTGGATCCAGCCTGGAAGTTCACAGGTAAGATCATGTTTCTACCAGTTAAGGCATTACCAAAGGTAAGTAAGTTGTCCTTTTCAGCTCACCACGTGTAGGAAAGTAGTGTCTGCTTTCATGGTTACCCCCACTTTTTGCTTGGTGTCAGTATGTTTTTGACCTAGTCTGACTGGGATCCTGCTAATAAGGACCCCAGTCACTGTGCTTTCTCCCTAAATTGACCATGGTAAGTACTTTTTTTACATCTGCATTTGCTACTGGTGTACCCTTGTAAGTCCCTAGTATATGGTCCTAAGGTATTCGGGGCATAGGTAACCAGGGGTTTCCCATGGGCTGCAGCATGTCGTGAGACACCCATGGGAGTCCACTTAAACTGTGACTACAGGCCTGCCATTGCAGCCTGTGTGAGTTGGTGCTTGCACCTCTCACAGCAGATATGCATTTCCTTATATCCGAGGTCACTGCTCTTAAAACCTATAAGTCACCCCTGTGGGAGGCTCTTCAGTCCCGAGGGCAGGGTGCTTGGTTACAAGTGTGGGGGTGTCCCTGCTTGAGCAGGACACCCCTACAAACCTCGGAGTCGATTCTCCAGGCTTTGTCAGTGCGGTCAGCCATTTTAGAACATATAGTGGACATCAGTCATTACTAGATGTCTAACTATTTAGTGGCTGCACCAAACCTGGTCATGTTTGGTATCAAACCCCAACACCGATTCCAGTGTTGGAAGTATGATCCCATGTACTGGGGGCGGCTCCCTTGGGGTGCCCCATGTACTCCCGGTCACAGCCTTTCAGGGTCTGATAGCAAGCTAGTGCTGCTGCCGACCACAGACATAATTCTGCCCTTCTGCTGCTGAGCCAAGCTTTAGCAGGGGATGGTAGAACAATAGGTTTCCTGTCACAGGGGGGGTTGACCAACTCCCAGACAGGACTTCGTGTATTGGGCTGGGGTGCGGGTGCTTGTCCGCATAAGCAGACTGCTTTTTAGGGCACATTTGATGCTTTGAAGGGCACATTTGATGCCCTCCTACATACTCCAGTTTAAGCCTGTTACAGGGAGCCCTTGGCTCCAGTGCGAAAATGGACAAAGTACATGGAGGTATCCTCATCCCTGTCCAGCCCCTCCTCTGGGAGGGACCCCTGAGTTGTTCCAACCCTTTCCCTATGATACTTAAGGGCATACCTGGAGTGGTTCCTTAGATTCGTCATGGGATGAGACTCAAGACTGAAACCACATCACTCTTCGATTGTCTGGACACTTGGAGTTCTCTGTACTTTGTTGGAACCAAGACTGCATCAAGGAAGACTCCTGCTGCTCCTGGTCTCGCTGTTCTACAAGTCTTCTTAGTCGTCTGTGTTTCTTCCAGGTTCTTCAACAGACCTGTGGGCATCAAGGGCACCCGAAGTAATCTCCCTTGGAGTGAAGGAGTCACTTCCCTGCATCTGCAGGCACTGCAACAAAGCTGGTTATACGGAACACATCATATTCTTTGTAAGTTATACATGACAGGCATTTAAATACTCCAAAGGTATGGCTATGCTGAATTATCTAGTCATGCCTACCTCCAAGTGTTCCTCATTTAAGAATTATCAACCATCCCCAAAAGATCTCACCCCACCAAAAAGAGAAAGTGTGAGAAGTCAGAAAGTGCCTCACGTAAGCACCATCCATAGAGCTGCTGGTTGGTACTCACCAGTTTGCCCGTTCTGTCATCATTGGCAACTTGCTTAACAGAAAGGAAACGTGTGTGACCTAATCCTTTAGACTCATGTGAAGTGGTAAAGAATATTTTAATACTATTGTGTAAATGATAGTGTCACTATTGTACATCTAAACCCCGTTGTGTAAAAAAGTGAATAAATCTACTAATTAAACGTGAGTTATGAACATCTATTCCACACATACTTTATTTCCATAGTGTGCATACTCAATTAAAAGAAGCGGCATGTTTAGACAATCTTAGCTTGAACCACCGACATGCTTCATTGCCCAAACTCTTTTTGGCAATTTCATCAGGGCACGGGGACGCATCTCCACCTCACTGTTGCTTAAAATCTGTAATGGTTGATAAGTGAAGGAATGATAATGCCGCAGACAAACACAAACATTATGAACGGTTGTCTTATGTTGACACACTTCAAAAATGCAACACAATTCATATTTTGTGCTTTCACATATTGCTATAATTACCGGTGGTTGTCAGGTGGACTCCTACCAACAACACACCAAGGGGGCTAGTAATCAGCCTCCACCGTTGGACACAGTACAGCACACAACAACGCACCTGTGGATAGACATGGATATTTGTTATACCTTTCTCGTCCCACTGTAGTCCTCATCAACCACCTCTCATTACACCTATGAGCCACAACTCATCCGTTCTTTTATAGAAAAAACGTTTTCTGAGAAATTGGAGATCAGCAGTACAAGGCACTGAATGTCACATCAAAATCCCCACTAGTTTGGCCCACTACTCCATTCAAAGAATATCCAGCTTCCCTGCTTATTGGAGCAAGACCCGCAATGTAAAAATGCCCACTACTACAGTCAGAGACTATCCAGTCTCCCCGCTTATTAGAGCAAGACAAGCGAGGTATCAGGCAGCTGTCCACAGTTAGATAATCTCCCCACTTACAGCTACACCGGCAGTCTGCGCTCCGATACTTGAGCGCTCTGTAAAGTACCGGATCGCGACCCGGAAGTCGGGAAGGTGTTTGGGGGTTGCTGGGGGGAGGGGGTGGAAAGGGGGGGCGAGACTTTAGGGGTTATGTGTGCCGGCTAATCCATTAACACGGGCAAAGGAGATAGTCCATCTCTGTATCCGGAAGTAAAACTAAAACCTTCCGGTTGCTATACAACCTCCAATGCGGCACTGCTAGACTACATGTAAATGTGCTATACAGTAAAAGCGGGCGCCATTTTTCAACAGCCTCGAAGCCCACTCGCCCAATACCAAACCCTGCATCGTTAGTGTGTATCTAGATGCCAGGACATCACTCCGGGCTGGGATACGAACAGTGACAAGACCTGCTAAACTATAGAGTGACGGGGCAAGGGAATAAGGGATATATCCTTCTTATTTGAGTTTAAGCTGGAACTACATAAGTGAGAGATACTGAATATTCTGCCAATTTATTCATGACCCAGTGGAGACTCCTCCTAACTCAATAGATGCACATAAGGGCCATTCCCAGGTATAATCTCCCTGGTTTGCGCATCTTGCACTCCTGATCCACCCCTTAGAGACTGCAATGCCTCCAGCCAGCGCCGAAGGAAAGACGTCCATGATTTTCATATATATATATATATTATCTACTGGCGGTCGCCAGTAGATAGTTATAGTTACAACCTATTATCCATAGGAAATCCGCGACATTCTATTTGAAATAACTCTCTTGCCGGTTGACGTATCTTCGCGAAATTTTCAAACTTCGTGGGGCGCTCCGGTCCGCTCCTACCCTGAAAGTCTCGGGGTGATACGTCAAGCGGGGCCGAGAAAAAAGGGGGTCCCAAAACGCGTTTTCCCCATGCATTTTCCCATAGGAAACTTTAGACACGGCTACAGCCCGAACTGCTGAACGGAATTACACCAAATTTGGCAAAGAGGTAGTTCTTGGTTCAGAAAGAACCCTTTTTGTTAAATGGTGTAAATCCGTTCAGTAGTTGCTGAGAAAATGAAAAGTAAAAAGTTAGTGATATCTAGGGACGAGTAGGGTCCGCGTACCCTCCCGATCACGAGCTGCATGTTAATTGGCTGTCAGCTGGCTGTCAACATTCCGATTCAGGAAATGTTGGCAGCCATTTTGTCCCTCGGTAGAACCGAGGGACAGAAACAAGTGCGCAAAGCGCACAAAGGGGGCAGGGTAGAAACACCCTGACCCCCTAGGTTTGCTCAGGGGGTCCCACAAGGACCCCCTGGGCAAAAAAAAAAATTTTTAAAAATCGGCAGGATGCGCTCAGGGTGCGCGAATCCTGACGAAAAAAAATCGAAGCGCGGTCTCCCGCGCTCGATGTACTGGCCTCGGGTGGGCCAAGTCCCGGGGGCATGCTGGGGGGGTTAATTTTATGTGTGGGGGCCTCTAAGGGCCCCCAAGCCCCGGGGACCACCACACCCCGGGGCTTTATGTACAATGGTGCGGGAGGGCTCTGAGCCCTCCCGCAGCCCCGAGGACCACCACCTCCCCGGGGCTTCTTTTTTTATTAAAAACCTGTGTGGGGGGCTCCAGCCCCCACACGCCCGAGACCACCACCTCCCGGGGCACTAAGAAAATTACAATGGGGGTCCGTTTTGGACCCCCAGAGCCCCGGGGACCACCACCTCCCCGGGGCTGTGCACTGAATGGGAGGGGCCGCGCGGCCCCCTCCTGGAGCCCTTGATGGCCCTGGGGACCACCACCCCCAGGGCCGGCTCCTGCAGTGTCCCGGGGTGCCTACCCCGGGACACTGCTGTTTGCAATGACAGGACGGGAGCCTCGCGGCTCCCGTCCTGTCATTGCAAGCTTGCTTTGGATATTGGAAGAGAGAGCAGGAAACCTGCTCTCTCTTCCAATATCCAAAGCCGATAGCTTTGCCACATGGGGAGCTGCATCTTAGCAGCTCCCCATGTGTAAGCAATGCCGGCTCCCGTAGGACACGGGAGCCGGCGGGACTGTGGGGGATTGGGGACCCCCACAGTCCCCAACGAGAGGGCCAGCCCCGGGGATGGGGTCCCCGGGGCAAGTAGTGGCCCGGGAGGGGGCCACGCGGCCCCCTCCCCCAAAAAAAAAAAAAAAAACGATCGGGCCCGCAGGCCCCGCCCCTTCCTTCACCACTCTGCAAACGCGCCCCTGGCGCGTTTGCAGAGGGGAACGAATTCCCTTGAATACTGGGGGTCCCTGGGGCCAACTAGCCCACCAGGAACCTCCAGTATGCACCAGGGGCTGCCTTGCAGAGAGGTGTACAGAGGCCACGCCCCTTTTACACCTCTCTGCAACGCAGCTCTATGGCGCTTTTTGGAGGTATATGGTGGGCTAGTTGCACCCCAGGGACCCTCAGGATTCAAGGGGAGTTAATCCCCGACTTAAACCGCACCACGGGGCGTGTTTGCACAGTGGTGAAGGGAGGGGCGGGGCTTCAGGTGACATGTGTGCAAACAGGCCCCGTGGCGCGTTTTAAGATGGGGAATTAAATCCTCTTCAATCCTGAGGGTCCCTGGGAGCCAACTAGCCCAACAGGTACGTCCAGAAAGCGCCACAGAGCTGCGTTGCAGAGAGGTGTAAAAGGGGTGTGGCCTCTGTACATGTCTCTGCAACGCAGCCCCTGGCGCATACTGGAGGTTCCTGGTGGGCTAGTTGGCCCGTAGGGACCCTCATGATTCAAGGGGACTTAATCCCTCAACTTAAAACGCACCACGGGGCGCGTTTGCACAGATGTCACCTCAGGCCCCGCCCCTCCCTTCACCATTGTGCAAATATTCCTCTAAAATCAGCCGAAATCCGAATTCCGATTTACTCACCTGTTATCAGGAGAGACCTCAGTGCTGCATCTTTCAGCCCAGTACTGATCCTCAAAAGTAATTTTAACCGTACTTACCGGTAACTTGAATTTCCTTCATAGGCTAACATTGACTGGTTTCACTTGGAAATTCTTCTAAGTGTGGAGTTTTGGAACTTTAAAATATTCCTCTAAAATCAGCCGAAATACGAATTCCGATTTACTCACCTGTTATCAGGAGAGACCTCAGTGCTGCATCTTTCAGCCTAGTACTGATCCTCAAAAGTAATTTTAACCGTACTTACCAGTAACTTGAATTTCCTTCCATAGGATATCATTGCCTGCTTTTTGCTGAAAAAGTTTCTAAGTGTTGATTTTTGAAACATACAAATATTCCTCTAAAATCAGCCGAAATCCGAATTCAGATTTACTCACCTGTTATCAGGAGAGACCTCAGTGCTGCATCTTTCAGCCCAGTACTGATCCTCAAAAGTAATTTTAACCGTACTTACCGGTAACTTGAATTTCCTTCATAGGCTAACATTGACTGGTTTCACTTGGAAATTCTTCTAAGTGTGGAGTTCTGGAACTTTAAAATATTCCTCTAAAATCAGCCGAAATACGAATTCCGATTTACTCACCTGTTATCAGGAGAGACCTCAGTGCTGCATCTTTCAGCCCAGTACTGATCCTCAAAAGTAATTTTAACCGTACTTACCGGTAACTTGAATTTCCTTCATAGGCTAACATTGACTGGTTTCACTTGGAAATTCTTCTAAGTGTGGAGTTTTGGAACTTTAAAATATTCCTCTAAAATCAGCCGAAATACGAATTCCGATTTACTCACCTGTTATCAGGAGAGACCTCAGTGCTGCATCTTTCAGCCCAGTACTGATCCTCAAAAGTAATTTTAACCGTACTTACCAGTAACTTGAATTTCCTTCCATAGGATATCATTGCCTGCTTTTTGCTGAAAAAGTTTCTAAGTGTTTATTTTTGAAACATACAAATATTCCTCTAAAATCAGCCGAAATACGAATTCCGATTTAATCACCTGTTATAAGGAGAGACCTCAGTGCTGTATCTTTCAGCCCAGTACTGGTCCTGAAAAGTAATTTTAACCGTACTTACCAGTAACTTATATTTTCTTCCATAGGAATCCATGGTCTGGTTTTCAGCAGAAAAGTTTCAGTGTCGATTTTCACAAACTACAAATATTCCTTAAAAATCGCCTGTATGACTTAAACGCATTCTTTCAACTGTTTACAGGAGATGCACCAGTGCTGGATCCAGGATCCAACACTGAGTAAGAAAAAGTAACGATAAGTTTTTACCTGCTAAGTGAATTTCCTTCCATAGGATAACATTGGTGATTCTATGAGAAAAAGTTTCTAAGTGTCAACTTTTAAAATACAATAATATTCCTTAAAAATCACGACTGTAACCAAAACGCTTTTACTCAACTGTTTACAGGAGATGTACCAGGACTGAATCTAGGATCCAGTCCTGTGGTTAGAAAAGTAATCCATAAAGTAACTAATTGCATTTAACTAGAAATTCACATTGAGCTGAATGTTGCATTGTGTTTGAAAATGTGTTGCCCATTGCAACAACTGTAACTACTGTACTTAAAAGTCTATTGCCTATGTGCAAAGTATTTAAACTAAAGTAATTCATTCTGAGAAAGTATTTTTTGTAATGTATAATGTAATTACAATGTAATTTAAAAATAAAATATGTAAAGAAATTGTTTCTAAAAATGTAGTAAATCAGTATGAAAAAAATTAATATAAAAATTAATACATTTAAAAATTGTCATTTAAAAAACCTTTGAAATTCACTGAAAAAACCGTAGGTTTCAGGCACGTTATAGTTACAAATTAGCATTTTAAAAACCTTTGAAATTCACTGAAAAAACCATAGGTTTCAGACACGTTATAGTTAGAAATTTGCATTTAAAAAACCTTTGAAATTCACTGAAAAAACCAGAGGTTTTAGGGACAGTTATAGTTAGTTGGACATTGCACTCGTACAAAACCCGTGAAATTCCCCCGTTATAGTTAGTTCAGCTAACTATAACTCGCGCCCCGCAATGCACTGCTGATGACGTCACATATTACATCACTCATGACATGGTCAGTGACATCACTGATGACATCACTGATGACATCTCAAATGACATCACTGATGACATCATCCACGTGATAATCTGATGCAGCTCCTCACACCCTAATATAACCTTTGATACACCCAATCTAAATTACAGAGTGCCATTCGCAAAACCATAGACACTCCAACACCAATAACTACATACCCACTCACTGATTCTTAGGTCTACACACACACATCCACTCACTCACCCGTACAGTCACTCATACTTATGGTCACTCAGTACAGGACTATCATATGCACTCTTACTCCTATATAGACACTCAAACACCGCCACTCATCCATAGAGGTACTCACACACCTAGTCAGTCATGCAAATAATTAAACACACTGCCATTTACTCACCTATACAGTTATACACACACCAGCTCACTTAATCATACAAATACTAGCACATTGTTACGCTCTTATACAATCACTGATACAAGCACACACTCATCCATACAGCCACTATCACAATCACTCACTCTCGCTTATAGCTATTTATATACTCCAATACACATATATACTGCCTTTCACATATTTAGTTACTCACACATGTACCACTGGGACATACATTCACTCACTAACACACTCTTACACACACTTACCCACCCATACAGTCTATCACAGATGCACTCTTGAAACCATCCACCCAGTGAATCACCCACTCACACATCTATGCACAGTCGCACACACCCCATCCACACAAACACTCAGGCACCCATACAGATACTCATAGAACCAATAAATAACCCATATAGACACTCATGTAGCTATTCGCAAATCCATGCATCCACTTACACACCAACAGACGGATACAGACATTCACACAGTTTAGTCACTAACCCATGCATTCAGTAAGATACGTTTAATCACTCACTTGTAGAGTCAGTCACGCACGTACTAAATCATCCATTCTGACACTTATACACCCACTCATTCTTCAATACGCCTTTCCCTATATATATTAAACATATTTAAACTTTACAGAAACACACAGTCACTGGATGATGTCATCAGTGATGTCATTTGAGATGTCATCAGTGATGTCATCAGTGATGTCACTGACCATGTCATGAGTGATGTAATATGTGACGTCATCAGCAGTGCATTGCGGGGCGCGAGTTATAGTTAGCTGAACTAACTAGAACGGGGAATTTCACGGGTTTTGTACGAGTGCAATGTCCAACTAACTATAACTGTCCCTAAAACCTCTGGTTTTTTCAGTGAATATATATATATATATATATATATATATATATATATATATATATATATATATATATATATATATATATATATATATATATATATATATAAATATAATCATCTACTGGCGGTCGCCAGTATATAGTTAGGACCTAGTTTCCATAGGAAAAACGTTTTTTCTTTTCCCAATAACTTTGGCGCCAGTTGACGAATCTTCGTGAAATTTTCAAAACTTGTGGCCCGCTCCGGTCAGCTCCTATCCTGAAAGTTTCGGGGGTGATTCGCAAAGCGGGGGCCGAGAAAAAAGGGGGGTCCCAAAACATGTTTTCTCCATGTTATTTTCCATAGGAAACGTTAGACCCGGCTACAGCTCGAACTGCTGAACGGAATTACACCAAATTTGGCAAAAAGGTAGTGCTTGGTTCAGAAAGCGCCCTTTTTTTTTTTTAATGGTGTAAATCCGTTCAGTAGTTGCTGAGAAAATCAAAAAATAAAAGTTTCGATATCTAGAGGCACAGAGGATCCGCGGACCCTCCCGACCACAAGCTTTATTCTAATTGGCTGTCAACACTCCAAACCAGGAAGTGTTGGCAGCCATCTTGTGACTCGGTACAAGAAAACAGTAGAAAAAACGTTAAAAAACAAGAAAAGGGGGCAGGGTAGAAACACCCTGACCCCCTAGGCCTGCTCAAGGGGTCCCACAAGGACCCCCAGGGCCAAAAAAAGCATTTTTATTTTTAAAAAATCGGCAAAATTCGCGTAGGATCCGCGAATCCTACCGTGAAAATTTAAAAAAACGAAGCGCGGGCTTCCGCGCTTCGTTAATATTTAGCCCCCAGCTGGGCCAAGTCCGGGGGGCATGCAAAATTGTAATTGTGATGTCACTGACCATGTCATGAGTGATGTAATATGTGACGTCATCAGCAGTGCATTGCGGGGGCGCGAGTTATAGTTAGCTGAACTAACTATAACGGGGGAATTTCTCTGGTTTTGTACGAGAGAAATGTCCAACTAACTATAACTTTCTCTAAAACCTATGGTTTTTTCTGTGAATATATATATACACCACTCTTGTTTATCTCGCAGATTGACCTGTAGTGATGGTAGCTATATGGTCTATTCTGTTATGTTGCGCCCACAATTATATACATGTCATGTAGACATAACTTACTTTCAGTGTGTCACAACCAATGTAGCGGACATTAATTGCCCACCCTATTCTATTCAATAGAATCATTCAGACCCTCCTTGTCCACCTTTTCAGAGAAAATCCAGCGAACCTCCTTTTGGACCAGCATGTTCTCAATAGTGTGTGCTTCCCCCATCACTCTTTCCAATACTGTTCATTTTAAATCTCTGCAATCATGGTTAGCTTCTTGAAAGTGACGGACAAGACGGGTAGAGAGTTTTCTTGCCTTCTCCCCCCAACACCCCCCCCCCTTTTCCTTCCGGGGATTGGGGAGGGGCCTCCACTCGACTTCCAGGTCGCGATCCGGTACTTTACAGATCGCTCGAGTCTTCGGCGCCTGTGGAGTATCGGAGCGCACACTGCCAGTGTAGCGGTAAGTGGGAAGGTTATCAAACTGTGGACAGCTGCCTGATACCGCGCTTGACTTGCTCTAATGACTGGATATTCTCTGAATGTTGCAGTGGGCCGAACCAGTGGGGATTTTTATATCGCGGGTTTTGCTCTAATAAGCGGGGAAGCTGGATATTCTCTGAATGGAGTAGTGGGCCAAACTAGTGGGGATTTTGATTTGACTATCAGTGCCTTATACTGCTAATCTCCAATTTCTCAGAAAACGTTTTTTCTATAAAAGAACGGATGAGTTGTGGCTCATAGGTGTAATGAGAGGTGGTTGATGAGGACTACAGTGGGACGAGAAAGGTATAACAAATATCCCTGTCCATCCACAGGTGCGTTGTTGTGTGCTGTACTGTGTCCAGCGGTGGAGGCTGATTACTAGCCCCCTTGGTGTGTTGTTGGTAGGAGTCCACCTGGCAACCACCCGGTAATTATGGCAATATGTGAAAGCACAAAATAAGAGTTGTGTTGCATTTTTGAAGTGTGTCAACATAAGACAACCGTTCATAATGTTTGTGTTTGTCTCTGTTTGTCTGCGGCATTATCATTCCTTCACTTATCAACCATTACAGATTTTAAGCATCAGTGAGGTGGAGATGCGTCCCCGTGCCCTGATGAAATTGCCAAAAAGAGTTTGGGCAATGAAACATGTCGGCCGTTCAAGCTAAGATGGTCTAAACATGCTGCTTCTTTTAATTGAGTATGGACACTATGGAAATAAAGTGTGTGGAATAGATGTTCATAACTCACTTTTAATTAGGAGATTTATTAACTTTTTTACACAACGGGGTTTAGATGTACAATAGTTGACACTATCATTTACACGCTAGTATTAAAATATTCTTTACCACTTCACATGAGTCTAAAGGATTAGGTCACAAACGTTTCCTTTCTGTCAAAAAAGTTGCCAATGATGACAGAACGAGCAAACTGGTGAGTACCAACCAGTAGCTCCATGGATGTTGCTTACGTGAGGCACTTTCTGACTTTTCTCACACTCTTCCCCTTTTTGGTGGGGTGAGATCTGTTGGGGATGGTTGATAATTCTTAAATGAGGAACACTTAGAGGTAGGCATGACTATATAATTCAGCATAGCCATACTTTTGGAGTATTTAAATGCCTGTCATATATAACTTACAAAGAATATGATGTGTTCCGTATAACCAGGTTATTTGTGTATGAATTCTATGAGTGGAGGGCAACCTGGTTTTATTCCCTCTTCTGCTCCTTACTTGTTTACTGACTGCAACAAAGCTGACAGGTCTGCTGCTCCTGTCGTCCTATGGTCTTCTCGAGGCTCAGTAACACAGGTAGTGGTTCTGCAACTCCCTCGATGCCTGGCCTGTCCTCTCTGCAATTTTGAGGCTAGTATCCTTCGTCAGAACCACTGGGGCCGAACCCCTGTGTCGACTTGCCTTTGCCAAGGCCTGTTGGCTCTGCACTCCAGAGTTTTTCGGGCTACAAGAAGCTCCAACCTCCAGCATCTCTTCCCTCCAAGCTCGGTGTCCTCACCGCATGTCCACAGCTACCACTTTGAGTGCTTTTTATGGTTATCAATGACCATAAAATCACCATAGGGGTTGCCAGGATTAGTGCATGGTGCATCACTTAAATAAGTTTGCCC
This sequence comes from Calotriton arnoldi, assembly GCA_963921515.1. NCBI lineage: Eukaryota > Metazoa > Chordata > Amphibia > Caudata > Salamandridae > Calotriton > Calotriton arnoldi. The sequence goes on along the minus strand of CAWUFW010002470.1, from coordinate 122,907 downwards.
CGTATACTAAGCCAGCCTCTTACACCACAGCTGTGGAAAATCTATTTTTTCCCATATTAATCTTGCGAGCCAAGCTGGATTCAGTCTCCTCAACTGAGACTCTGCCTCAAGGTAAGTTTGTTAGGATAGAACTTGCACAGACCATGCTGAGGCTTCTGAAAAGTTACCAAACTGCTCATTTGGTTGAGATCGGGAGTGGACTGCATTTGGCTTATGGCATGGAGTGATACAGTGTGTGGAGTAAGAGCAATGGGATGATTGTACAGAAGGGTCTATGATCCCGTAGCCTGAAGAAAAATGCCTTTGACACAACGCTCACTGCTGGGCCCTGACTTTGGTTAACTTTGGTGTGGGGAAGCAAATTGTAAAAAAAAAACACAAGTCAAACAATCCTTTCTAGCAACTATTAATACTAGAATACACCTGTAATGTACAGTATGTTACTCCTGAACAGAAGTTAATAGAAATTGTCACATGTAGCAATGAAAGAGGATGAAAACCTTTGATGTAGAGACTTAGAGTTCATGAAGTGTGATCGAGTATTGACTTGCAAGCGTCTCAAATGGTTTTGCAACTAAATGCAAAAAATGCATGTTTTTGTAGTCCCTTTATTTGTTTAGTCTGTTACGGGCATAACCCAAATGAAAATATATTGTTGGAATGGTTCACAACTTCTTTACTTTAGTTTTTACAGTTGGATTTGTTTTTTCTTTTTAGAATTCCGTTTAGCACTCATTCAGCTTTTTGTGTCTCCTGTAAAATCTGACAACCTCAACCGTGCTTGCAAGTTAATCAGAGAAGCAGCGCAACAAGGAGCAAAGGTTGTAGCTCTACCGGTGAGTGCATGGCTACAGAAAACTTCTAAATCATCAACCATTGTGTTAATGTCCTACCACTTTTATGATGCTGCAAATGTACTATTATTCCAGCTAACGTGAAGACCATTCTCCCAATGCATAAATAAAGTGTTGAGAAGGTTAAGATTACATTGGGGTATATAGCTTTTGCATTCATTGTAATTGTTCACAAATCCCTCTAGGGAACTTGGACACTGCAATGAGTAACTGCCTTGACTTAGCATACTCAGTAATGGACTATCCTAGCCAGTATATTTAAAATGCAAGTGGAATCGAGAACCCAATCTCCCATTTCTTGTTACGAAATATCCTCTTAATTACAAACATCTTGTTTATTGATTAGATCAGAAAGTGTAGAGTGCAGTAATAGATTAACTAAATAAGATCAGACCACTAACCGGTCTGCATACATTGTTCCTGGGACACCGGGCGGGCTGCCCAAAGCTACAGAGAATAAATATTACTTAGAGGAAAGTATTCTAGATGAGGGGGGCAAAGCCCCAGTCTAACATGAGTGATATTCCCTTATGGGGCACTCTGTTGTTCACAGGCCCATTATAGTTCAGTGCAATATTAAAGGGGCATTGCCTGTGGTGTTATATATATATATATATATATATATATATATATATATATATATATATATATCTGTTAGGACAAGCAAGGCAGGAAAGTAGAACATGGGCATTCGCTTTTTCCTGACCTACGCAAAAGTGGTCTCTAAAGCTTGGACAGCTTTTCGATTAAGCCAGAAGAGAATTATACTACCACCCCATCGAACATCTATGTCACTCCTTTCACACCGCTCATCAGGCTTTTCAAAGTGGGTATGATGCTGAAATGAAGTTGTGAAAAATAGGTGGGAGAGATCTATAGCAAACACAAGGAGATGATGGACGGAGCGCTGAAACTTTTCAGACACTCACCCCAGTCACAGATCTGGGTTGAATCCATCATCATTCTTTAGCTCACTTCGCCACCTCAGTTCAGACCCAGCTATATGAAAATTAGTCTTGACCCTGTGCCTCATGGGAACAGTCCAGCCCGAACTGCCAAGCCAGGTCTTCCCTGAACCGGAAACAAGCATCCTGGGACCGGTTTCGGGGTAACACCCCTCATCAGCCAGGCTAGCTTGAATCCAGTGGCAAAGTGAGCAAGGGACCCATGTCTTGGCATTCCCTGCCAACTTAGGGCGAGCAAAGCAAACAGAAGGAGATGATGGACAGAGCGCTGAAACTTTTCAGACACTCACCCCCAGTCACAATCTCTTTGTGTTTGCTTTGCTCGCCCTAAGTTGGCAGTATATGCCTAGACGTGGGCCACTTGCTCACTTTGCCACTGGATTCAATCTAGCCTGGCTGATGAGGGGTGTTTCCCTGAAACCGGTCCCAGGATGCTTGTTTCGGTTCAGGGAAGACCTGGCTTGGCAGTTCGGGCTGGACTGTTCCCATGAGGAACAGGGTCAAGACTGATTTGCATATAGCTGGGTCTGAACTGAGGTGGCGAAGTGAGCTAAAGAACGATGATGGATTCAACCCAGATCTGTGACTGGGGGTGAGTGTCTGAAAAGTTTGTGCTCCGTCCATCATCTCCTTGTGTTTGCTTTGCTTGCCCTAAGTTGGCAGGGTATGCCCAGACGTGGGTCCCTTGCTCACTTTGCCACTGGATTCAATCTAGCCTGGCTGATGAGGGGAGTTTCCCCGAAATCGGTCCCAGGATGCTTGTTTCCGGTTCAGGGAAGACCTGGCTTGGCAGTTCGGGCTGGACTGTTCCCATGAGACACAGGGTCAAGACTGATTTGCATCTAGCTGAGTCTGAACTGAGGTGGCGAAGTGAGCTAAAGAACAATGATGGATTGAACCCAGATCTGTGACTGGGGGTGAGTGTCTGAAAAGTTTTAGCGATCCGTCCATCATCTCCTTGTGTTTGTTTGGGAGAGATCTATAGACACAATTATCAGAAAAGGCACGGATCAAAAACCTACAAACTCTGACAATGTATGAGATTTTAACTAATGAACACGTCTGATAGGAGCATCTATCTAACTGTCTAGGTGCTAGTGTATAACATGAAAGTGAGGGGTAAAGGAGATTGGTTGTAGCACATATAGTGGGAATGTGCAGAGTTACATGCATTGTGGGAGGAGACTGTAAAAGAAAACTTAAGGTTATAACAGATTGGCAGAAAGATATGAACCTCAAGGTGCTATGTTGGGATTAATACACACCAAAGGGAATGGTAGAAGAATAACATCATTTATATTGTTGTAACAACCATAGCCAAGAGAATGATTGCTGTGAAAGATACAGACAATATGCGTTCTCCACCTCAGAGACTTTTTAAAAATGGGCCGTGAAGAGACACATTGCTGGTTGGCTTGGATACGGGCATGAAGGAATTTCAGTAACCAACCTTTGATAAAGTTTTTGTTTCAGCAAAACATTCACAAGATGACAAACCACCATGAAAATAAGGTATAAAGTTGGGGAACTTGGAAAAAGCAAGATCGGTCAAAATGATTAGTAGTGCTTTACAGAGGCAGGCATAGGGATATGTACTGACTGGGGCAATGGAGGGTCTTTACAGGTTATCCTGTTACTTGGTATTCAAACAGAAATAAAAAGATTAAAAAAGAGTTTTCATTCCCTCACCTCCTTGCATTACACTTCGTTTCGGGTAGAATCATCTAGCTGCAGATTCCTTATCTTTTGATTTCTCCCCAGGCGTCTGACTGGCACTGGAAATTTTTCAGCAATCTCTCTGTACGCCAGGGGACAGCGCCATACGACCCCATTATGACATCAACCCGGTTGGGGCGTGGCCAAGATGGCGGCGAGTGCGGACGCACAGCGTTGAGCTCCACATCAGGCCCGCCACAACATCCTGTGTAAAGTTCGTAATTACCTGCTACATATAGCTCTGTATGCTGCGCAACACTTCTGGACGCCGTGCTGACCCCCCACTGATGAAATTTGGTTGCAGTGGAGACTGCCGACGGCATTGGTCGGCATGGTGTTCAGGAGCCGCGGTGCTCGATTGGAGGTGACCTGGATATGCGCGATCGCCAATGACTGAGTAATGCGTTGTCCCCTGCTGGCGAGCACGCAGCGGGATGGGCGCCAACACTGATTGAGGTGAGCCCAAAGCGGTGAAGCGTTGCCCGCCACTAGAACCGGAGTCCTGCGGAGGCCTCTGCCTGCGTGGTGCCAGATTCCAACAGCCTGATGACCTTGCGCTGCCTCCGCTAGCGACCGACCACGGCGGCCACAGTGGACCCTCACTGGCCGCTACTGTGCTTTTCCGCAGGCCCTCTGAGTTAAGCCTGGGGGAGCGATTACCTTTCTCGGCCCTGTTGATATTGTGTCGGGCGCGGAGGGAGGTCCGTGACGCCGAGGCCCGAGTAAGACGCCCGCCCGAGGTTGGCCTCTCCGTTTGAGACTGCTCATTCCCGATTACCTCGTACTGCGGCCAGCACCGGGAGATCTTCACTGGGGCCCCAGCAACTGAATGACTGGAGGTCTGGAACAGCGGTCTACGAGATCGCCAGGAACAGCGTGGCTTGCTCTCTTCCGGCCTTTTGGCCCGCTTTCCCTTTGGGCACGTTATTCCTCCGGCCCACACTCCACAACCCTCGAGGCGCATATTTATTACCACATGCCGTCGCTAAAGGGTGCCATAAGCATTGTATGTCAAGACAATACCATCACAAAGGGTCATTGATGCGACACTAGTGGCAACCTACCAGATATGTACGACCTGACCTCTCGCCTGTGCATGCCTACACTATGCGCCCTGCCTGCCTACATCAAGATATCACATCCCAACATTAATAAGTGTGAACTGTTAGCAGCTCGCAGATACGCTTCTTGCCACTAGAGCAATGGCTCAGTCTCTCTTCAATAGGTCGTCACTGCAGGTGCGCCCGCCCCGCACAACGTCACACGATCAGGGGTAAAATGGGCAAACCCAGATCAGACTGGGTGCAATCCCAGTCGCCTGATGAAACAACCCTTGCGACTGGTGGGGGGGGGCACTGCGCAGAGTGCAGTCTTGAACCCCGTGGGTCATCTAGATCATTTGCGCCGATTTGATGAGCTACTGGCAGCGATACTGGATATCAAAGCTACATTAGCCCCCAAGATTGATTCACAATGTGTGGAAATTGGATTCCTGAGAGATCATAAAAAGCTGAAGGACAGAGTGGAGGAGTCTGAATCGGCGCTAGCATCCTTGCGCGCCACTGTATCGACGGCAACGGACCAGATCAAATCTCTCCAGCAAGAGGTGGAATACCTGAAGAGCCGGGCGGAGGATCAGGAAGGCGGGTCTCGCAGGAACAATGTGCGCATAGTGGGTCTTCCGGAACGAATAGAAGGCAACAGCATGGAGCTCTACCTGGAGTCCTGGTTCTCCACGGATATCTTAAAGGGCAAGTTCTCAATTCTTTTCAGTCGATAGGGCGCACAGAGTGCTGGGTGGCGCTCCACGCCCGGGTAACCCCCCTAGGCCTGTGGTGGTGAGACTGTTCAGTTATCGCGACAGGGACCACATCCTCCAGGTAACCAGGGCCTGTGGCAAATTGAAAATGTGGCGGTGCACATTTATCCGGACTATACGCTGCTGGTGCAATGCCATAGATCCTCCTACCTGGACGTTAAGAAATACCTCCAGGATCATGAGATACAATATTCATTGCATTACCCTGCCAAGCTGCGCATTCGCTACAAGGGCAGTAGCATCTTCTGCTCTACTCCTGAAAAGGCCTGGTCCTGAATAGACCAGAATGGGTTCACACACGCCCCATCTACCACCTCAGCGGCCTCTCGACAGACATGGAAACTGGCAGGAACACGCAGAAATCGCGGCAGGAGCAGAGTGCAACGCCCACCAAAGGCCCAACTGGACAGAGAGCGGGAGCAGGCCATTAGGGTAGCGGAACATCTTGGTGGCTCTGTATCCCCCCCCCTTGCTCCGTATCTGACTTGGAAGTGCCACCGGATCAAACACTGCAACTCACCGACTCACAATACACAGCATTGACTGAGGGAGGCCCGGTAGTCACCCCACAAACTGCCGGGGAACTTGGTTGACACCTCACGCAGCAGCAATGGACGAACCCAACAGAACGTTGTATGTCCATCTCTATTGCGGGGCCTGGGGTACCTCTCCTTGGGTATCAGCCTCAACTTTGAAGCACGAACACAGCAGGCTTGAACTGTAATTGGCGGCCAATCTGCAGATGATGCGCAGAATTGTTACGCCCCCCACGCACGATAAGTGGCTGATTTAGCATCTTTATGTTTACATTTTCCTTTTCTCTCACTGCTCATTTGCAATTTATCCTTTGCATAATACACTGTTGAGTATTCTTTTCCTCCTTTTCTTTACTGTTACTTCTTGTTTTAACTAATTGCATTTCAGTGCAGATGGCCAATTGCCCGTTGGCAAGCCGGCCTGGGGAGTTGGTTAATTTTTATTGTTTATTATGATCTGTCTCTCTTCCTATGACGTACACAATGTGCAGGATGGTCGTTGTTATTGCTGCTATTATCGGGGGGGTGTGGGATTGGGTGTGGGAACTTTCGCATGTGGGCAACGATCTGGGCGCAAGCTAATTTCCACTCTTTTACTCATTGATAATTAGTTGGTGTGCAATGATTATCTCTTACTAACCTGGAATGTGCGAGGGTTAACTGAGTGCGTTAAATGCCACAAGGTCTATCAATATTTGCATAGTCAAAGGATCTCGTTTGCACTAATTCAAGCAACACACCTTACTTCACAAACCCTCACATCGCTTCGTAAACGCTGGAGGGGCACAGTGGTGGGAACCATATACTCTGGATACACTAGGGGGATCCTTATATGGGTGGCACCAGGCACCCTTCTGCAGATACTACATACCCGGACAGATACTCAAGGCCATTACGTGATTTTGGAAGGACTCCTTGACGGTTCCCCACTGACACTCGTCTCCTTGTATGCCCCAAACTCAGGACAATCTTCATTTTTGCAATCAATTACATCATCCCTACTCAGCGACCCAACAAGGCCTACATAATGGGGCAGGGACTACAATTGCGTACACGATCTTACTCTACATTGATCACGTCCACCGCTCCTGGGAGTGCAATCCATTAACCTGGCACAATACATGAAGGGTTGGACTGTCAACATGCAATTAACCCGTTGACCGCAGCGCGAATTCCGCCGCGGTGTGGGTGAAATAATCAGTGGGCGTGTCTCGGACAGCCCCCGGCCGTCCTCCGCACACGCCCACCGTGACGTCGGACGGCCGGGGGCCGTCCGACACATCGAACTAGTTAAACGAAGCCTGGCATAGTAAACATCCCACAGCACGTATTTACTCACATTATTCCACGATTCATGATCTCCACAAGAGAATAGATGCAATATATTGCTCTGCTAATGCCCTGCCCAGGGTGACACATGCGGAATACTTGGCCCGCATGATTTTGGACCACAGTCCGCTGCAACTGCAGCTCTCGTGGGGAACACAAAGGGCTAGGATCCCGACCTGGCGTCTCCCCCTTGCCGCACTTAATGGTAGTGTTTTGCACCTCCCTATCCCAAACCATCACCTCATATTTTCAGACAAACGCAGGCTCTGCCTCTAATGTGGGAGTGGAATGGGATGCATTAAGTCTGTTCTTCGTGGACATGCCATTAAAACAGCTTATGGCTCTCGCATGACACACATGAAGGAACTTCAAAAACGTGAGTCAGAAGTGCAACGCTGCGAACGACTCTCTCCCACAGACCCACATATCATTCCCTTACTAGCTGAGGCTCGGCTAGCGTACAGGAAGGCACTGAACAGTCTTTGTGCGTTGGCCTACAAGCAATACCTGGCCCGACGGCACACCGAAGGGGACAAAGCAGGCAAAATTCTAGCATGGTTGTTAAAAACTGACTCCTCATAACCCCCATCACGGCAATATACACTATCGAAGGCCGCTTGGTAAATACTCAGGAGGCGATTAATGATTCCTTCCACAGTTACTATACCTCTTTATACAAAGCTCCCGATACCGGCGACCCCTTTCTTATCCAGCAGTTTCTATCCCACGTCCAACTCTCGTAGGTAACGCAAACTGAATATGCTCTACTCGAGAACCCCATCTCCGCAGATGAGATCTCCGAATCCATTAAACAACTAGCCACAGGCAAGACCCCGGGGGCAGACAGGTGGACATCGGAATTCTATTCAACTTATTCTGAGCAACTCATTCCCCGGCTTTCCACCATGTATGAGGCATTTGAAAGGGGCGAACTCCTGCCCTCTCTGCGCAAGGCGACACTGGTTGTGCTACCTAAACCAGGTAGAGACCCACTCCAAATGGGCTCATACCGCCCTTTGTCACTGTTGAACTCTGACTTCAAAATTTTAGGTAAGATATTAGCCAATAGACTACTGGACGCGGTACACATACTGGTGCATGAGGACCAAAATGGCTTAATCCCAGGGAGAAATACTGGTCTAAACCTGTGCTGTCTTTTTAAATTATTGTAGTGGGCCCGCACAGAAATTGACACACCTTGGATAGCTGCCTTAGACATTGAAAAGGCGTTCGACACCCTGGGTTGGCAATACTTATTAGCTGTGCTGACTGGGTATGGTATGCGCCCTAATTTTCTGAGGTGGGTGAGAACATTATATACAAAGCAGCGGGCCAGGGTTAAGACTGGTCGTACCATCTCTCCGTTGTTCGCAATAGAACGCGGAACAAGACCGGGCTGCCCCCTTTCACCCATTCTATTCGCATTGGCCATGGAGCCACTGGCATGCAAGCTGCGCCAACGGTGCTTGACTGGGGCATACGGGCAGATAACCAAGGGCAAATAATCTCTCTCTATGCAGATGATGCGTTAATTTATCTACGTGGCAAGATTACAGTTTTACAGGAACTAAAGGAGCTGCTGGACGTACATGCCCAGGTCTTGGGTCTACGGGTTAAGTGGCCCAAATCAGCGGTGTTTCCAATGAAATCGCTATCAATGGACCAGAGACATACTCTGCCCCATACGTCGTTGGAATGGTCGTTCAATACCTTTAGATACTTGGGAGTTCAGATTTATCATTCCCAGGCAGATCTAATAGACTGTAACTTAGGCAGGGCAATTACTAGAGCCCGCGCAGCCCTTCCGTTCTGGTTGAGTTTACCCTTATCCCCCATGGGGCGGGTAGCCATGCTTCTACTCCCCCGACTCTTATACTTCTTTTCTACCCTACCCCATAGACTACCGCACAAGTTTTTCAAGTACCTGGAGTCACTCCTTGTCTCTCTGATTTGGGAGGGCTCTAGATCTAGAGTGGCACTCCGTAAACTGTATCTACCATTATCTGAGGGAGGATTGGGGGCGCCGAATTATGTACACTACTATGCTGCAGCGCAACTGCAATGGCCCATGAGGTGGTGTCACGACCATCACGAGTAGGGGAAGGCGCGGCCCTTCTTTCCGAAAATATAAACATGCATATCCTACACCAGCCCCAGTATGTGTGCACGTTTGAATGATGAAGGTGCAAGTTGTTGAATCAACATACCTTTTCTCTGGGTGGACAGACTACAACCCCCAGAAGCCATCATTCCACCAAATGAAGATCACCTGCGCTACAAAAGGAGACAGAGTATATAAGCCACTCCCCTCCAACAAACCGGTGCTTGTCAATCCGCCAAGACACCGTTCGCGAGTTGCCTGCAGCCCAGTCAGATTTTTTCTTGTGAGAAAGGTGCTGGAATTATCACACACACTCACTCACTCACTCACTCACTCACTCTTTCTTTCTTTCTCTCCTCTCCCCCCCGGCCTCAGCAGTAATTCAGCGTCGTGAGCCCGGCTGCATCGGAGCCGGCTTGTGCCTCCCAGAAGTTCTTCGCACTCGCTCGCCACCCCCTCCACGTACCAGCTTCCGGACGAAGCGGTAAGTTTGTCAACAGCGGGACGAAAGGAGCGGCTTTCTTCTTGCTTCGCGTGGGACTGCTGTGGTCCAGAACGCGCCTCTCATTTGCTGTTTGGAAACCGTTTGCACGCACAGGAAGCTACGGTGCGAGCGGAGACTACCTCGATCAGTTTCTCTTGCAGGGCATCATTAGCTCGCACGCACGGAGTGCTGCGGTGCGAGCTACTGCTGCGTTCTTTATTATTTACTTTTGTTCGACTTTTAAACCTCATGAAGAGTGCGGTATAGACCAGCAAATTGCCCGAGTCTCCTAGCATTGGCACGCACGCAAAGTGGCGCTGCTACACGCCTACGGTCTCCATTATGATTTATAGAAAGAGGAGCATTGAGGGACAGTACAGACTATTTGACAGCCTTGTTTCTTCTGGCTTCTCTCTCTGTGGAGTAACAGGAGCAGAGATGTGAAACCATCTATGACCAATCTAATGTTATAGCTGGTTCTCTTTTTAGTTGTGGCACAACATTTCTTTGGAGAGGTTGCTTCTTGCCTACACGAAGTCTGTGTTCATTGAGAGATATTGCTGTTTGGCTGGCATCACTCCCCTCCTAAGCTAAGGGGAGTAGAGAATATGTAAGTTACGTATGAGGAATGCACGCTTTATGGTTAATGCTTACTCATAGGCTTATTCCCTGTTAATGCACCCCTTTTCTTTGTTTCCACATGCACAGGGTTTCCTACTGCAAAGTGTGCTGAGTAGCAAGACGTAGGAATCGGAGAGACTGTCTCATGGTGTTCCACGATACTTTGTTTTATCCACTTCCCCTTTCCCCTGTGGGCGGTCTTGCAGGAGGGTTCTTGGTTCACCCTTGTGTGAATCGGCGCCGGTGGGGGTGGGGAAACTAAGCATCGCCCCTGCTGGTTTTGTTCCGGAAGGTTAGTGACTTGTGCGATCTGCTAACCTGACACGTGGCTTGTGAACAGTAACCGCACCCAATTGGCCCCATCAGCGGTAACATTGCAGCAGCCAGCCGTGATTGAATGGCTATCAGGATCTACCACCGCACTGCAGAGAAAACAGGGCAATATGCTAATGTTAGCAGCTAGACGCAGCTGGCTAAAATATGGATTACCTAAGGGCCAAACCGCACCGTACGCCCCCAACTTGCCACTTGAAGTTCTTCCAGGCTCTTTTACCTGTCACAGGCGCCCGGAGATCGTGGCTTGGAATGCGGTGGGACTAGACACCTGGGGAGACCTATTTACAGACTCACAACTACAAGATTTTGCGGGCTTGACTGATGATTATGGGGTACCATAGGGGACATTCCTGCTTTATGCACTACTGTCTCAACAATTCCTCCAGATATGGGGTAACACTCGCTCTGAGCCCACCACATCCCAGCCATTACAAACTCTACTAACACACGGTCGGGGGCAAGCACGCGGTTACTGCACTTTACAATTCTCTTAGACCCAACTCTACGCCTTTATTGGCACCATTGCGCGAGTATTGGGAGTCGACCCTGACGACTAATATTACCGATAAGCAATGGCCACAATGCATAAGTTATCCCAAAATCATATCCACGAATGCCAGGCTGAAATACACGCAATTTAACTATCTACACCACACATACTTAACACCACATAGGCTGGCACGCATGTACCCTGCTTCCACTGATGTTTGGCCCAAATGCCTAGACCCGGATGCAACGTTCCCCCACATGGTCTAGACTTGCCTACATCTTCAGTTATACTGGAATGAGGTGGCTACGACATTGACGGAGGCAGCAGGATCTTTGATAATAGCTCAGGGTCCGCATTTTCTGCTTGGTATTATGAAGCGTAACGCCTCACGTAAGAACCTCAATACATTTTTAGACCTGGCACTGGGGTTAGCAAAATGCAGAATAGCTATGGTTTGGAAATCGCAATCAGGCCCCAGCTTACAATCATGGCTTCTAGACCTCTGTAGTGCACTTGTTGCAGAGCAGACAACTCAAATGGCCAATACACCACATAAACCTTCACGGGTTAATCCTGTACAATGGCGGGAATACCCGACTGTCATAGAAACTAAATTGAGCACGATAAACCCAACCACAACGTGAAGCGCACCCTTACCCTGCACTTCCATCACATCATGTCGCAGCATAAATGTGCATTAAGTAAACTCTTATTGACAGCACACATGCGCCCAGCAATGGGCAGGCCTGTATTATATACACGATTAGGCGAATCACGGGGTCGCCTCCCCCCCACCCCAGCGCCAATTAAGATTGCATGTAGACGCTCATTCCTGTTCACACACGGCCAGATTTAAACCATAAACATAAGACAGACGAGATCGAATAACCCTGTTGTGACATCATTGAAGTTCTATAAGTCCCCTCCGGCGCACAAACTTCTGCAACGCGGTTCCTCGGGCCATTTTTCCTGGCCTACTTTGACAGTTTTTGTCGATTGGGAACAGTGTGCCTTTTTTCCCATGTTGGCAGTGTAGGAGGCTGGCTTAGTATATGGTGCACACTTATTCAAGTAATGCACCTTGCACTAATCCAGATAACCCTTATAGTAATTTTAGTGGTCTTTGATAACTATAGAAAGCTGTCAAAGTGGTAGCTGTGAAGAGCAGGCTTCTCTTGAAGGAGTGTAAAAGAGCTTGTTTTACCAACTTTTATCAGTAGTGGAGGTTAGATGAGAAAAAAACCACACAGTGTTTATAAAAAAAAAAAATAGGTCTTATTTATTACACACACTTTCACTAACACATTGGTATATCTCCTACCCGGAGATGTCAACACAATACGCAAAAAAACTTTGCAAGAATCAGATAAGCAGCACAAATCTACACTGGTCTCCAAACCAGTGGTCGGACCAAACCATATATTAAGAAAGTGGAATGCGAACTGCAAAGGAGAACAGGACTTGGGCCAGAAGACTCAGAGGAGCTGGGAACATGAGAAACCACCCAAGGTAAGTACCCAGGAAACCCACGGAGGCTGTGTGCAGAGTGGAAACAGAGCTGCGTGCCCAATGGAAGTCAATGGAGAAGTTGCTGTTGCAGTTTTGAAGAAGGACCCTTCTCAGAGGACCCCAAAGAAACCCTTTGGAAGACAGAAGGTTGGAGGATCATCCTACCCATGAATGCCCCAGGAACCAGGTTACCTGCATCACGGAAGCTGGGTGCATAGGGGTGAAGTGACGTCCGAACCTGCTGTAGACAGCAATGGGAGACTTCGAAGAAGATGTGTAGGAAGCTGGCTCTGTATATACTATACCAATTAAGGAATAGTGTGCACAGAGTCCAGGTAGTCCCCGGAGGTATAGTAGAGGCTAAATTAGGTATGTACTAACAGCTCTCTTTGTGGTAGTGTGGGCGAGCAGTTAGGCTTATCCAAAGGGTGTGTTAAGCATTTATTGAATTCACTCAATCAAGACTGATGCACACACTCAGAAACTGAATCCAGATCAACTGGTAAAAAAGGTATACTTGTATTTCATTGCTAGAACCAAGCAGGACTTGGTACAGATAGGTAAAATATACTTGGAATGCAGGATTTCACAATGAAATGCAGTTATGATTTAATTTTGCAATAGTTGCAGGTTGGTAATGATTCAGAGAGCAGTTTGCATTATACAATAATTACTTTTAGAATACTTTTTAGTTACGTTTAGATTACTTTGAGTACTGGGGTGGTATGCCTAGATACCACCCTTAAGGATCTTACGTGGTAAGTAAGACTTTTTAGTTCTCTTTTCTCTAAACAAACATCAGTTCAACACTTAGAACATTTTAGTTCCAAAATCTCATAACATCGGTTCCTATGTGAGAAAAGGTGTTTGCGGTTTCTCAGGTAAGAACACGACTTCAGAGTGGGAGTTTTGTGAGGTTAGCACCAAGGTTCTCCAAGGTCTAGATGGCCACTGGGGCGCCCGGGTGCAGAGTGCAGGGGCCCAATGTTAGCCAATGGGGCTAGGGGGCCTTTGGTTAGGCACTGCTTACGAGCAGGCCAATTGGGTGTGGGAGCAAAGCTCGTGGGGTTAAGGTCAGCACTGCAGGGGCCAACGATCAGTACAGGTGCTGCACCACCAGCGGCACTGGGGCGGCCGGGTGCAGGGTGCCAAAAGGACATCGGGGACACTGTGCTTTTCAATGGAGGCCTTAGGTTCGGTGAAGTTGCTGCAGGCTCAGACAGGGAGACTTCCTGAAGGCGACCACCGCTGGAGAGGTAAGTTAGGATCTTGGGGGATGCCTGGACACCGTTGGTTGGGCCACCCAAGGCTGTGGGGTGTCGGGTGCAGGGGTGTCTTCTGGCATCTGGTTTTCTTACCGGTTGCGGTCGGGGGTACCCTTCTAGTTGAGGCTGCAGGCGTTATCTTGAAGCTTGAGGGAGGTCAAGGATCACCAGGTCAGGATCTCTGGGGAGACCTCCTCGTGGTGTTGGGCCACTCGAACTCGGGCCGTGGGCGTCGGGTGCAGAGTGGTGTAGAATCGCGGAGTCACCTGAATTCAGATTCTGGTCTTGGAGTCTTTGTTGAGCAAATCCAGTGCTCACGTGAGACTGTCTGTAAGGTGAGTGCAGGGCAGGTCCTAGGGCTCTGGGGGGCTGCTGCTTGCTGGACATCCCGGTTTCTTTGCTGTGGGCAGGTTGGAGTCGGGATAGTCCGATAGGGCTGGGGCCTAAGCAGTAGGTGCCCTCTTCTTCCTGGGTCAGCACGGCTCTTCGGTCCTTCTTCTTTCTTCCTCGAATCTGAGGAGACAAGGTTCAGGGTGGCCCCTAAATGCTAAATTTAGGGGCAATAAAGGGGTGTGCAGGTCGGGACCAATGGATCCCTTCCTTGGGGTGGGTACACCCCCTATTATGCCACCCTCCATTGGTAGGGGGCATGAGCCTCTCCCTAATTGGCTAAGTCCTCCCATCTTCAAGATGGAGGGGACTGAGTTGTGGGCTTTACCTCGCTTCCACCACCTGAGGGGTGGGGTTGGCAAAGGTGGGCACACCTCGCTTCTTAGCTTGATTTTCCCACCGATTCTCCCACCAAAAGTGGGGGCCAGAACCGGTCCGATCAAGCTGCTGGGGTCAGCAAAAGGCAGGGACAGCTTCCAAAGGCAACAGGCCTTTGAAGCTTCCCCTTTCGAGGACCCAGCCCATCCTGGGGGAGGAGGCATGACACCTCTGCCCAGGATGGGCTTTGTTTCTGGACCCAGAGAGTGGAGGCTCTATACCCAGGGGTCCAGAAACCTGTCTGATGGTGGCAAATGGCGGGCAGCCATTCAGAAACCACACCAGGGCTGGTCGATTTTCAAGGGGCATCTCTAAGATGCCCTCTGAGTGCATTTTACATTAAATCCCACACTGGCATCAGTGTGGGTTTAATGTGCTGAGAAGTTTGCTACTAAACTTCCCTGTTTTTATTAAAGCTATTATGGAGCTGTGGAGTTCGTAATGACCACCTCCCAGACCATATACTCTTTATGGCTTTGCTATACTTACAATGTCTAAGAATGGACTTCCACTCTGTAGGGGCACAGGGCTCATGTCACTGTACCTTCACCTGGTAGAGGGGTGACTTACCTAAGCCTCAGGCAGTGGATTGTGGGGATGGCACACAGGGATGTGTGCCATTTCGACTAATACACGCAGCCAGTAGGTGCTGCAGCCTTTAGAGGCCTTCCATCGTCACAGTGCCCTTGGTACCCATGGTACCTTTTACAAGGGGCTTACCTGTGACCAGGGATGTGCCAATTGTGGGTACAAAGGAACAATTTTGGGGAAAAACACAGGCCCTGGGAACCTGATTGGCAGGGACCCAGTGCACATCAAGTCAGGTTGCATCAGATGTCAGGCAAAAAGTGGGGGGTAACCATGCAAAAATGAACACTTACCTGCAAGATGCCTCTGGAGAAGATGGCAAAGGAGTCAAGTGGAATCCAAAAGTGGATTCTTGAAGTGAAGAACCTGCAAGCGGAAGGGACAGAGTCTGCCATTTGGAGGGGGCCAGGAGGCACAGAAACACAATGCCCACTGATGTTGAGAGGTTCTGAAGAGTCAAAAGTGACCTTGCCACTGCAGCTGTGCAGACCAGGCGATGCTGAGGAAGACCAGGAGCCGTACACGAGCTGTCCCACATCGATGTCAGTGTCTAGGTGGGCGGTGTCCACCGGGACCACCAGCAAGCCTTGGTAGTTGCAACTGGCGTGGAAGACGAAAAGGAGCAAACGTTGGGACCAGCAAGGTCCAAGGGACTCACCAAATGTAGGAGAATCAAGGCAGGCCCGAGCAGGCCCGGGAGCCCACTGAAGCAGGAGAAGACCCACAGGAGGACCCACAGGCTGAAGGCACAGAAGTCACAAGAGGATCTCAAGCAGCTCACCAAAGTCAGAGGCCAACAATGCAGGAGATGCAAGGAGGACTCTTTTCTTCAGGACGTGAGGTGCTGGAGGATGGAGCTTCTGGTAGCCCAAAGATTTCTGGGGTGCAGAGCCGGCAAGTCGACGCGGTGCACAGGGGTTTGGTCCCAACGGCCCGACGAGGGATACAGTCCTCAAATTTGCTGAGAAGACAGGTCAGGCCTCTAACGAGCTGCAGAACCACCAACTGTTTTGCCTGGCTTTGGGAAGTCCATAGGATGACAGGAGCAGCAGACCTGTCAGCTTCGATGCAGTGCCTGCAGATGCAGGGGAGTAACTCCTTCACTCTAAGGGATATTTCTTCGGGTGTCCTTGATGCCCACTGGTCTATTAAAGAACCTGGATGAAGCGCAGACAGAGATGACGAAGAAGACTTGAAGAACAGCAAGACCAGGAGCAGCAGGAGTCTTCCTTGATGCAGTCTTGGTTCCGGCCAAAGTCCAAAAAAGTCCAAGTGTCCAGACAATTGAAGAGTGATGTAGTTTCAGGGTTGAGTCTTGTCCCATGATGAATCTGAGGACCCACCCACAGGGGATCCCTTAAGTACCCTAAGTCATCCCGACCCTTTCCTTAGGGTAGTTAAGGGCTTACCTGTGGGTGGCTCTTCAGATTCTTCATAGGACAAGATTCAGATCCAAAACCACTTCCACTTCAACCATCTGAGCACATTGGACTTTGTTGAACTTCGTCTGTAACCGAGACTACAAGGAAGACTCCTGCTGCTCCTAGTCTCGTCGTCCTGCCAGTCTTTTGCACCATCTGTGCCTGTGCTTCATCCAGGTTCTTCTCCAGGCCTGTGGGCATCAAAGACACCGGAAGTAATCTCCCTTGGAGTGAAGGAGCCACTCTCCTGCATCTGCAGGCACCACAAAGAGGCTGACCAGTCTGCTGCTCCTGAGGTTCCACGGTCTCCGAAAGGCTCAGCAACACAGGTGGTGGTTCTGCAACTCCCTCGAGGCCTGCACTGTCTTCTCAGCAAAGTAGGTATCCCTAGTTGGAACCGCTGGATCAGAACCCCTGTGCACTGCATCGACTTGCCATTTCCAAGGCTTGTTGATTCTGTCCTTCAGAGATCTCCAGGCTACAAGAAGCTCCAGCATTTCTTGCTACCAAGATCTTCGTCCTCCCTGCATCCTCTGCACCGTGGGCTTGCATTCTTGGTGAGCTGCTCGAGGTCCTCTTGCGACTCATGTGCCTAAGGGCCTGTGGGTCCTCCTGAGGGTCTTCCTTGGCTTCAGTGGGCTCCTCTGCTTGCTCGGGGCCTGCTCTGACTCTCCTGCCTTTGGTGAGCCCCTTGGACCCTGCTGGTTTCGACACTGCACCTTTTTTGCTTTCCTTGTCTGTTGCTGCTGCCAAGGCTTGTTGGTGCTCCCGTCGGACACTGACCCCCTGGCTCTCGACTTCTGACGTGGGACAGCTCGTAAACGCCTCCTGGTCTTCCACAGCATCGCCTGATGCCAACAGCTGCAGCGACAAGGTCACAGTCAACTCGTCTGCATCATCGTTCATCGGTGGTCATTGGTCTTCCGTGCCTCCTGGTCACTCCCGAGTGGCATAGACTCTGTCCCCTCTACTTGCAGGTACTCCTCTTCAAGAGTGCACCATTGGATTCCACGGACTCTTTCGCCTTCTTCGCCAGCTGCATTATCACTGAAGTCCTCCATTGTGGTCTATGGCAGTTTCCGATGTCACTTGACACCTATGCACTCTGCTTCCCTGGTGTAGGTATCCTGGTTCCTGGGGTATCCACAAGTGGGGGGACTCTCTAACCTTCCATCTTCCACAGGGTTTCTTCAGGGGCCTCTGGGAAGATTAGATTAGATTAAAGCTTATAAAGCGCTTGGTTACTCCCAACGGAGTGTCCCCGCGCTAAAACATCCCAGTCCCTAATAGCAGAAATCCTATCCACCAAAAACCCCTGGTCCTAGCATAGAAGACCTATCTGCAGACAGCCGAGATTAACACCAGTCCCCCGGGGATAACTGAAAGAACCAAGTCTTAAGTTTTCTACGAAACATCACTTCCGAAGGCTGCATCCTCAATTCCAAAGGCAGTTTATTCCATGCTTTAGCTGATAGAAAGCTAAAGGATCTACCTCCCAAACGTGCCTTTTGAATTTTTGGCACTACCAACTTAGCAGTGCCCGCGGACCTAAGATTCCGCATAGGTCTGTGAGGGGTAAGTAAGGGGGGCAGATAAGTAGTCCATTTCTCATTAAGAATCCTATGGCAGAAACATAGAGGTTTAAAAGTAACTCTGGCCTGCACTGGTAACCAGTGTAGCTCCCTCAGGGCCGCTCCCACCGGGGTATGCCTCAGAATGTTCAATATCATCCGGGCAGCTGCATTTTGGACTTTCTGCAGCATATTCAGGTTGCTTTTTGTGATCCCTAAATAGAGAATATTGCAGTAATCTAGACGAGATGTAACCAGGGCCTGCACAATGGTCTTTTTGGCATCTAGTCGTAGAATATTTAGGAATTTTTCGTAGCATTCTTAGAAGGCCAAAGCACGTGCCTGCCAGAGCTGATATCTGTTCTGTGAATGATAAGGTGTTGTCAAACCAGACTCCCAAATTTGTAATCTTTGGTTTGGGATTCGGGGTGGGTCCTAGTTCTTCTGGCCACCACCTGTGGGACCAGATGGAAGGGCCCTTCTTCCAAACTGCAATTGCGACTTCCCCATTGACTTGTATTGAGCAAGCAGTCGTGTTCCAACTCTGCACACGGCCTCTGTGGGGTTCCTGGGTACTTACCTTGGGCGGTTCCTTGGGTCTCCAGCTCTTCTAGGTCTTCTGGGTCCAGTCTCGACTTCGGTCATGTTTCGCATTCCACTTTGTTAGTACATGGTTTGGTCTCCCCCTGGAGACCACTGTGTCTTTGTGCTACTTATCTGTTCTATGGTTGAAATATTGTGTGCATTGTGATTATATCTCCGGGTAGGAAATATCTTAATGTGTTAGTGAGTGTTTATAATAAATTCATGTTTTTATAACTACACTGTGTGGTTCTTTTTCACTTAACCTACACTATAGGCTACTGGTAAAACAAGCTGCTTTAAACTCCTTCTGGACTAAGCCTGAAGGCTGCTCTCCACAGCTACCACTTAGAGAGCTTTCTATGGTTGTCTAAGACCACTAAAATCACCATAAGAGTTGTCTGGATTAGTGCAAGGTGCTTCACTTAAATAAGTGTGCACCATATACTAAGCCACCCTCCTACATTGGTAGCAGCGGTGGGATCTAAGCCTGCATTGTTTTACCAGCTAATCTAGGTGTGGAAAAATTGAAAACCGTCACTAGCATTAGGCACATATATTTTTTAGGCAAGTAAGTTCTACTGAACTTTTAGATTGGTTGTTAAGGGTCTAGCACAACCCTTTCTCCAATCTTAGGATGTTTAGTTTCCACTAGGGTAGGTAGGTGCAACACCACACTACACCTAGACACCAAGGGGGATATTCACAAGAACGTGCGCTAAACATCTCCAAAAAATGTTAACGCAACTTTACACATCGCAGTCTATTGCGGGAAAATAACCCCGTGTTAACGTGGAATTCACAACACGGCGGTACCATGCGATAGTCTCCCGAAAACGCGGACAAAGTCCGCGATACAACAACCGCGACGGTGATAAAAACCCAAACCCCAACGCAAAAAAACATGCGATGGGCCAAACCGCGATGAGGAAATCAGCGATAAGCAGCGACAGGCCTGCAATACACACATGGCAGGTGGGAAAATCACTACAAAAGTAGAAAAAACACACAAACACAAAATAGCCAACACCGAAGCACCATGGAGGCAGCCGGGGCAGGTGCAGAGGACGAGCGGAACCCCACAAGCACCCCGGACGACCAGCCTGGGACCTATGGGACAGGGAAGGGCAAGGACAAGAGGTAGAGGCGGTTCGGTCCGCAGGAGAATAGGATCCTGGTCACGGAGGTGATGGAACACCATCAAGAACTGTTCGTCACCTCCAACGTGTCATTGGGCACCAAAAATGGAATATGGCGGTCCATCGTGGTCAAGGTGAATGCCGTCGGAGAGCACAAGAGGTCAATGGACGAGGTCAAGAGGCGATGGATTGACATCAAGCGCAAAACCAAGGAGAAACTCGCAGGCAACCAGAAGGCAGCAATGCAGACTGGAGGTGGGGCCACAGCTGGAGCTGGATGACATGGAGGAGCTGGTGTCGACAGTCATCAGTGTGGAGACTGTGGCAGGAGTTGGGGGGAGTGGACACTGCTCGACACGACCCAACACAACAGCAACAGGGTGAGTAACCACCAGGTACTGGGGGGACGGGGGGAGATGGCCACAATGGCACACATGCACAATCAAGCAGAGCACAGTGCACACCCACAATGACACTGGATCATGGCCCTGACACAATGTACATTGCCATGCTGTCTGAATGTGAACATGTACCATGCGGCTACATACATGTGGACACATTGTAATACAGCATCTCCCCTTCACATTGCAGGGGCACCGTCAACACCTCCTGCAGAGCAGTCCCAGCCATTCTTCACTGATGACGAAGAGGACACCACCAGCATCGACACCCAAGCCCTCCAAGACATCATTGACATCATCCGCAACTCACCTCCAGGATCAGGGCAGCCCAGCTGCATCGAGGAGACCCCACCCACTCCACAAACCACCCAGCAGGAGGCACCCACAACCCCGTCTGTCTCCCAAGACCCCCCCGAACAACACATGGCCTTCCAACGCCGTGTGTTGGAGGGCCAGAGGGAGATGGCTGAGCAGGTGCGGGTGGGGTTCGACCTCATGGCTACCAAACTTGACGCCATCCATGGGTGTCTAAGTCCCATCAGGGACCACCTCCAGTCCCTAACGGACACCCACAGGCCGCTCAATGGTTTCCAACGAGCCATGGCTGACATCGCTGGAGTCATGACTCGGAGACAAGAACACCTGTCCGCTCAGAGTGGCTCCAGCGATCTCAGCCGTGAGCTGGCACACATGCGGAGGCTCATGGAAAACATGGTGATGGAGGCGGAAAGGATGGCAGCCACCGCTGCACATCAGCAAAATGTAGCTGGGATCTACCATGCCCTGCATATCCTCATCATGGCATTGCTGCCACAAGGCGTGGCGCAGATGAATGCTGCTGCTCCTACACCATCCACATCTCCTCCCCCTGGTGCGTCAGTGCCTCACAGTGCGGCAGACATTTCCACTCCGGCACCTGATGTGTCACTGCCACACAGTGCGGCCGACAATCCACCTCCGGCCCCTGATGTGTCAGTGGCACACAGTGCCGCAGCCGGAACTGCACCACCCACAGGTGGGGCAGAGCACACATACGAGGACGTGGATGGTATTGAGATCAGAAGGAGTCACTAGCATTCATGTCCGCCACCTGGCCTGTTGCTGCTTGGTGCCGCACATGGCCCCATGACCTTCCACTGACCCCCGATACACTCTGCTGCACTCACCTTGGACCGCGACATGGACTGCCATATCCTTTTTGGTGACCAATGACACGGCGACCAGACTGCGGACTGTACCCTTCCTCTTCCGCTGTACTTGTCATTCCCCGATGGACTCTGGCTGGCCCTCCACGGGCCCATATTGTGAAGTGGGGTTGGCATGGCCCTGTACTGCTCCAGCTGCAAAACTCCACTGGATGTGCATTAAACATTCAGAAACGCTTGCTGTGTCATGTCTTTCATCATTCATGTATGAATGTGTGGATGAATGTAGGGTCAGTGATTCCCCCTAACGTCAATGATGCTCATCTAGTGGGATTCCAGTCACAGTGTGCTACATTGCCGATTGCGTTCCGGGTGCCGTAGACACTACAACAGGGACACACGCATTAGTCACTTCCTTGTCAGGACATGGACTGAACCACGCCCAGAGCCCCAGAGTCATTGTTGCAAGCCCTGCGCTGGTCCGGCGTACGCCAGGCCAGACCACTCCGCTTACGCTCCGAGGGGGGGGGCCACATAGCTACATGTCGCAGGTTTACACGCTAGTGGTCTGCAGGTCACTGGTCTAGTTGTCAGCATGTCACGGCCACTCCCTGAGGGCAGGTTTGCACACACACCACACCCATCCGGCACAGGCGTCACAGGCCATGTGACCCCGCCAATATAAGGGGCTGACAACGTCACATTTCCCACTGCCGGTGGTGACTGGATGACGGACGTTCCACGATTATCAATCATGAAGGGCCCATGAGTTGTTGCGCACAGGGTTAGTGGCACCCGAAGCCATGCGGCCGTCACAGGCCTACCACCACGTGGCGCTGACTGGGGTTGCACAGGGTTAGTGGCACCCGAAGCCTTGCGGCCGTCACGGGCCTACCACCACGTGGCGCTGACTGGGGTTGCACAGGGTTAGTGGCACCTGAAGCCTTGCGGCCGCCACGGGCCTACCACCACGTGGCGCTGACTGGGGTTGCACAGGGTTAGTGGCACCTGAAGCCTTGCGGCCGTCACGGGCCTACCACCACGTGGCGCTGACTGGGGTTGCACAGGGTTAGTGGCACCGAAATTGCTGAGCGGGTGTGCAGCCTGCGATGATGACGTGTGCACTGATGTGATCTCTGCCATTGATGCCTCAGGACTCAGCGTCATGTGTGGGACCTGCTGGTCCGCGGTGCGGGTCCGCATGATGTGGAGCATGCCATGGTGGTGGGACCGGGGCCTGGAGCTTGCACGGGCACGTGGTGTCCCCACTGGTGGACACACCGTTGGTGGCAGGTGAGCAGTGGGGCCTGGGTGCGCAAGTGCGGACAGCCAGCGCTGGCCGGCGGGAGGGGGTAGGGTGCCGCTGCATGTGTGCGCAGGACGGACAGGCGTTGTTGCCGTGTGCAGTGAGATGGACTCTGCCATGATTGACTCTGGCCTCGATTACAGATTGCAGACCTGGTGGCTTGCAGTGTATCCCGGCACGTGGTTGGAGACACACCGGTGGCAGCAGTGGTGCCTGGGTGCGCGGGGGCGGCAGTGTCCCTCCCTTTCTCTCTCTCCCTTCCTTTCCTTCTCTCTCTCCCTTCCTTTCCTTCTCTCTCTCTCTCTCTCTCTCTCTCTCCCTCTCCCTTCCTTTCCTTCTCTCTTTCTCTCTCTGCCTTTCTTTCCTTCTCTGTGTCTCGCTCCTTTGATGTGCGCATTACACACGTTCTGATTTGGTGCTTTTTTTCCCAGGCTGTGACATCAAGGTTGTCCCGGACGGACCCGACAGGAGTCTTCCGCATTGAAGTTTTGTGTTGTATTTCAATAACGTTTTTGGTTGTTACTTCAATGATGAGTGACTGTTTCTCGTTCTTCTGACCACACGTGTTTCTTTTTGTCATTGTGCGACATCATGTGCTTTTTGTGGCTCTTGTGTCGTGCACGGTATGTGTTTGTCCGGGGAGGAGGGAGGTCCGGGGGGAAGAGGGGGGGGGGGCCTGGGAGTGGTGGCGGTGGGTGTTGTGGCCCTCATGGGTCTCCGAGCTGCATGATCATGGTCTCCATGGCATCTGTGGGTCTTCAGATGTGGCTCTTGGCTGGGCTCCCTTTCATGCTGCAGGTAGTCGTCCTGCTTAACACCAGCAAAAGGCAGGTGCTAATTCCCTGCTGCTACCGAGGCTTATCGCCTATTTTTGGTTCGCATCGCAGATCTGGCAGTTCGTTGTGAAAGTGGTGTAGTGGTGTTTTCGTGTGTTTTTGCACGGAAATGCCTACTCTGCATCTCATTAGGGTTAGTTGGTGGTGTCACCCGTCGGGGTAAAATTTGCGGCAGTTATCGCGGGTATACTGGCGATGTCTGCAGTTTGCACCCGCTTGTGAATGGGGCGTTAAATCTATCTCCACTTTTGATGCGTTAAGGTGGCGATAACTCAGCGATAAGTCCTTGTGAATATACCCCCAAGTCTTTAGTAATGGACCTCAATGGGGCCCAGTCTTCTAGATACAGTGATTTTAAGTTCCAGGAACTAAGGACCCAGTGTACGTCTATGAAGTTAAAGACAGGTGTCATGTCCTTTAGGATAGTCCTGTCATGTATACCCCATTTTACATACATTGTCCCATCCACACGACGATAACGATTCTAAACAGGTGACCTTTTACCTAGTAGCCTGCTCCTGTCTCTTCGACACCAGGCTCTAGGTACTCTATCATAATCCCTGTACCTGACGTACATAAACATGTCTCAGGCACGGTATAATTATTCTGTGTAAGGGTCACTTCTTTTTTCATCCTTGGCCAACAGCCAGCTGTGCATGATCACATTTGTTTGAAAAAACATTTATGGTTGTCTTCAAAACATTGATTCTAGAAGAAACCCTGGAGTGACCACTGCAGTATAAAAGACACTTATTCCCCCTACAAATCAGAGGGAAGAATTCCTTAGAAGCTGACACGGTGTCCTGCATGCTGAATCTTCGACATGCAGCAGTCTGACATCCCATGCGGGGTGTCATCCTCGAAGCAGAGATGGGGTCCTTCATTCTCAACCATCAGGTGAGGGGGCTGGTTCTTCCCTAGGGGTTTCTCGGCTGCCCATACATACATATAAGCATATACATGCTACACATACAGATCTAGGCTAGGTACATTTAGGCAAAATTACTTAGGGTGCGCATTTTAGGAATTTGCAAGTGCTACTGTTTTTATATGAACTGCTTATGTTCATCTTATTAGCACTATGGTAGAAATGTATCTACTATATTGGTACTAGCAATCTCTTTTGTATGCATCTGTCTCCTTATTGTCGCAGCACATATGTTTTACATAAGATTGTCACTGGACCAATAAATACTTATTGAAACATCCTAATCGCCATCCTCTGTATTTTCTGAGAGTAAGCAAGCACAAGTGCCTGAGCGAAATGTACTGTACTGTTTGACACGATCCCTGAGGAATCAGGGTTGTCCTGTTCAGTGGTTTCCAGAAACTACCTACACCACTGTAAGATACAGGGGGTGGGGGGGGGGGTTTAGTGGCACTGTAGAGCTAGCTGGTCTAACGGCTGACATATCCTGTGGGGGTGTCCGAAAGCGGTTGGGACACCAAGCCCTCAGTTTAGGTCATCCAAAACGCGCATGTCCTGGGGATTCCTAGGAACTACACAACATGGCGCCACCAACATTGGCTTGGTTGTTATATTAACAGTGAAAATCTGAGTAGATCAGTCGTACTTTCTCAGAAAGCCCTACTCACACTTTTCAGAGACGTCTGAAGTGGGAAGGGAAATCCGCCTCAGCTGAGCAAATACACTCTGTGTATTGGCTGAAGGTTTAACAAGCTTGTGAGGATAAAAGGTTCCCTACATTGTGCAAAACCCTAGCTCTTAACTTTTTCTCTTTTTTAAAAATGACTAACCCCGCGAGTAGCTCGGGGGAAGAAGAATTTGCAAACGCTCTTAACATCACAGAGAATTGCAGACATGCAGTAACTATAAAGCTGTTAGAACACGGTGTACCCCCAACAAGTGGCTGGGTTACCTTTGTGATTGAGGCACACGAGGTGTTTGGATCAGAGGTATTCTTTTCTTTGGTTCAGTTCCCACCTGCAAATCCAGTGACTAAATTATTCCACACATACATTGTAGTTGAACCACAGGAAGAACACATTCCATACGAAGACATTGAAGTCCTGTTAACTTACCAGCAACACAAAAACTGGTTTAAAGGCGCGCTCCCACACACATCTGTCATAAGACTCGGTCTGCTCAACATAGAAGGAGCGACCTGGCTGGTCTTAGTGTATCTATCTCTGGATGTGGAGTGTATGTCGCTACCCATGGATGAAGTCCATAAAATATACAAAGACATAGTCAGGCTATACAAACGCATTGTCCAGTTTGTCATGTGAACATTGACTGTCCAACCTGCGAGAAATGCTCCAGCTGGTCCACATCAGACCACACCTACAATTAACCCACAGACACTGAAATTCTGTTCTGGATTAAACAAAAAATAGCACAGCTGGAAGCAGGATTTCTCCATACGGGTCTGCAGGAAAAACATAGAATTCCCTCAATCGAGGCTTGTACCACTTGGGGAACAATCTTTGCTGCCGTCTACGTCAGAGTACACGGTACCCTTCCTTAGCAGTTGTTCCTGATGTATTGAAATAGATACATTTTGAGTACGGGGCAGGAGCTGCCCTGGACTTGGGGATGAAGCTGATGGGTAATTTTGCCCAAGTCTTTGCAATCATCCTGAGCAACATAAAGGGGGAGGCAGCAGCAGTGGCCATACACAGCCGTCTAAGGGAAACAGCTCCTATCAATAGGAAGCGAGAATTACCAAACATTATCGAAGAAACCTATGCTGCATTAGGTAGAAATAATTTGGGAACCAAAGCCGTGAAGCTACAAATGGCGGGTAGTCCCGACAAGGACAACTCGCAGCAAGCACCCCCTTCTTCCAAAAAACAGTGGGATATCAAACAATCCAAAAATAACAACACAGAACATAATTCACGATCAAGGGGTGGGTCTCCCCAACAGGAGCCCTCTGAAAATAGGAAACACCTGAGAAATCGTGATAACATTAGGAAACCTGATAGGTATCAGGACTCTGATACACGTTCCATCCAGGGTTCATCAAAAAACTCGGAGAGGGACGGGTGCTCAGAACAAAAGACTGAAGATCGACCAAAGACAAAAAGGGAAACACATCGTACTTCAGATTATATTATCAAACAGGAAGAGCAACCTAAAAAGAAACCTCAATTCAAAAAGAAGAAAGTAGCTGGCTTAAAAATTAGACATGCCCAGGTTACTGAGGACTCAGCTTCTTAACGGGGAATGGGGTCTGACGATGCTAGACAGCTTGGCAGAAGTAACAATAGCTCGCCAGAACCTGAAGGATTATCTGGTGACAGCAGTATTGAATAAACACATCGCGGTGGAAACACCTGATACCAGAGTTAGTGTCCCGCATAGACTGTACGAAATTACACTCCAAATAGAGGGGGACATCTCAAGAAAGGTTAAAGGTCTCTTTTGGGAGAACTTAACATATGGATATGACATACTGCTAGCAGAAAAAGATTGGCCGCCTGATGTGTGATGGATTGCTGTAAGCGGATCCTCAATAATAGGCACAACTCTTTGTGGGTTTAGTGAGGGTTTTATTGTGCTCAATACACGCTTCTTTCGGGTAGCCACGATAGAGGCAACAGTCTAGCAGTGTCCGTGCAGGCGTAGGTGTCCCGCTGGTATGTTCTCTTCCGCTGCGCGTCTTCAAGGCGTCGTCCTGGTCACGGGTCGCGGTCTCCGTCGTGGAGGTGCTCGAGGAGAGAAGGGAAAGGGGTAAAACTGGTGAGAGTCCGATCTCCTGCAATACCACGGGGAGGGGTAGTGAGGGAACACCAACACTCTCGTGACGATCGTGCGAAGTGGGGACCGTGATAGTGTGGGATTAGGGAGTGGAATTACTCAAACTGAGGCAAGGGGGCGGTTTACCCCTACTCGTCCGGTTTCTCCCTCCGCTCGACCCAGCCCGTGAAGCGTTTGCGTACCTGTTCTAGCCACGCTCCTCCAGGAGCGTGGCTGGGCGAAGCGTGATCCTCGCAGCCCCTCTGCTCTGTCGACGTCTTCGGTTCCTCTACGTCCTCTCCTCCGCCAGATAACAATCGCGCTCCTCTCCTTTCTCAGTCTCCTCTTTCTTCCAACCGCTCTCCTGCTTTCTTCCACCTACGCTCTCCTCGCTCCTCTAGACCTCCGGCGGTGTAGCACACACTCTTCCGGGTTCCGTCCTCACTTATTTGAGCGCTGTTCCCTACGTCACAAAAGGGGGCAGAGCCATACTCCCGGCCTCTCCAGTTAAAGGCACAGTCTCCCACTCCGGAAACCTCATACTCCTCTGGGTATGTCGGTCTCCATTCCTCGTGCTGTGTGGAAAGAAAAGGTGATTGGTCATCCTGTACCTCCCACCAGTCAGATGTTCGTGTCAAAACCTCCCCGGGGACATCGACCTTGCGACAATTGCCCAAAAGGGGAAAGTGTAATTTTGCCTGCTTTCTCCGACCTCGCTCCAGAATCTTTAAAACATTCATACGCGCAGGAGTGGGCGCTAGCTCTAGCTCCGGCATTATACAGCAACCATGTAGGATGGGACGTGGATACCCACCACGAAATCCCATTAAAATCTACTCCAAATCCACAGAGACAGTACCCTATAAAAAATCATGCAAAAAGACAGGTCAAAAATATTCTACAGCAAATTGAATACCAAGGTGAGATTGAAACCTGCACCTCCCCAATGAACAATCCTTTGTTTCCAGTAATGAAACCTGACAACCCGTATCGTCTAGTTTTAGATTACAGACATTTAAACACATGCACACAAACATTTGCAGTTCAAAATGCACATAGTGCCGCATATTGAATAACATTGTGCGGAAGAAATACAAAACAACATTAGATATCTCGAATGGATTCTTCTGCCAAAATATAGTTCCAGAAAGCCGATATTTGACAGCATTTTCTGTTCTCGGCACTCAGCGTCACTTCCGTTGTTTGCCCCAAGGGTATAAGAACAGCCCCGGGGCTATTCTCGGCAAGAGTGTCAGAATATTACAAACTTGCGATGAGGAGGCAGTGTCCTATGTAGATGACATCTATCTGACGGACGATGAATTACTTGAACACTTGAGCAGGGTGAACAACATAATTGTGGGATTCGCCAATGTGGGCTACAAATTTAATTTCAAGAAATCAAAAATTTACCATCTCAATGTCCTATTTTTGGGATATGAGCTATCAAGTGAAGGCAAGAGCCTGGCATCCAACTTTTTGAAAAAGTGCGCGCTGCTCCAACCTCCAAAGACTCTCAAAGGTTTGCAATCCATATTAGGATTTCTAAATTTTGGCAGAACATACATTCTAGATTACGCAGAAAAAGTAAAACCTTTCTACGACTTAATCAGACCTGATTTCACAGCACATCAGTGGACACAGGAACATACAGATATACTACGTTCAGTTCAGTCTGACATGATAGCATCTAAACATTTGCAGACATGTGTAAATGATACAAATTTGGTGATCTGGGTGGTCCCGGGTTTATCAGGATATACTTACATCACTTTCAATGAAGGTGAGAAAGCCCCAATTGCATACAAATCACATTTATACACAAATGCTGAAATGCGATTTGCGGCAACTGAAAAAATATTGACTGCAGTACAGACTGCTGTAGTGAGAGAAAGAGCACTAACACAGGGGAAACACATTATTGTTGTAACCCCGGTACCAACTTTAGAAGCGGTTACCAAAGAGAGCATTCCAAATGCAAAAGCACTGCATCCGAGATGGATTCAATGGGCTAATTCTCTCACTGCAACAGATGTAATTACAAATATGATCCTACATTAAAAACACAAGCGTTCCTGCAGTATGAACAAGAATACCCTCTCCCGAGTGAAATCTTGCCTCTAGAAAAATATGAATACATCATTTATACTGACGGTTCTGCTCAGCCTGCCATAGGAAGTAAACAACAGCATGTGCTATAGTGAAGGGTCGTATGCGGGATGGTAAGTTTCATCCCAGCAATATGACTACACAATCGCTAGGAGATTGTACCGCGCAGCTGGCAGAGCTGAAAGCCCTGATACTAGCACTACAGTATACGGATCGGGAATTCCCCTCACTGATAGTGTGCGATTCGTTTTACTGTGTGCAGTCCTATAATGAATATCTTCATTACTGGGGCCAGAATGGGTTTAGAGATTCCAAGGGTTGCACAATTAAGCATAAATTGTTAAGGGAACAAGTGGCAAAGCTGAAAGCATGCCTGCCAAGGGCTCAAGTTATTCACACCTTGAGTCATCAGCGTGTTGACATACACTGTGAAGGGAATTCACTGGCTGATGAAGCCGCCAAGGTGACGGTGCGAACTGCTGCTGTTGCTGCAATCACTCGTTCTAGCTCGAGGATAGACGGAGACATATTGATAGCTGTCAACGCCTCAAAGAACAGCTCTGCCATTCTGAATGGTTTTCCACTCAAATACTCCTATAAATTAGATATGCAAAACACAGCGTATGTTCAAATTCCAGGAGTGGGGGTGTGAGAAGTTGGCCTGGTATATGCTGTCCACTAATTAAAGTGGGCACCGTGCATCAGTCCAAACAACCCTTATGATGATTTAAGAGGTCAAAGATAACCTTAGACGCTATCCAATTGGTAGCTGTGAAGAGCAGCCTTCAGGCTTAGTCTTGAAGGAATGTTAAGCAGCTTGTTTTACCAGAATGCAACCTTCTAGTATTGATTAAATGAAAGGAGAACCACACAGTAGTTATAAAAATATGTATTTATTGATATAACACTATCTAGTATGACCCAGTATCTCCTACACGGAGATAATCACATAGCACACAATACGGAAGCACAGAAATGACAGTAAATAGCACTATTACACAGTGGGCCCCAGGGGGGACCACACTATATACTAAATAAGTGGTATAAGAACCACGACTCGAGTCAAGACAGTGTTGAGAGGACGTAGAATGGCTGGGACCCCAAGGAACCACCCAAGGTGAGTAGATAGGGACCCCACAGAGGACGGGTGCAGTGTGGGAACACGACCGCGTGCTCCGTACATTTCTATGGGAAAGTCGCGGTTGAAGTTTTAGAGTTTAAGGACCCTTCTCAGTGGACTTCGAAGAAACCCCGTGGAAGCTAGGAGGTTGGAGAGCCACCCCACCCGTGGATACCAAGGTACCTAAGTATCTTGTTGCCTAAAAGAAGCAGGGCGTATCGCTGACATCAAGGATCGTTTACCGGAATCAAACGGAGACATGAAGCTTCAGATAGTGGCGCAATGACCAGTTTCTATCGTGTTTACACTCAAGTACAAAACGAGTACATAGATTCCTCTGTGGGAGGACTCATACTTCCTGTCTGAATTTCAGAGTACTTAATTGACTTGCATTCACCATGGAGTTTGTCATATGTCCATATCAACTAATATAGCTACCTGTAGGAGCAACCGGTTCCCCTTTAACAAATTTTTTGGCATCTTCTTAGGCAATTGTTAACGACAGCTTATCGCCATTCAAGTTTTCATCAATTTGATTGTCTTGCAATGGACGGTTCCCTGATGAAGGCAGTAGTGCCGAAACGCGCGTAGTTTTCATCTACCGCTTGCCATCATCAAGTCTTCATCCATTGCCTGTTCTATTTAATTTGTCCAAGATTTTGGATTATGATCATGGAACGTTTAATGAGATAATTTAAAAAGATTTTCTCATTTTATCATTCTATACTATGTACTTTAATATTGATGCTGTTGTCATTTTATGCGAATTTAATTACCATTTTGCAAAAAAACAATTTAATCGAATGAACAAAAAAGAATTTTTAATAATTGAAATAAATACAATTATATATCTTTTCTATACAAAGTGTTTATTATTTTTTGTATGTTGTGAAGTGTGGTTATTATTTTATTGCACCTAGAATATGCTATGTGGTTAAATAGAAGCTTGCTATTGGTCGCTTTATAAATTAGTTTTGTCCCTGCGCATAGCAAGCACATTGTCTTGGTAGGGGTCCCCTTTTTTCTAATAGCCTAAGTTACCTATCCCAGGTAAGCCGGGTGCATAGGTCTGAAGTGGCGTCGGAAACCGCAGTCGAACCCAATGGAGGACTACAAAGAAGAGCCACTGCTGGAAGGAAGAAAAGTGTCAGTTGGAATCCAAAGGTGGATTCTTGTCGAGAAGTACCTGAAAGCAGAGGGGACAGAGTCTGGGTCACTTGGGAGTGACCAGGGGCTCGGTAGACTAATGTCCACCGATGTCGGATGCTTCAGGTTGGTTGATGGAGTCCTTGACTCTGCAGCTACGGGGACCAGGAGACGTCGATGACGACCAGGAGCCCGATGCGAGCTGTCCCACGAAGGATGCCGAGTGCTGAGGGGTCAGTGTCCGTGGGGTGCACCAACAAGCCTTGGCAGCGGCAACCCACGCAGAAAGTTAAGGATGTGTACGGTTCGGACCAGCAAGGTCCAGGAGACTCACTAAACATAGGGGAGTCAGGGCGAGCCTGGAGCAACCAGGGGAGCCCAAGAAAAGGAGAGTTGACCCTCAAGAGGACCCTCCGGCCGGAGGCACAGGAGTCGCAAGAGGACCTCGAGCGATTTCACCAAACAGCCCACGGAGCACTCAGTGCGAGGAGGTCGAAGTTCTTTGTAGGAAATGGTGCCAGAGGTTGGGGCTACTCTGAGCCCAATGCACTTGTTCGGAAATGCCAACAAGCATATGCACTTGCAAATGTACGCGGTGCACAGGGTTTTGGGTATTGCAGCTCCCACGAGGGATTCTGACCTCAAGCTTGGTGAGAGGGCAGCTCGGACCTCGAGGGACGTAGAAACCCACCTCCTGAAGCCTGAGGAGTCCATAGGAGCTCAGGATCAGCAGTGTTGCGGTGCCTGCGAATGCAGGGGAGTGACTCCTTCACTCCAAAGGAGATATCTTCGGTTGTCCTTGATGCTCCATAGGTCCTGCACGGATCCTGCATGGTGCACGGGCACAGACGATGCTTCAGACTGAGAGGGAGAAGAAGTTGGGCCCAAGCGAAGTCCAGAGTGTCCAGACGGTCGAAGTTCAGTGGTTTCTGGTTCAGAATCTTGTCCACGTCGAATCTAAGGTGCTACAGCCAGGTAAGCCCTTAAGTACTCAAGGAAGAGGGTTGGCAAGATTCAGGGGACCCTCCCAGGGGAGGGTCTGGACAGTGGGGAGGTTACTCCCATGTCCTTTGTCCAGTTTCGTGCCAGAGCGGGAGCCAACGGCTCCCAGGACTGGTTTGAACTGGACTATGCACAGGGACACCAAATGTGCCCCTCATGCAGTCTTACAGTCGCTGGCAAGCGCACCCACCTAGCCCTAATACACTAAATCCTGTCTGGGAGGTGGTCACACCTCCCCGTGACAGGATGCCTATTGTTCTGCCTTCCCCTGCTCAAGCTTGGCTCAGCAGCAGGAGGGCAGAAATGTGTCTCTGGTCGGCAGCAACCATTTTGTGCTGTCCGGGACTAGAAGGCTGGTACCGGGAACACCAGGGACCCCACAAAGCTAGCTTCTGAGAGATGGAATCATACCTTCCACACCGGTTACCGGTGTGGGGGTATGATTCCAACATGTTTGACACCAAAAACAATAGGGTTTGTTTCAGCCATTTTAGAGTTGGTCATTACGCGGTCGCATAATGCCACTCAATATGTCATAAATGGCTGCTTCACTAACAACCCAGAAGAATGGACTCCGTAGGCTGCAGGGGTGTCCTGCTCATGCAGTGGCACCCTCTCACTTAGAACCAAGCACCCTGCCTTCAGGATTGTTAAGGCCTGCTATAGGGGTGACTTAAAGGTTTTAAGTGCAGTGACCCTTTAGATATAGTAAACCTATATCTTAAGTAAGTGGTGCATGCACCAACTTACACAGGCTGCAATGGCAGACCTGTAGTTCCATTTTGCATGGCCTCTCATGGGTGGCATAATACATGCTTCAGCCCATGGGAGGCTCCTGGGGTACCTATGCCCTGGGTACATGTGTACCATATACTAGGGACTGACAAGGGTACCTCAGTATCCAATCTGGAGTGTACCTAAGTACATGGCATAACAGCTTAAGGAGAAAGCAGATAGACTGTGGTCCTGAATAGCAGGATCCCAGTCAGACTAGTCAAAAACAGTATTGCATTCAGCAAAAAGTGGGGTAACCATAAGAAGCAGATCCTACTTTCCTACAGGGGGATAGAGTTATACCAAACCTGGATCACAGATCAGGTTTAATTCTAGCTGCACACAAGGGTTTGGGCTCAGCACACGCAGGAGTCACTGCTACAATTTCTTTACTAAAGCGGCGATACTGGTGGCCAGGTTTGTCTGAACAAACCAAGGGTTATGTCCTAAAGTGCGACATCTGTCAGCAGATGAAAGGTTCCACCGTAGCACGGCCACCACAAACACCATTGCTCATTTCAGACAGACCTCTCACATGTGTATTTAGATCACTGTTGCCCCCTAAATTCAGACAAGGCTTACAAGTATATCTTGGTGGCAGTAGATTCATGCTCTAGATTTCTATGGGTTTGGCCTCAGCGCTCGGCTGACACTTGAACTGTTATAATGGATTTGCGAGTCTTCATCGGGAAATACGCAATTGGCACGTTACATTCCGACCGTGGCCCTTCGTTTAGCTCTAGGGCTTAAAGGAAGCCACAGAAAGTAGGGGCGTGTCCTTGCGGTACTCCTCCCCCTACCATCCCGAGGGAAATTCGGTGGTGGAGAGGAAAAACCGGGACCTAAAGCAATCCTTAACAGCAAGGGTATTAGGTGCGGGCGGTAGTTGGGGCAATCACCTATATGGGGTCCAGAGGGCACTAAACAATATGCCAAGAAAATCCTTGGGAGGACATACCCCCTGTGAGATTTTGTTTGGGACAAGAATGTGGGCACCAGACCTCGATTGTGCCAGCACAGTGGCGGATGTAAAACCATTTGAATTGAATGATCGTTTGGCTGTTTTACAGGAACTCAATGAATTCCGGGCATTAGAAAGCAATGTCCAAGTAAAACGCACCGTCACTGGGGAAGTGAAGCCGGTTCCAGCAAGACCTGCCTGGGTCCCAAAGGTTGGGGACCTGGTCAGAGAAAAGATTGTGGACAAGAAGGAGTTTTGGCCATCCTACAGAACACCTGTACCTGTCCTGGTGGTTCAAGCAACAAGAACAGTACTTCTTCGGCCTCTTGCCGGCAAAAAAGAAAACAAATTTGT
This sequence comes from Calotriton arnoldi, assembly GCA_963921515.1. Classification (NCBI taxonomy): domain Eukaryota; kingdom Metazoa; phylum Chordata; class Amphibia; order Caudata; family Salamandridae; genus Calotriton; species Calotriton arnoldi. The sequence continues at coordinate 87,956 of CAWUFW010002470.1, read as the reverse complement.
CTCCATTGATCTGATCAAACCACACTATGTGGCCGATTCTCAACAGCAGGCCGCGTGTAATCCTGAGTAGCTCCAGATCTCCCCTCACTACTATACAGGAAGTTCAGATGGAAAGACTAATAACGTTTCAAGACTCCTCTGCGCAGGATGCAGGAGTAGCAAATAACGGAGTACGAATTACAACTGTTGAAACTGAACAACATTCAAGTAAAAATTAAAAACAAATTGCAATTCGGCCCAATAATGAACTTTACATCAATGTGCCTTTACAAGAAGCAACTGCCAGTTCTACAAACACTGCTGAGCTTCCAAAGATAGATCGAACTGCGTCTGGCTACATCATCAACTTCGATGACTTTTCTTCAGATCCAAGTGAACCTGAGCAAACGCCAATCATTTCCAAAAAAGAAAAACTCCGACAATTCTATCACTGGCTGAAAAAGACTTACTTTGTTTCCTCTTGGTTGCATCTTTGGTTTGCATTAGGGATCCTGTTCCTGTTAATTTGGATTGGTATAGGAACTGTGTTTTTCTTACTACTGAATGGACATTACCTCCCACAACGCTCTGCAGTACAACCTGTGAACTTGGTCTTGAAACCTCATACGTCATCACACCGTGAACAGAGAGACTTGTGCCTAGTGAACATTACAGCAGTTCCAGTACCGGATGGTATATTTTGGGATAGAGTTTCATATGATGTATTTGGTCCTACTGAACATTTGAAAATTCCACACGTATTTAAAATTTCAATGAATGATTTCATTACCCCGAGTACACTCTGATGATTGGGACAATGAGACTGTAAATACTATGCTCTCAGATTTAGAACAATCTGCTGCATTTTCTTACAGGGAATTGTACGACGATACACCTGACTTCGACAGTATGTATTGTTACCAGCATTATGGTCATCACTTTTTGCTCAAAGCTAATGTCCCACGAACTGTTAACACTTACCATCAATGGGAACATTGCCCGACACCACCGAAAGGTAGTTCTGCCACATTCGCACAGATATTTGCATATTTTTCAGGGTTCAATACATCAGACCCAATGTCATATTACCATAAGTTAGTACAGACGAATGCAACTGCGAAGAAAATTATGCTGACAAACACCAAGCTCATATATTCAGCACCTTTTATCTCCCAACTGTCTTTACAAGGTTTCGACTATTGCAGGGACACGATAGACACAAAATCCATATGGGGGACAAAAGAATGGCAGGTTCAGGGAACAGAGGCTTTACTTAGAGCTTGCCTCATACCATTACAGATAATATTCCTGAACAGAACAGTGCAACAGACTACCTGCTACAGGTTTGCAAAAATAAAAGACCTGAAAACACCACACATCCCCTTACCCACACCTATTGAAGGTTTATTAAATGACACACTGATAAGTGAGGAAATGATGGGTGCAATAATACAGAATGGTGCATACAATTCATCAGCTCTTGTTTGGAAGGGTTGGTTGGTTTGGCCTATCGACACAAATAGGTGTCAGTCAAGATTCAGGGGTACCACCGGAGGGTTTAGTATCCACAGGCCTGACCCACGCTATGTACAAACAGACGACCCAGGTTTAGTGACTACTTATAGTGTTGGGAAGTTGTGCCTAAAATGGCTTAAAACCTCAACAATACAACAGGTGAAACAACACTTGTCCCTTCTAGCAGACAACATGGATTTTCGGAATTTGTTGCTAGGTCACAAGAAACCGCGTAAGAAACGCTTCTTATATGCAATCTACAATGAACTGTGGAAGGTCTCTCAACAGGATGCTGATGAGAGATTACATGAGATTGATAGGATTAACCTAGAAAAGTCCTTGGCTGTGGTAGAAAATGGTATGACCACACTTTCTTCACGTATTTATTCACTGGACAACATTGTGTCCTCCGCAATCGACATAATGGAACAAGATTTGTCTATTCTACAACATGGGCAATCCCAATTGCGCTCCATTGTGCTTTTAAGCTGGACGCTACAATAATTGCGTTCTGGCCACATGCCATGGCGGTACATTAACGGCTCAAATCTGTTCTCGGCTTATAATCTGACCGACAGACAGTTGATCATAGCATGCAGAGATGCAAAGTACACCATGCTGCTCATTGAAAAATTAGAGAAGTTACCTTTTACAGTAGCAGTCACCGTCTACAGAATGGTTAATTCATGGCTATATCACTCTGCCAATCACGACATTCCAGTTCCAATACTGCCGTAGATGCATCCAAGCAGGCAGGTATGAAGCGTTGGGTGAAGGGTACATACAGGAAACTTGGGACTTACCGTATAGATATAGGTGCAGAAATAAGGACACTGAAGTTTTCTTAAGTGATACAGACTGTGAGAAGGCTTTAAGTGGGTCTTTAGTGTGCAAAGAGGTGTCGCTTCATGGAGCATGTAATACGTCAAAAGCGAACTTATCTTGCTACTTGAAAGACTACCCGGCTGCAGTGATTCATCCAGTTTTCTAGTTACTTTCGAATGGGAGTTATTTAATGCCGAATAATCAAGGCTGTTGCGGGATGGCGCCAGGCATTGCATATCTAGTCACAGTAAACCTCAGGGTTGTTTGTTGTACGCAAGCAGTTAGGGAGGCACCACTGTGGCCTTCATTGAATGTTTCCAGCATAAGGTTTGACTCGCAGAGCAGACTGAAAGCCATGTTGTTTCAACAAAATGTGGTCTTAACTTCAGCCCGAGAGACTTTTGATCTCCAGGTTGCAATGTCTACGGGAGAGATACAGGCCCTGGTCCGTATGAACCTCCCGATCCATATCGGAGAAATGGTTCATCGTATCTTTAACATGTCTGATACGAGTGGGATCGTACACTTATTTAAGCGACTTGGATCAGGTCTCTTAACCACCTTTCAGACCATCTTCGGAGTAATTCCAGCTTTCATACACTCCGTACTTGGAAGCTTTTTTGGAGGGCTTCCTTTGGTCCTGCTATCGGTAGCGGGCATCCTAATTTTAATCCTATTCCTTCGCAATGGATGTCTCAATCCCTCAAGGCATGGAGAGAACACTGCTGGAACAACGTTGTCGTGAGCATATGGTGTTCTAACTGGGTACGCCTCGGCATCGAGAGCTGAGTGAGCATTGGATCCTACAATACAGTGCAGAGAACACACACCCCTTTGCCCAAGTTTTACTTAAATTGGTGCGAATACGTCACCGATAAAGAGAACTAGGTCCAACAAACACACTGTCATCCCATATGTGATACGTACACATAAATTGGAAAAATATACATTTCTTTATTATTATTATTTAGTCCATATGGTACAGAAAAAGATCATTAGGTAAAATCTCAAAAGGTTAATATCAATGAATATCATGAGTCACACACATTCATTCTGTCTAACCATCACACAACCACATACTCATACATACTCAAACCATTCAACACATACAAAATCATTAAATAACAGTGAAAATAGTCCAAAATCACCAAAAAGTCTTCCCCAAGGTCAAATCACACCAAATGCAATGCAGTAATAACATAGACAATTGTATATCGGGAGTGTACAGTTGTTCACTCCTCGTGCAGTTCAGTAACACAATTTTTTCCCCCAGAGGGAGATAGAAATGGGGGAGACACAAGGCTCCAGCGCCGACGCGCGTTTCGGTGTCTGACCCTAGTCTGGGTCACACCTTCATCAGGACGAAGCCAAACAGGGTGGGACTCATGAAGACAGAAACCTGGAAAAAAATGACACACATATATATATACATATAGCACTGTATAAAAATAATAATACTCAAAAAGGGTTGTCAATGTGGAAATCATCCCCTTTATATTATCACACTAGAAGGGAGACAGTGTTTGTAGCGACCAAAACGGGGATATTCTTAATTTAATAAAATACATAGATGTTGAGAGGGTTGTGCACGAGGAAAAGGAGTAACAAGAACGGGTACGTGCCATGAGAGAACAAATAATGTGATCAGGAATACTACAGATCAAAGGGATAGACCAACTACCACACATAGTGAAGAGAAAGGGAGTTTGTTTGGACACCTGAGTGTACATCAACAACAAAAAAGTGTATTAGGAAAACTGATGTTCCTAAGCAAGAGATTGAAAGACGTATAGAGTAAGAAATTCAATACCTGATGATTAACATACGGCCTTGATCGTGGGATTGGGTATAAAGATACAAGCAGCAGTGGAGAGCACCTGGCAAATAACCTGAAGCGAGGGAATTAATGTGGTATTTTAATACTAGAAGAGCTAGTATATGGTGGTAACATGCTAGCAGAAATTTAGAGATGGATCGGCTTACCCAATATAATAAATATGGGTGCAAGTAGATGCGAACTCATAGGGAATTTGCACAGAAAAGATGGAATAGACGGTATCCTCAGTAGTGCGCGCCACGATGTTCAAAACCCATTTAGGGTGGCATCGCCATGAAGGCCACAGAGTGTGGTAGGTCTATGGCAAATAAACATCAGGTACTTGGAAACCTGGCGAGGAAAAAAAACAGAAAAATACTCAACACTGTAACCGTACACTCTACAGGACTGAAGACTGCGCAATCACTAAAGAAAACCCGATCAGAGGGCAATGAGGCAATATAGGGAAAACTAAATCACGAGCAGCGCATGGGGCTTTATTGGAAAGCAGAATAAGCGAGCCGAAAAACCCATTATTAATGTGCTAAAAGGGACAAATGTCTAAGCGCCACATCTTACAGGTAGATATTCAGGTTACGTGGGAGAATGCATATAGCATGGATGGCATGTCGAAAACTACTATGCGCAAATCCAAGAATCCGATAATATCGGAAGAGGCCGCTGACATGAACGGAAACATAATAAAATCAGGTGGGAACCCGAGAAGGACAGAGAATCAGAATCGCTGGGCACATAAAGAAAAAGACATAAAGATCAAGGCGGCGTTGGCCGGGAATATCGGCTATGTAACAGGCTGAGGAAAGTCCATCCGCAAGCTTACCTCCAGTAGACAAAAAGTCCTGAATGTACAGATAGGGGTCCGGATGTCGTGGAATCCTCACGCCCGTAATAACTGGTGGATAAAGAATGCTAGAGCGCGTCCAGCTGGTGGTTATAAATACACCTCAACGCGCGAAAATGCCCGAAACCGGAAGGCACGGGGTGGACAGAGACGTCCTTCTCTGAGAAAACAGGACATGGAGATAGGACTACTCAGTCAGCTGAAAAGACTGAAAGGGTGGGCGCCATCTTGGAAACGCGAATATGCAGGGTGTAGCAGATACTGTCCCCAACTAATCTGCAGGGATCAAGATGAGGGATTGAAAGCCAGTTGGTCTAATATGACACCTCATGGCATAAAGGATAAATGACAGCCCAGTGGGGTCCTGAATAAGGAACCCCAATTAATATGCCATTTAAGGAACTGGCTGCCTTAGATAATGAAAAGCCAAATGAGTAATGGACTAAAATTCCGGACGGCGTCAGTGGGACAGTTGGTCTGCAGGGAGGAACTCCTTAGGGAAGGGGGGGAAGGGCGGGGGAGAGCGGAGAAGGGTTAAGGGGGGGAGAGAGGGCTCCTAGACAAAAAAGTGGGACTCTTAGAGATGGAGAGAACAAATAGTCAAAGAAATTATAACATGGCATTCTCCCAAGGAAGATTTTCATTGAGTCCCTTGTCTTTCGATTTAAGTGTGAAAATCCAAAAGACCTCTCTCTTTCTTGCGTATGGCAGTAACATCCTTGCCAGCTTGAGATTGGACTTTTTCCAAAATGGACCATCTGAGGTCACTTTCAACATGAGCTGCCTCAATCCAGTGGTTGACCAAGGGGGCGGCGCGCTTCATGCACCTAATGTTGGTCTCCGATTCTAAGTCTGCATTCCCTGCCTGTTTCACCTACGTAGGCCAAATTGCAGGGACATAAGATGATATACACGATATTAGACGTGCGGCAGTTTGTCATTTCCGAAAGAAAGACCGTCCGGTCGTTGATTCGGATGTTGTCACTGACAATGGCGTTGGGACAGGCTTGGCATGATCCACACCGGTGGTTACCTATAATGGGCTCTCCTCCTGTGATTGATTTCTGACAAAAGGAATCAAGTTCCCAGTTTTTTGCTCTAACAAGAAAGTTACTGAGGTATCTGAAAGAGACACGTTAGTGACAGATTCCTTACCTTAGAATATCCCCAGGCGTCAGGCTGGATCCGGAAAGTTTTTGCGTAGCAGTACCCTTGCGCGTCGGTAGGCGGCGCCGTGCGGCTCGGCGTCCGCTCGCCGGGCGCCGGGATCGCCGGATGACGTCGCGGCCAGTACTTAGACGCCGCCCTGCGCGCTGACGCCAGTTCTTCTTTTTCCGCGCCAGTAAGCGCAGATCCGGGAAGAGCAGTGCCCTAGTCATTTTTTGACTACGTTTTTTGGTGATTTTTCACTGTTTTTCTTAACGAGTCCCTCGACTCCGAAGGTGTCGGTAGGGATGCCCGGCTTCAAGCCATGCGACGCCTGTGGTCGGATGATGTCGATCACAGACCCGCATCAGGAATGTCTCTACTGCCTCGGCCGCGACCACGACACGAAGTCGTGCCCGACTGCCGGGCCTTGCATCCGAAGGCTTTGCGAGAGCGGTCTTGAAAGCTCCTCTAGGTCCGGCAGTCGGCTCCGCGCCACGCCAAGCCCCGGTCACGTGAGAGGTCGAGGGGCCGGTCGCAGAGTCCTAATCGGTCGTCGGGGTCCAAGTCTTCGCACTCCTCCGGTAAGTCGAAGCATAAGAAGTCGAAGAAGCGTCATCGCTCGACGACTTCCCCTCGCCGGTCTCGCGACTCGGCTGAGGGTCCTGTTGGCACCGTCCCCGCGGCTCCTGGAGTGCCTGTGGGGCCGCCGCCGCATTACCCCCCTTATCCGGGTTCGGTGGCGACTCCGGCCGAGATACAGGAGTTCCTGTCGGCCATGGCCCGCCTCTTCGGGCCTCAAGGTCCCCCCGGTGCGCCTTCGGGCCCTGATGGGGTTTCTCCGGCGTCGCCGGCGACTCCGGTCCCGGCGCCGCCTGTCACACCAGCCTCGGTCCCGGCCCCGGCCTCGACCCCGGCTCCGGTGCTGCCACAACCCTGATCGACGCCGGTTGACCTGACGACACCTCCACCGGCGCCGATCTCTCCGGTGCTGTTCCCGACACCGTCCGGGGCTCCGGGCGGCGTCGTTCCCTGGTTCTCTCCGGATCCGGACACGGCGAGGAGATGCCATTGCAAATTTATGACCTGGCGTACCTTGTGGTCAAAATTTGAATGCTTGGTGACACATACCAATTGATAAGTTTTCTCTGAGTTTTTGGGCACGAACATGGCTTCTCGGTTATAATATCTGGCTCTTTTTAAGGCATCTTTAATAAGTCTATCCGGATATCCTCTTAACAAAAGCTTCTGCCGTAGGGTATCTGCTTGTTTGAGAAAATCACCTATGTTGGTGGAGTTTCTTCGTATACGAAGGAACTGACTGAAGGGTATACCCTCCTTTTGGCATCGGGGATGGAAACTGCCGAATTGTAATAAGGTGTTTCTAGCCGTGGGTTTGGTATATAGTGTAACCTGGAGGTGGGCATCACAGTGTTCAACCCATACGTCTAGAAATTCCACCTTGTTGTTACTGGAATGGGTGGTAAATTTTAAATTGGGATCGGCAGCATTAATCCAGTGAGTGAACTCTTCAAGGGTCTTCTGGTTGCCCTGCCAGATGAAAAAGATGTCGTCGATAAATCGCGACCACATCCGGACGTTCTCAAAGAACGGAGCCATTTTGTTATATATGTTACGTGTCTCAAAATCCCCCATGTATAGACAAGCTATACTTGGGGCACAGGTGGCGCCCATACTCACGCCCTGGACTTGTTGGAAATAACTACAGTTGAATTCAAAATAATTCTCTCCAAGTGTGATGTCCAGACACTGTAGAATGAAAGAAGAGTTGGTAATCGTAGGGTCAGAATTAAGGATTTCCCCGAGCACTTTGGTGGCCTCCTTTTGGGGAATGTTGGTATACAAGGACTCCAGGTCCATTGTAACCAATAATTCACAGTTGTTATATGCGCAATTCTCAATTTTAGAAATGAAGTGGCCCGTATCCCTCACATATGAGGGCAGTCTACATACTAGGGGTTTGAGAAAACTGTCAATGTACTTAGATAGGGGCTCTGTAGCAGAACCGATGGTGGACACAATGGGTCTCAAAGGGGGATCTGTTGGCGGGGGCCAGGGTGGGCTCCTGGCCCCCCCACGGGGAATAGCTCACGGGGAGCGCGACGGCGCTCCCGACTTTGCTTCGGGGCCCGGGATGGGCCCCGGGCCCCCAGGCTCATTTTCACGGGGGCGCGACGGCGCTCCCCCGCCTTCCGTTGCTTTGCCGGGGGCCAGGGTGGGCTCCTGGCACCCCGGAGGGCACATCTCCGCGGGAGCGCGACGGCGCTCCCCGGCTTTGCTTCGGGGCCCGGGATGGGCTCCCGGGCCCCCAACCTCCCTTCGTGGGGGGTCAGGTCGCTCACCTTCTGGGGGCCATAGCTCGGCCCCTGGGGACCGATCTGCCCCATTTTCGTGTCCTTACGCTCCTGGCGGCCAGCCCCAGCCACTGGGAACACTCTCCTTCGCCCTCGGGGTCTCTGAGAGGGGGGGATTCGGCAGGGAGCTGTCTTCACTGGCTCCCTGCGCCCAGCCTTCGCCGGTCTCTCCTCCTGGGCCTCTCTTCTCCTGCGCAGAGGCCTCTGCTTCTGCGCACTGGTCCTGGGCTCTTCTTCTGGTGCTGGCAGGGCCCTGGGGGACAGTCAGGGGTTCCTCCTTCCAACTGCCCATTGCCAGGCTCCAGCACCTTCCGCCTCCGCAGACCACACCCAAGAGAGAGCTTCCCTTCCTGTGCAAACACTTTTTAAAAGTTGAGTAGGGGGCTGGCAGGAAGTCTCTGTTTGTCCTATCAAACAGCGACACATCACTTCCCTGCCCCCTCCTCCTGGTCCAGCCTCTGGGCTTGTTCAAAATGGCGTTGTCCAGGGTCTCTGGCCACATGGTCTCTGAAACAAGACCCTTTCCCCAGGGCTGCCTTCACCTTGGTTCAGCTTGGTGCCTGGCACCCAGCGACTGCTGCTGATGGATTAGCCTGTAGCTCCACCTATCTCCTCTCCTTGGAGGGAAGATCTTTGCTCTGGGAAGAAGGGTCATTAATCTAACCTGCCAGGGCCAGACCCCAGCCAGGGACTCAGAGAAATATGACATTCCTGGATGACCCAAAAGCAGTACAAACATGACTTTGGACTCTGCAGAATACTTCTTTTCACATCCGCTACCGTGGACTTTAGTGCGTGTCTGGAATCTGTAGGCCTTATGGAAGTTAATCTAACACATGGGCTCCACATTCCCATAGGGGAATAATGAAGTGAAAAACACAGTAAAGCACACTGACTTTCCCTGGCATGTTCCTTCCTAGTGTATAAGGCCTATTCCGTGTCACCACCCAATTCTGCATAAGTCCTGCCACACCATTCACTTCGTAGCTGCTCCCGGACTGCGCACGCCAAGAATCTCCCCTGCGCAGCCCCTACACGTGTGCACACGCATGTACACAGGTGTCTGCATGTAACCAGCCTGGTGCCCCTTACTCCAGCTGCTGCGCAGCGGCCTAGTCAAGCTAGGGGGACACCAGTAAAAATCCACATGCAGTCTCTTCCATCTTCAGTTCACTGTGGATGAGTCCCAATTTACGAGGCTCTCCCACAGTAAAAGCTCAACAATTAGGTGCTCAAAAAGCAAAAAATCCGGGCGGCCCATAGTGTCAGAACCACCTTCTAACAATGACACTACTAGAGTGTGTGAGGGTTATATAACAAAAAGGATTTGCTTCCTTTCCCTCTAATAAGTGGCTGATACCCGGTGGGTTTCTCCCCCTTTTTCCCCCAACCGTTTTGTTTGATTTGTGTGGGGTACTTACAGTGACATTGAGTTTGTTTTGGAAGGACGTATCCCCACCAGGAACCCCTCTCCGCCCCTCTGGCTCTGGAGAAGTTTCTTCTCTTAGTAGCTATAGTTTATAAGCAACAGCCAGCTGTGCATGATCGCATTTGTTTGAAAAAACATTTATGGTTGTTTTAAAAACATATCGATTCTAGAAGATACCCTGGAGTGACCACTCTAGTATAAAAGACCCTTATTCCCCCCTACAAATCAGAGGAGCATTCCTTCCAAGCTGACACGGGGTCCTGCATGCTGAATCTTCGACACGCAGCGGTCTGAAATCCCTTGCGGATTGTCATCCTTGAAGCGGAGACGGGGTCCTTCATTCTCAACCATCAGGTGAGGAGGCTGGTTCTTTCCTAGGGGTTTCTTGGCTGCCCATACATAAATATACGCATATACATGCTACACATACAGATCTAGGCTAGGTACATTTAGGCAAAATTACTTGGGGCGCGCATTTTAGGAATATGCAAGTGCTACTGTTTTAATCTGAACTGCTTAAGTTCATCTTGTTAGCACTATGGTAGAAATGTATCTACTATTTACTATATTGGTACTAGCAGTCTCTTTTGTATACTTCTGTCTCCTAATTTTCACAGCACATATGTTTTACACAAGATTGTCGCTAGACCAATAAACACTTATTGAAACGTCCTAATCGCCATCCTGTGTAATTTCTGAGAGTAAGCAAGCACGAGTGCCTGAGCAAAAAGTGCGGTACTGTTTTCCACGATCCCTGAGGAATCAGGGTTGTCATGTTCAGTGGTTGCCAGAAACTACCTACACCACTGTAAGATACAGGGGGGTGGTAGTGGCACTGTAGAGCTAGCTGGTCTAACGGCTGACATATCCTGTTGGGGTGTCCGAAAGTGTTTAGGACACCAAGCCCTCAGTTTAGGTCATCCAAAACGCTCAGGTCCTGGGGATTCCTAGGAACTACGCGACACGGGTAGTAACCCAACCACTAAGCACCAGTGGGGGGATGCTCCAGAAGATGGGCCAGGAGGGGTTACCCCTAGTGCCCCGAATTCTGAGCATGACCAAGATAAGTCTGATGATTCCACCTTGGTAAACGCTGATCCCCAGGGAATAGTACAGATGTTACAGAGGGTGTCCATAGAGGTAGGTCCTACTTCCCACCTGGGAGGGTGCAGAGGACACAGGGGAGGTCTAGCCTCCTCTGCAAATTCCAATGCTTCTGGGAACTCCATAGGGACCTCCATATCTAGCAAGAGGGAGGACTCTTTAGAAATGGAATACCACCTGATCAAACTTGAGAGAGTTAGACTCCAGGTCAGGCAAGAACAGTTGGCCCTTGATAAAGAGACCCTGGAAGTCCAGAGGGCTAGGAAGAATTTGGGACTAGAGTCCCATGGTGGCAGCACTAGTGTCCCTAGATTCAGGGAAAACTCCTTTGATACTAGGAACCTGAGCAGGATAGTCCCTCCTTACCAGGAGGGGGATGATATCCATAAATGAATCACTGCTCTAGAGAGGGCCTGTAAAGTTCAGAAGGTCCCTCAAGGTCAGTGGGCAGCTATCCTGTGGCTCTCCTTTGCTAACAAAGGTAGAGACAAGCTCCTCACTTTTAGAGAAGAGGATGCTGATAATTACTCAGTCTTGAAGTGTGCCCTGATAGATGGGTTTGGCTTAACCACAGAGCAATGCAGAGTTAAGTTCAGGGATACCCAGAAGGCACCCCCTCAAGATTGGGTGGGTTTTATAGACTGTGCTCTTAAGGCTCTGGAAGGCTTGCTTCATGGAAGCAAGGTACAGGACTATGAGGGATTGTGCAATTTGTTGATGAGGGAGCGCATCCTTAATAATTGTCAGAATCAACTACTGCACCAGTAGCTGGTGGAATCTGAGTTGACCTCTCCCCAAGAATTGGGAAAGAAGGCAGACAAATGGGTCCGCACCAGGGTTAAGCAGAAAAACCATGGTGGTGGAGGTGACCAGAAGAAGCAAGATTATTCTAAATCCTAAGAGAATGGTGGGGAGAAGGGCAAAGACAACAAGCATTTGCAATGCAATCGGTCTCGCCTTTGGGACCTTGTATGTATTTAGCTATGCAGCACATTATCCTGGGTGCTGAAACATCTACTGTTCTTTAACATGGACGAAAAGTAAGCATCAAACTGCGTGACACGCCAGGTATGGGAACACATGGAGAGAAATACTGCCTTTCAGCGGGAAATGGTATAGTCCAAAGCCCATTTGATTTGTCGTTAGATGGGCGTGGGTGTATGCCACCCTCGAGTTTCTGTGCCAGGCGAGTCTCGGCTCCCTACGAGCTCTGCCTCAAGCGTGTCACTGAGTATGGCTGGCAGCCGGAGGGGTGGAGGGGGCGCTGTGCCCCAGCAGTGCATGTGCTGCCAAGGGACGTGCCAGCGCCGCTGCCACCCTCGGCTGCGCCAACTCACATCTGCGAACAATTTGGAGTGCAAATTGCGCAACTGTTGATGGTCCTGAATGCAAGCCTGGGAGAAGCGCAGGTCCTCGGGCCACTGGGGGTGGGTGGACAGGGGGGGGATTCTGTTTTCTGCAAAGCCACGGGCCACCTAAAGGAATTCCTCACAGTAGTACGCATCTAATCAACAGCCGTATAAATAGCGAAGGGGCTCTATGTTCTATCCGGAAGCGACATGCGTATTAAGGTTCAGGCATGCCTGCAGTGCCCTCCTTGAAAGCTCTTCGTTGATTTTCCAGAAGCCCCATAGATTGCTTGGCACTGCTGAAGCAATGCTCCCCCGTCATAAAATGCAGGATCACCAAAGGGGCGCCTCGTTGGTTTAGGGATCCTATGTGTTTCCCGGGCAGGCGGTCTGTCTAGGTGTAATGAGGGCGATGTTTTGATCCCTCCTGTTATCGGCCACTGCCGTGTTATGAAGGGAGAAAACTTGCGGCGGCACCACCCCTTTTCGGAGGGGAAGGGAACGAATCTCGGGTTGAGTTCCTCCTGGAGAGCTTTAAAAAAAAAACATGTCACCAGAGTGTGGGAGAGCAGGACAGAGTGACAGCCGCGCGCCGCCTTCTTTCGATACCGCATGTTCCGGAGCTGCAGGTACTGGTGCACCGCTGTGCCCTCTCCTTGGGCACTGCACTGTGACCCCCTCTCTCCCCACCCAGCATAGACACTGCAGTAGCTATTTTTGTACCTCGTCCCCCGTGTCTTAACTGTGCACTACACGCGCCGAGGCTGCAGGGGCTGGTACCTGACGCTGCACTGTGACCCCTTGATCGACAGTGCAGAAACCACTTTGACACTGTGCCCCCCACATCCCCACCTGGACACTGCGTGTGCCAGACCTGCAGGTACTGCTTTGCCAGGGTGCATCTGCTTTGACATTACCCTGTTCCCCCGACACCTCGCCCGGACACATTAGGGGCTGTTCTGGCATTTCACAGCTTGCCTGTCTGAACACACCGCACGAGCTGCTGTGGCTTGAAGTCATTTCCTGGACAGGGCAGGAGCTGCTGTGGTATCGTGAGCCCCCACATCACCTCTACCTGAGCACTGCATGCCCAGCGGCTGAAGGACCGTCTCCGGCATCAAGTGCCAGATTTCCTCGGATACTGCGTGTCACGATGCTGCAGGAACTGCCGTAGCGACCCGTGCATTCAGCAGGAATGGAGCTGAAATTGTTAACCTCCACCTGCCACAGCTTTTATTCACTGCGCGAAGCTGCAACAGGAGCTCGCCTGCGTTGGCCGGAGCGCGGGGAAAGTTTATCGTGCGCCCCCTCCTTCCCTGTTCCCTTCAAGGGCAAGGAGCCAGAAGAGAGTAAAATCCCTCTCCCCTCCCTGGACCCGCAGGTTCATAAGCGTCTGGGAAAGCGAGAATTATTTCTGAAGCATGGGCAGCACGGCCATGGACACCAAGAAGAAATAAGCATGGCGCCCCTGTTGCTAATGCCGACAGTTTAGCGCAGCGCCTCGGGCCATTATGACAGCACTGAGGAGAAAGCAGACGCGCTGCCAACCAAAAAGAAGGGGAGGAGGCGGCTGCACGCAGCGGCGTGCGTGTCCCTGCTTGCTCCCGAGGCAATACTCCAGGGGAGTGAACTCACGAAAAAAGGTGGGACATGCAGCCACCATTAGCCATTTGCAGGCTACGTTTTTATACGACAACCAGACAAGCCAATCCAGAGCGTGGAAGGAGTCAGACCCCACAAAGTAAAGATAACAGATCGCCTACAGCGCAAGCGCTGTTTAGGCTCGACCTAAAAAGGAGTCTTCGTAAGGTCCCCAAAAACCTGCATCTGGGGGTGAGTCCCAAAACTCCAAGAAGGGTAAAAAGAAACGTTGGTGTTACTTATGTAAAGTAAAAACCCATTAGACAAGAGATACTGATTGTCCTAAGGCCAAGGAAACTACTACCACTGCCCTTAAAGCACCTGAGCCCCCTAGTACCAATACAAGTGGTAGTACAGCAATCAAGAGATTAGTAGGGTTAACTTTGGGTTCTGATGTGGGTTCTGCCCTAGTCAGAACTCCCACTTAGGCTGTCCTTGTGTGTGATGGTGGCATGGATCTTGCCACCTTACTAGTAAGTCCCACTAACTTGGGCAAGTACAGACAACAGCCATCAATGGAAAAGGAGCTATGGCCTACAGGGACTCAGGGGCCAGTGTCACAATCGTGACAGAGAAACGTGTCCCCTGAACAGATCATACTTGGTCAGTTGTACCAAATAACCAACGCTAGCAATGTCAGGACTGATTATTCCTGGGCAGTTGTGAATCTCAGCTGGATAGGGGTAACTGTCCCTAAAAGAGTTGTGGTTTCTCCAGACCTACCTGTAGATTGTCTGTTGGGCAATGATTTAGAAACTTCTGCCTGGTCTGAAGAGGAGTTCAGGACACATGCAGAGATTATGGGAATTTTTGCCATTTGTGCCAGGGCCTTTGTTGTCACCAGAGCTCAGGCCAAACAGCTTAGCACTGAGATAGCACTGGATCCTGGAAGAATGGACCAGCCACTCCTAAGAGAAGGAGCAGGAAAGGTAAAGATGTATCTTCCTCCCAAACTCACAGTGAGGATCCGTCTCCTGAGGGAAATGATCTCAATCACTGTAAAGGAATTGTCCCAGAGGAACTTGGGCCTGAGCAGGCAGAGTTCCTAGGGGCAGGGGGGCCCTTCCAGGGCAGACTTTAGTTTGGAGCAGAAATCCTGCCCCTCTTTTAAACAGCACAGACAGCAAGCTGCTGCTGAGGAGGCAGGGAATGTCAGTGGACCCCATAGGGCCTATTGGGAAGATGGGCTCCTGTTCTCTGAGAGAAGAGACCCAAAGCCTGGTGCCACCAGGAGATTTTGGTAATACCTCAAAAGTTCAGAGGGTTACTTCTTTCCCTGGCACATTACATTCCCCTTGCAGGACATCTTGGGCAAAGCAAGACCTGGGACAGACTTGTCCCTCATTTTCACTGGCCCCACATGCCTGAAGACACCACGGAGTTTTGTCGCTCCTGTGCCACGTGCCAAGCCATTGGTAAGTCAGGTGGCACTACAAAGGCCCCCCTAATTCCACTCCCAGTGGTTGGGGTTCCCTTTGAGAGGGTAGGGATTGACATTGTTGGTCCCTTGAACCATCCAACTGCTTCTGGACACAATTACATCCTAGTGCAGGGCTCCAAAAATCCACTTGCCTTTGCGAGCCAGATTTAACTAGGACGAGCTATTTTCTGGTCCTACTCGCCCTTTCTGGTGAGTAGGAAGACAAATTGACTTGTGAGCTCTGTCTCTAAAAGCAGAGCAAATGTGACAAGATAGCAAGATTTAAAGGCATCTTTATTGCTCACAAAGTGAATGAGCAATAAAAATGTCTTTAAATCTTGTTAATTTGTCACATTTGCTCACAGAGGTCAAGTGCATGCCGCTAGGTGTCCAGAGCCTATTCCCCTTAGAACCACTACAGCTCCTGTAGTGTCCAGGGCCCTCCTGGGAATCTTTTTCAGAGTGGGCTTCCCTAAGGAGGTGTTAACAGACAGATGGCTAGGGCAGTCGATCTCAAATCTGGGGAACCGGGTACGAGTCTCGGCAATGACACTCAACATCCTGTGATTCTGGGCAAATCACTTAATCTCCCCGTGCCTAACAAAAATAAATGTGTCCTTGTATAACGCAACTGGTGCTCGTGTAAAGCGCTCTGATACCTTTGGGTCAAGTTCACGCTATATAAAACTACGGGAAAAAAAGAGGTACCAACTTCATGTCTAGTTATCTCACTGCAATGTGGAAAGAGTGTGGAGTAAACCATGCGTTTACCAAACCCTGCTATCCAAAGTGCAATGGGCTTGTTGAAAGGTTCAACAAGACCCTCAAGAGTAATATCATGGGGCTCCCAGAAAAGCTTAGGCGAAAATGGGATGTCTTACTACCCTGCCTTCTCGTTGCCTACAGAGAGGTTCCACAGAAGGGGGTTGGTTACAGCCCATTTGAGCTTCTGTTTGGACATCTAGTTAGGTGTATATTGTGTCTGGTTAAGCAGGGCTGGGAGCAACCGCTCAAACCTCCTATACAGGATATTGTGGACTATGTCCTTGTCCTGCGTTCGCGTATGGCTGAGTACATGAAGAAGGCCAGCAAAAACCTTGAGGTCAGCTAGGAGCTTCAGAAATCTTGGCATGACCAAAAGGCTTTACTGACTGTTTATCAGCCTGGACAGAAAGTGTGGGTGTTGGAGCCTGTGGCCCCAGCAGCTCTCCAAGACAAGTGGAGTGGCCCCCACACCATCCTTGAAAAGAATGGTGAGGTCACCTCTTTGGTTGACCTAGGTAGCCCTAGAAGTCCCCACAGGGTACTTCATGTGAACCACCTCAAACCTTTTATTGACAGGTCTGACATGAGCCTGCTCATGGCCACTGATGAGTGACAGGAGACAGAGAGTGACCCTCTCCCTGATCTCCTCTCGCAGGACCCTGTTGATGGGTCAGCTGATGGAGTAGCCTTGGCAGGCAGCCTCACTGACCAGCAGCAAGCTGATTGCAGGAAGCTCCTCAATCACTTTTCCCACATGGTCTCTCTGACACCCAGTCAAACCACCTGGTGTACCCATGAAGTGGACACAGGTGATAGTCTGCCTGTAAAAAGCAAAATTTACAGACAGCCTGGCCATGTCAGATACTGCATTCGGACTGAAGTCCAAAAGATGCTGGAATTGGGGTTCATTGAGCCTTTATGTTATTATAAAGCGCACAGCTACTCCAAGGAGTGTCCTGGTGCGTTCCCTATTGGGTGGTTAGGAGGAGCAGGCATAGTTTATTTAAAAAGCCAGGTTTTCAGTTTCTTTCTAAATAACCCCGAATCACTCACATCTCGTACGTCAGTCAGGAGCTGATTCCAGGCCACTACACCCAACTGGGTCAGTGATCTGCTGCCGGCTCTCTGTCTGAGGATCCTAGGAGTGCAAGCCAGTAGCTTATTTGAGGATCACAGTTGCCTAGATGGCATACAGAAGCTGAATCTTGATCTCAATTAAGAAGGTCCATTACCAAGGATTTAAACCTCACTTTTTTTCTCACAGGTAACCAGTGAAGGTCCCGGAGATGCATCATGACATTAGCCCTTTTAGGGAGGTTGAGTAGCAACTGGGCCGCCACATTCTTGATCACCTGGTGTTTATTGAAGAGGTATCCTGGCAAGCCGGCATATAACACATTGGCATAGTCAATGCAAGACGTAATCAAGGCTTGGATGATCGTTTTCCTAGCATGTACTGGTAGCAGTGGTAAGAATCTCTTTAGTGATTTCAAAATCCCAGAGCATGTTCCTGACAGCCTTTTAATTTTAAGCCCAAAGGACAGCTTATCGTTGAATCATATCCCTAAGTTTTTTACTGGTCCACCCTAAGGCATCCGCGGGGGAGACTCGTCCGGCCAAAAAAAGAGCCAGAACTGCGGAGGGAAGTTCCCAAAGAGATGAATCTCTGTCTTGTCCTCATCACATTTCAGTTGGGCCTTCGCTAACTAGTGAAAAACTGCAGTGAGGCAGGCTTTCACATGCGCGCAATTTGCTTCACTCCCCTTGTTCCAGGAAAAGAGCAGCTGTGTATCATCTGCATACAAGATGACTTTGGCCCCAAGTTTGTCTATCTGAATTAATGGGGGCATGTAAATATTAAACAACAAGGGTCTCAAAACTGAGCCCTGAGGCACCCCAGTATCCAATTTTTGAGAGGCGCCTGAGAATGGAGGAATCCAAATTTGTTGGGTTCTATCTTCCAGATAGGATTTAAGCCAATTCCTGGCTAAACCGTCTACCCCAATCTCCCGTAGACGGTTTAGGAGCAGAGCATGCTTGTCGAATGCCGGCAACCAATCCAGTAAAACCAGTGCCACCCTGCCCCCATTATCGAGGGTTCCCCTCATGGCTTCAGATACTTCAATCTGATAGAGACTACTAGCCGCAGATTCCTTAACGTAGAATTATCCCCAGGCGTGAGACTTGACCCGGAAAACTTTCTTTGCCCCAGCATATCTGCGCGCCGGGGGCGGCACCACGCGACTCCGCCCTGACGTCCTCCGCGGGCGTGACGCCAGCGAGGTCACATAAGCCCCACCCCGGCGCGCTGACATCAGTTTCCTTCTTTTCCGCGTGCCACGCGGATCCGGATCGTGTCCCTGGCCTGTTTTCAGGCCTTCTTCTTCTTCAACGCTTTGCGTTTCCCTTGAGAACAGTGTGCGAATGCCTTCGGGCTTCAAGACGTGCTCGTCTTTCGCGCGCCAGATGTCGGCGACGGACCCTCACCCTATTTGTATGTGGTGTTTGGGGGAGCACCATGACTCCACGGACTGCGAGGCTTGTCAGCAGATGAAACCGAAGTCCCGGCGGGAGCGCCGGATGAAACTCCTTTCGGCCCACGTGTCCAGGTCAGCGTCCTCCTCGCATCCGTCCCTCGCGGAAGGGGCCAAGAACCGCAGCTTCCGCCTCCGACATCGTCCTTCCCCGAGGCCGCAGGGGCGTCGCTCGCCCGTTGGTAAGTGTCACAGCTTGTCCCCGAGGCCCGGTCCCCGCCCTGTGGGGGGTGCGGTTTCTCCGAGGGTCGTGCGGCCTCGCACGTCGCCGCCTTACCCGCCGTTTCCCGGCGCGGGGGCATCCAGAGTCCAAATGGAGGCCTAAGCTGCTGCCCTGCAGGCCTCCTTGGCTCCTCCTCCTCTTCCTGGGACGTCCGCTGATCCCCTGCCATGTGCGCGGCCTTCTGCGGAGACGCCGGTGGCTCCGGCGCCGACCGGTTCGGCTTCAGGTCTTGGAGGTGTGGCGTCGTCGTGGTGCGGCCCTACGGGGTACCCTCCTTCGGCCCACGGCGCCTCTGCCTCGCCGCAAACCCCCGTGGGGGTCCCTGTGGTGTCGCGGGAGGTTGCCGGGACTCGTGGCTTGTCCCCGAGTCCTACTCAGTCCTCTGGGCAGGCGGCAGCCTTGTCCGAGGCCGAGCTGACGCCGCTCAGGCGCGCCGGCGGCTGTCGGCCCTAGCGGCGCCGCAGGGGCTGGCTAAGGGCCGGGGCGTGTCCACGGGCCCTCCTCGTCTCTCCACGCAGGCGGCTGCCTCGTCGGAGCCTTTTCGGCGCCGTTCTTTGGCCGCCCCGGCTCCGTCCCCGCCCCGTTTTCCCGCTGCGCGGGTGGGGGTGGAGGTCGGCGCCGCGTCCCCTTCGGCGCCGGTCGACGCCGCGCCGGCGCCAGTGGCGGACTCCACGGCGCCGTGCCGGCGTCAGGTCGTCGACTCCTCTTCGGAGGCCCCCTCTTCTCCAGAGGTTAGGCAACTGTTTGTCTCTTCTTCCCCGGAGACGGGACGCCGAGTAGTGGCTTTCTCCCCGGCGTCTTCCAAGGAGGGCTCTTCGCCATCCCCGCGCCCACAGTCTTCCCTGAGGCGCCTCAGGTTCCCCACTCCTCTGTCACCCCTCCACCTTTCCGGGCTTGGCCGTTTCTTCCTCCGCTTGGGCTGGGGGTCGACCGGCTTAGTGTGCAGCCATCGCCCACGGAGGAGTTGCTCTCCCCACCGCGTTGCCCTACGGAGGCGAGTGCTGCTTTCGCACAGGCTGTTTCCTCGGCCGCTGGGATTTTGCGCATGGGCGACACTGCTGCACATTTCCCCTCGGACCACTTGCTTGAGGTTCTCCACCAGGGCTCTGGTGGACGGGAGCTGCTTCTTCCCTTCGAAGCTTCGCTCCACAATTCTCTCTTGGGGGGGCCTGGGGGCGTCCTGCCACGGGGGACCCGGTGCCCCAGTCACTCCTGCACCGCCACCGTCCTGCTCCGCATGATCCTGTCTGTCTTTCCTTCCATCCTTCTACTTGGGGCCCTCTTCTGCAGACGGCCTTGCCTTCCATTTTGTCCCCTCCCTCACGGGAGGCCCGGTGGTTAGATTCCTGGGGGCGTAACATCTTCGCTTCCTCCAGTTTTGCCTTACGGGCGCTCAACACGCTTTGTGTGTTAGCCAGAGCCACTTCCAGTTTGTGGGATTCCGCGGAGTCCCTTCTGTCTTGTGCCTCTCAGGAGGGTGCCTGTGTTGATCTGCGGCACCATGTGTTGGATGGCCGGGAGCTGGCCGCGTTTATTCTTCGCTCGGCTCTTGATGTCTCTGAGGCTCTTGGTCGCACTATGGCTAGTTCAGTGGCCCTCCGTCGCCATGCATGGTTGAGGGATAGTGTTTTCCCTGAGAATGTTAGGGAGCGTCTGGTTGACCTCCCTTTTGATGGCACTCTTTTGTTTCATGCCCCTGCGGATTCTGCCATTCAGCGGTTCCTTGCGGGGCTTCGTCCTCCTCCTCCCCCTCCCCCTCCCCTCCCCCTCAGTGAACCTGGATGTCGGTCCTCTGGGGTGTTCTGGGAGGTGTTCTCCCGTTGTTTTTCTGGAGCTTCGTGCTCGGTAGCCCGATTGTGTGTTCTGTATGGTTGGTGCCCCTTCAGGGTCCTTCCCTTGGCCCTTCGGTGCTGTTGGCTGCTGGTCCGGCCTTCTGTTTTGACTTGTGCTTTTGGCTGTTGGTAAAGCCGTGTTGGTCCTGAGATTGGGCCTTCTGTGTCTTCTTTGTTGGCTGATTGGTAAGCCGTCTGCGGTTTTGTCCGCAGGTCTTTCTGATTTGCCCTCTGCTGCGGAACTTTTTTCCTAAGAGGTGTTCCCATGTCTTTTTGGGACGTAACATACCCTATGTGGGGTACTTGTAGCTATTGTATAGCTCTGTCATGGGCTGGGACGGTGCGGTTTCGGGTTCTGTGCCCTCCACGGCGTCACGGTATGCCGCAGGTGCGGTCTCTTTACCTATTCTCTTGGTGCAGTTTGCGCAGCGCCCCGCTTGCCCTTCTCCAGGTTCGCTTCGTCGCTAGACCTGCCTGGCATGCTGTCTTCGGCATTGTGTTGTGGCGCTTCCGCCTTTCCGTCCGGCGTTTCGGCCTGGTCCTCTGTCAGGTGTTCCAGGGGGGACTAGCTTTTCTTGGTTTTCTGTGTTCTGGTTGCCGGCTTGGACCATCCTCCGGGTCTCTCTCTCTCTCTCTTTCTCTTCTGCCTCGTCCCACTTCTTCGTGGGTCGGTGTGTGTCTCTGGCCCGGCTCCTGGCCTTCTCTGGCCTCTGCCTTCGGCTTGCGCCTGGCTTGTTCTGGGTGCACGGCTCGTTGGTGCGGTCTCCGGCTGGCTGCGCATGCCTGCTTGCTCTGGTCCGCCGATGTGGCCCTTGGTGTGTTTCCTTGTGCCCCTGTCTCTTGTTCTGCTGGGGCTTTGTGCACCTGTGCCTTTCTCCTTACGCCTGCGGTTCTTGGCTGTGGAGCCGTTTCTGCCTTCTCCGCTGCCTTGAGGCTGATGGCTGTCCAGCTGTCCCCCGTCGCTGGGTGTGTGTGTTTTCCTCCGGCGGGCTCTGCCTCTGGTTCTTTTCATCCTGGGTGCTCCTCTGCGGCTGTCCGTCCCTCGGAGGTTTTCTGGCAGTTGTTCCTTGGATGGGCTTGGGGTCTCCTCGTCTTCCCTTCGCCTTGTCCTTGCTTACTTCTGCTTGGTGGGGGCTGGCCCGCCCTTCTTGTCCCCGTGACACATCCCCTGCTGGGGCCCTGTCGTTCTTTCTACTGGGGAAGTTCTCTCGCAGGCCCTCCTCCCCTCTGGGTATGGCTAGGGTATCTATTCTACGTTAAGGAATCTGCGGCTAGTAGTCTCTATCAGATGTACAAGTTACTTACCTTCGGTAACGATGTATCTGGTAGAGACGATTCTAGCCGCAGATTCCTTCACGACCCACCCTTCCTCCCCGTTCTGCGAGGACCTTCAGCTTGGTTTTCTGCACTCGCCTCCCTCCGGGTGGCTTGTTTTCTGTGGGTGGCCTCTTCGCTTCCTCCCTGACAGGATGCCTCGTTTTGCTTGATTATTCCACCCCTTTCTTTCTCATACAGGGTCGGTTGGTTTCTGTGTGCCTCTGCATCCCTCCGACTGGTTTCTCTCCAGCGTAGGGGCCTACTTTTGCTCTTCCCCTTTTACTTGCTTGGGGTTTCTGCTCCCTTCGCGGTCCTCTACATTGGGGGTTCTTTTGCCTGTCCCTCGGCCTTTCGCTCCTTTCAGGGGATACGGCCCTCCTTGATAGTGTAGTCTGGGGGTGCATTGCTGTTACTCCTCTGTTCCGGGCTTGTTGCCCTTCTCTGTTATGGATTGTGATTGCAGACTCTCTCTTCTGCTATGGTGCTGTTCACATGCTTTCTGCCTCCAGGGTGTATGTGGCCTTGGCTTGCAAGGTTGTTCCTCAGCGCGGTGTTCTGCTCTTTCCCTGCTATGGCTTCACTGCTATGGTTTCTTGGTACCTTAGTGATTGGCACTTTTCCAACTGGTGCTGTTCCTCACCTTTAGTTTCTCTCTTCTGTTTTTGCTGATTTTTCGCACACTGTTCCCATGCTCTCTACGGTTTTGTTTGTGATGGCTCCGCGTTGTGGCGCAGAAAATTTCTCCGAAGAAAACTGATGTCAGCGCGCCGGGGTGGGGCTTGTGACCTCGCTGACGTCACGCCCGCGGAGGACGTCAGGGTGGAGTCGCGTGGTGCCGCCCCCCGGCGCGCAGAGATGCTGGGGCAAAGAAAGTTTTCCGGGTCCAGTCTCACGCCTGGGGATAATTCTACGTTAAGGAATCTGCGGCTAGAATCGTCTCTACCAGATACATCGTTACCGAAGGTAAGTAACTTGTACGTCAGCGCCGTTTCAGTACTGTGTAGTTACCTAAAGCCCGATTGAGCCGGGTGGAGGAGCCCATTCTGTTCAACGAACCTCGATAGTTGCTTGTTCACCTGCTTCTCTAGGACTTTAGCCAACGCTGGGAGTAAAGAAATGGGTCTGTAATTAGCAGGCGTAGAGAAGTCTATTGAAGGTTTTTTTAAGCAAGGTGATAATCAGATAGCCCTTGGGCTAGTCCAGTAGTCCTTGTGCCAAAACCTCACGCCAAAGATAGCAATAGACAGATGAGGTTTTGTGTGGACTACAGAGGCCTCAATGCAGTCACTAGGACTGATGCCCATCCAATTCCAAGGGCAGATGAACTTATTGATACTCTGGCCTCAGCCAAGTATCTGAGTACATTTGGCACGACTGCAGGCTACAGGTAAATCAGACTAGCTGAGGATGCCAAGCCTAAAACAGCATTTTCAACCCCTAGTGGCCATTATCAATTTATTGTGATGCCTTTTGGTCTGAAAAATGCACCTGCCACATTTCAGAGGCTGGTGAACAAAGTCCTAACAGGTCTGGAAGCCTATAGTGCAGCATATCTAGACTATATTGCTGTCTTTAGTTCCACCTGGGAGGATCACCTGGTCCACCTCAGAAATGTTCTGGAGGCCCTGCAAAAGGCAGGCTTCACTATCAAGGCCACAAAGTGCCAGATAGGGCAGAGTAAGATTGTATACTTGGGTCACCTGGTAGGTGGAGGCTACGTTCAGCCATTGGAGTGCAAATCCAGACCATAAAGGACTGGGTTGCCCCCACTACCCAGACTCAGGTCAGAGCTTTCTTGGGCCTGACTGGGTGCTACAGGAGGTTTGTTAAGGGATATGGGTCCATTGTGACTCCCCTGAATGATCTCACCTCCAAGAGAATGCCAAAGAAAGTTCAGTGGACAGTTGGCTGTCAAAAGGCATTTGATGACCGGAAGCAGGCTATATGCACTGCTCCCATTCTGCAAAGTCCTGATTACTCCAAAACCTTCATTGTCCAGACAGATGCTTCTGAGATAGGAGTAGGAGCTGTGTTATCACAACTTGATGCAGAGTACCAGGACCAACCAATAGCTTTTATCAGCAGAAGGTTTACCCCCAGTGAGAAACGTTGGTCAGCTATTGAGAAGGAGGCCTTTGCTGTGGTCTAGGCCTTGAAGAAGTTGAGACCATACGTGTTTGATACTCACTTCATTGTTCAGACATACTATAAGCCCCTCTTATGGCTCAAACAGATGAAGGGTGAAACCCCCAAACTTTGGAGGTGGTCCATTTTCCTACAGGAGATGGACTATTCAGTGGAACATAGGCCTGGGAGTAACCATGCCAACGCAGATGGACTCTCCAGATATTTCGACTTAGAAAATGAAGACTCAACTGGGCAAGGTTATTCTCATCTCCTTTTGTTTGAGGGGGTGTCTGTAGGAAAGTAGGATCTGCTTTCATAGTCACCCCCACTTTTTGCTGGTGTTACTCTGTTTTTCTGACTAGTCTGACTGGGATCCTGCTAATCAGGACCCCAGTCACTGTTCTCCCTCCCTAAATTGGACTATGGTAAGTACTTTGGTACCTTCCTAATTGGCTACTGGTGTACCCTTCTGAGTCCCTAGTATATGGTACTAAGCTACCCAGGGCATAGATACACAAGGGGTCTCCCATGGACTGCAGCATGTATTGTGCCACCCATGAGAGACCACTCAGACTGTGACTACAGGCCTGCCATTGCAGCCTTTGTAAGCTGGTGCTAGCACCATTTACGACAGATATAAGTTTCTTATATCGGAGGTCACTATACTAAAAACCTGTAAGTCACCCCTAAGGCAGGCCTTTCAATCCTGAAGGCAGGGTGCTTGGTTCTAAGTGTGAGGGTGCCCTGCATGAGCAGGACACCCCCTACAAACCCAGGTGTCGATTCTCTAGGCTTTGTAAGTGTGATCAGCCATTTTATACATATAGTGGACATAAAGTCAATTACGAGATGTCTAACTATATTTTGGCTGCACCGAAACCGGTCATGTTTGGCATCAAACATGTGTGAATCCTACCCCAACACCGATTCCAGTGTTGGATGTAGGATCCCATGTACTGGGGAGCTCCCCTAGGAAGCCCCCCCTGTATTCCCGGTACCAGCCTTCCAGGGTCTAACAGCCAGCTAGTGCTGCTGCTGACCACAGACATGATTCTGCCCTCCTGCTGCTGAGCCAGGCTCCAGTAGGGGAAGGCAGAACAATAGGTTTCCTGTTGCAGGGAGGTGTAACCACTTCCCAGACAGGACTTAGTGTATTGGGCTGGGGTGGGGGGTGCTTGCCAGCGCCACCAGACTGCTTTGAAGGGCACATTTGGTGCCCTCCTTGCATACTCCAGTTGTAACCGGTTCAGGGAGCCGTTGGCTCCCGTTCTGGCATGAAACTGGACAAAGGACATGGGAGTATCCTCCCCTCTGTCCAGTCCCTCCCCTGGGAGGGATCCCTGATTCATCCCAACCCTTTCCTTGGGGTACTTAAGGGCTTACCTGTGGGTGGGTCTTCAGGTTCGTTGTGGGGCAAGATCCAGATCCGAAACCACTTCATCTTCAACCGTCTGGGCATCTTGGACTTCGTTGGACTTCGCTTTGGGAACCGAGACTGCATCTGGAAGACTCCTGGTGTTCCTGGTCTCCTTCTGGTAGGAAGAAGAGAAGTGACCTCGATCGGCGGCGCCGACGTCAATGTCGAAGTCGGCTGATCAAGAAAGGCCACCCAAGGTGGAGTCTCCGAAGGGCTGTGCAACCGAGTCAATCGACACCGACCGGCGCTGACTCAACGACTCAGATGGCACCACCGAGGGCAAACCCACTGGCGTAGCTCCACTCACCTCCTTGGGACCCGAGGGTGCTCCAGAGGAAGGTGGGGTCCAAAGATGAGAAGTAGAGAGCTGTAGTACTCCTTCATCTGGGCAATCGATTCCCCCGCTCCTGGAAAGACGCAGGGTGGAGTCGTGTATGGCCTCCTCACCCGGCAAGTGGGAGGAACCGTGGGAGATGGAGTCTCCACACGGCGAAGTTGTGGGGATGCTGTGATTTCACAAGCCTGCTCTTACCTTTGGACGTCTCTGGAGCGCAACTTCCCCGAGATCGGCTTCAGGAATGGCCCCTTGAACGGACCTCCGTTCTGGAAGATGAAGACTGAGGCTGCGAACTCTCTGAGGACCGCGACAGACGTGATGCCAATAAATTCATCCAGTGTTCCTTGAGCGCCTTCAGCTGCAGCCTCTGGCAAGAGCCGCAATCCTCAGAGTTGTGGTGTTCTCCCAAACACCACATACAAACAGAATGCGGGTCCGTAGACGACATCTGTCGCGCACAAGACCCACAAGGCTTAAATCCTGACTGTAGGAAAGTAGGATCTGCTTTCTTGGTTACCCCCACTTTTTTCCTGGTGTCAGTGTGTTTTTGATCTAGTCTGCTGGGATCCTGCTAATCAGGACCCCAACAACTGTGCTTTCTCCCCTAAATTGACATAGGAAGTACTTTGGTACCTCCACAATTGCCTACTGGTGTACCTTTGTAATTCCCTAGTATATGGTACTAAGGTACCCAGAGCATAGGTACAACTGGGGTCTCTCATGGGCTGCAGCATGTATTGTGCCACCAATGGGAGTCCACTTAAACTATGACTATAGGCCTGCCATTGCAGCCTGTGTGAGTGGGTGCTTGCACCTCTCACGAAAGATATAAGTCCACTTATATCTGAGGTCACTACACTTAAAACCTATAAGACACCCCTATGGCAGGCTCTTCATTCCTGAGGGTGGGGTGCTTGGTTAGAAGTGTGAGGGTGTCCCTGCATGAGCAGAACACCCCTACAAACCCCAGAGCTGATTCTCCAGGCTTTGTAAGTGCAGTCAGCCATTTTAGACATATAGTGGACATTGGTAATTACCAAATATCTAACTATATAGTGGCTGCACCGAACAAGGTCATGTTTTGAAGCATCTCATCTGTCCCCATTGATGCAGAAACTTCTTAGAAAATGGCACTCATGCGTCCAGAAACTGTTCGACGTTTTGGCTTTAAGACGTTCGATCTTTTTAAATGAAGCTGACAACGTTTATCGAAGAGAGACAAAAATGCGATTTATCTGCAGCAAGTCATGTGTGATTAGCTGTATGCGATTGTTGCTATTACAAAGGGTTTTTGAGTGGTACGAAAACCGAGAATATTCATGTATGTCGAGCTATGTCCGTAATAGTGAGATACAAAAACCTTTCCCGTTAATTTGAAGCCTTTTTATATACAACATCAAGGAAAGTGGAGGATATGTTTTTGTGTCCTGACACATAATAAATGTTTAATGCGTCGCTGCTCCTAAACTATCACAACACAAAAGAACTTTGTAGAACTAAAATGCATTCCATTTAATGAAGGGATTCCACTTTGTGCATGGCTACAAACATGTTTACTTCCATGTGGTTAATATAGTTTTCTTTGTAAAATTTAAGACAGCCTTCCCTTGTCCGGGTCAGGTGAGGTAAGCTTTTTCATTCATGTTCCCCAATACAATTTTACCGTAAATATAATCATCTGTTTACTCTAATAATCCTTAATTAAAGAAGAACTAATAATTTTCTCTAAATACCTTTCTACATCACTCCAGAATCACAAATTTAAATTTGTATAACACAAGATTTCCTTCAGTTCCAGAATTCTGGCATGTTCCTGAATTTCCAAATAATAGCGTATTCATTAATTTCAAGATCATAGAATGTAAACCTGTTTAAGTATCATCATTGACCACCATTTTATGATCCCTGCCTACCTACAACATAATTATGACGTAGTTCCGCACCCAGTATGCAGGCTCATGACTTTTCCTCGAATTTCCTTGTAGGTTCCCACATTTCTGAACAGTCGCAGGTGTGCCAGTTTCAGAATCGTGGCCTGCCCTATTTCAGCATTGTAGTTTATCCATCAGTTTCAGAATCATCACATGTCCAGCGTTTCAGAGTCGTCTGATGCAGAACACAGTTTATGCTCTGTTTCTAAATCATGGCATGTCCAACACTTTAGCTGGGTGCATCATTGTAACGCATCCGCACCTGAATCCAGTCCCCTGCCCCTAACAGGATGATCTGTGAGTTTGTTAAAAATGTTCCATGGTTGATGGACTGAGGCTAATAGGTTCGACTATACAGGACTTGGAGGTCTTGCATGGTGAAATGGTAGAGTCGCAGTAGACTGATACTGATAGGGCTAACAATGTTTGTCAAGAGGAGAAGTTTGAAGCCCCAGGTACGGGTAGCATACCTTGCTTTAACCCCTGATCCCGCACGTTTCCACTGCTCAGGTCCCCAGATTGTAACTTCCAGCCTGCGTCTCTGAATTTAACAGCGTTCATTGCCAACATAGGCGATAGGGTAGGCTAGGATAACAGATTAAATATTGGTCTGTCCCCGAAAATCAAGGATGACCAGTAAGATGACATTAGGAGCCCCTAGCATGACCTATTTTTTTTTTTTTTTTTTTTTTTTTTTACATTTCTCTTCTTTTGTTGTTTTTAGGAGTGTTTCAATTCGCCCTATGGTACCAAGTTTTTCCCTGAGTATGCAGAAAAAATTCCAGGAGAATCTACAAAAGTGTTATCAGATGTAGCAAAGGAGTGTGGAATATATCTGATTGGCGGTAAATATGACTCATTAAATATTTCTGTTTATCAAACTTTGGTTTATAAATTGAAAAATCACAAGATATGAATGTGCAAGAGGCCACAAACATTGTTGTTCACATCTGTCTTGCTGCCTCAACTTAACAGTGGTAAAATATATTTAAAAAAAAGTCACTTCACTTGAGAATTCGTAGATAATTAATCTTAAACTATGTATTCTCAATGTTAAAGCTATGTGGTGTATGCATGGCTGTGTTGGTCATGAAGAACCAGACGAAAAATGCCTTGCATTGATAATTACAAAGTAATGCCGAAAAAGACACATCTTCTGTGCACCCTGCTATGTTTCTTTAACTCTTTTTTTGCACCAGGACATCCTGCTTTCATGCCTATCTTTAACTATAATTCGTAATGCATTTTGTGATTGATTTTTAAAAAAAATTTTTTTTAGAATATTGTTTGTTTGCTGGCTTTCACTTGTAACTATATACCATTTTCTTAATTAAAATCTGGTATCTGATAGATACTTCTAGCTGCAGATTCCTTACCTTTGAATTTCCCAGGTGTCAGGCTGGATCCGGAAAATTTTGCTGAGCAATACCCCTTGCGCGCGAAGTCGGGTAGCTCCATTCGGCTCCGTGTGACGTCATCGGCGTCGTTAGCATCGGTTATGACGTTGCTGTGCTTTTATAGGCACCACCCAGGCGCGCAAACGTCAGTTCTTTTCTTTCCGCGCCAGTTAAGCGCCGATCCGGGAAGAGCTACCACTCTGCCGCTTTTTGTCAGGCTTTGTTATTCTCGACTTTTGTTGAAATTTTTGAATTCCGACTTTGTGTGCGAGATGTCTTCAAGGAAGACCGGTTTCAAGCCATGCGGGACTTGTTCTCGCATGATGTTGGTCACCGATCCCCACCGCGTATGTCTATGGTGTCTCGAGCGCAACCACGATACGAAGTCGTCTTCGGACTGTCGGGCGATGGCTCCGAAGACCTTGAGGGAGTGGGTGATGAAGTTATTCGCGGCCCTGCAGTCGACACCATCAAGCGAGACTCTGAGGAGGTCACGGTCCTGATCAAAGAAGATGAGTCGCGGGACCGCTCACGGAGCCCTAAGTCCTCTTCCTCCCATTCGAGGTTCTCGGAACACTCGGGGAAGAGGCATAAAAAGGAGAAGTCCAAGCGGACTTCATCTTCACCTCAACTGGCGTCCGTCTTCGAGAGAGGTAAGGAGCACCGACGCTCTAGGCACAGTTCTGCGGAGCCGGAGCCAGAGCCGACTTTGCGTCTCCCACCCTTTCTAGGAGCCGGAGCGACTCAAGCTCAAATAAAAGAGTTTTACGAGGCCATGCACCGCGTATTTGAGCGGAACAACCCCGCTGGTGAGCCTTCGGACCCGCGGATTCAGAAGGGGCCCCATTGGGTTCGACGCCTTCGGCTCCGGCCACGACGCCGGTGGGGCCCCAGGGATCCGGATCCGGTTGGACGCCGGTCGTGCCAACGCGACCTTCCCCAGCATCGAATCCGAAGTCGGTGCATATGACATCACTGATGCCCATCGGTGGCGCAAGCCCCATCCTCATTCCCGACTACACGGAGCCGAATGGCGTCGATAGACGCCGATTCCGACGTTGACAGAACCTAGAGGTTCTATGTTGTCGCCTGAGCACTTTGAGGATGTGCTAGGCTCAGGAGAGGAATGGGAGGGGTCTGGGGACCCTCTTGAAACCCAGCAAGTCTCTGAGGAGAATTTGGACTGGTTTGGGGAACTTGGAGAGGCCAGTGGACTGGATATTTCTCCAGATACTGGCATGCTCTCTCCTCCAACAGTGGCTACGGAGGAGGGGGCATCCTATGGTGGTTGAGAGGGCAGCCGAGGTCCTTGGACTGGAGCTGCCCTCGGTGCAGGTCAGGACTAATCTCATGACTGAGGTGCTTCAACCTGTGGCTTCCACTTCCGAACCCTTGTTGCCCTTAAATGAGGCACTTACGGATGTCCTTCTAGGAACATGGTCCAAGCTGGCTCAGGGGCTCCTGTGAATAGTACAATAGCACGCAGCCACTGCCCAGCACCTGGCGACCCAAAGTTCCTCAGTCAACATCCCCACCCCAGAGAGTTTGGTGGTGCAGGCCTCTACGTCCCAAAGCGCATTCCCTTCCGCCCCTCCGGATAGGGAATCCAAGAGGCTGGATTCATTTGGAAAGAAGTTGTTTTCTTCCTCCAGCCGTTTGCGCAAGTGCTGCCACAAGTCCTGGAGGAGGCCCGGGCTGTGCTCTCCTAAGCTGTCAAGGATGGGAGAGATGCAGCAAAATTCACCATACGGTGTGGCCTAGATACGACCGATTTGCTTGATAGATCGATTTCAACAACGGTAGCCTTGAGGCGCCACGCCGGGCTTCGTACAACTGTCTTCTCGGGCGATGTCCAAGCGAATTTGATGGACATGCCCTTTGATGGAATCTGCCTTTTTTGGGGAAAAGGCAGACTCTGCCCTAGTCAGGTTCAAAGACTCTCGAGCTACGGCCAGATCCTTGGGCCTTTCCTCCACCACCGTGGCCAGTCTTCCTTTCGTGGCAACGGAAGGGGTTTACAGACATGTCAACCCTATCCCAGCCACCACCCCGCACAGATTGCCCAAGCCGTGCGAGAACATGGACGCGGTGCATTCCGAGCTCGGAATAGAGGCCAGAAGTCGTCGGCCACATTGCCCCCAGCAGCCGCAGCCTCCAAGCACTCCTAGGCTGATTCTGCGGGACCACACTACTCCAGTTGGTGGGAGAATTCGTCATCATCTCCCCCACTGGAGATCTATAACATCGGACAAGTGGGTCTTGCAGATCGTCCGGGAGGGATATTCTCTACCTTTCCTCCTCTCATTCTGCCAAATCAGGAACGGCTGACGGAGGATCATTTAATGTTGCTCCAAGAGGAGGTTACAGCTCTCTTGGCCAAGGGAGCTATAGAAAGGGTCCCGGTTTTAGAAGTAGGCAGTGGCTGTTATTCCCGCTACTTTCTAATTCCGAAGAAGAATAAGGGACTGTGGCCCATTTTAGATCTTCGGACCGTCAATCTGTTCCACAAAAGAGAAGTTCAAAATGCTAACTCTGGTTCAGGTTTTGTCTGCCCTAGACCAGGAAGACTGGATGGTAGCGTTGGACTTGCAGGACGCATATTTTCACATTCCCATCCTGCCAGGCCACAGGCATTACCTGCGGTTCAAGGTAGGCCACGAGCACTTTCAGTTTACCGTGCTCCTTTTTGGCCTTACCAGTGCCCTTCGGGTGTTCATCAAGGTGATGGCGGTGGTCACAGCTTATCTGCGCAGGTTAGGGGTGTCAGTCTTCCCCTACCTCGACGACTGGCTGTTGAAGGCGTCCTCGCCCCAGGCAGTGGTCTCCCGCCTTCAGACTATGGCGAACCTTCTGCATTCGCTGGGGTTCTCTATAAACGTGCCAAAGTCACAACTCACTCCTTCTCAGATGCTCCCTTTCATCGGAGCTGTTCTGGACACAGTGCAGTTCCGGGCTTATTCTCCCGAGCAGCGAGTCCAGGATATTCAGGCTATGATTCCGATATTTCAGCCTCTATCCTGGATTTCGGTGAGACTGACTCTGAGGCAGTTGGGCCTCATTGCCTCCTGCATCCTGTTGGTGAGACACGCCAGATGGCGTATGAGGGCTCTGCAGTGGGACTTGGAGTTCCAATGGGCACAGCATCGGGGAAATCTCACCTATGTGGTTCAGATCTCGGAAGGAACTGCAAAGGATCTTCTTTGGTGGTTAACGAACCACAATTGGGTCAATGGCAGACCTCTGTCCCTTCCCCAATCAGATCTCAGTCGTGACAGATGCATCACTTCTGGGATGGGGCGGCCATCTGGGAGAGGTGGAGATCAGGGGATCTCCGGCGGAGACGGGGCTCCACATAAATTTATTGGAGCTCCGATCGATTCGGTTGGAATTGAAAGCATTTCACTCCTCTGTCAAGGGGAAGTTAGTGCAGGTGTTCACAGACAACACCACCGCCATGTGGTACTGCAACAAGCAGGGCGGAGTGGGGTCGTGGACCCTTTGTCCAGAGGCTCTTCGTCTCTGGACTTGGCTGGAACAACATGGCATAACCCGGTTTGTTCTACACCTGACAGGTTCTCTGAACGCCAGGGCGGACGAACTCAGCCGTCGATGCCTAGCGGATCACGAGTGGCGTTTCCAGTCGGAGGTGGCGCAAGGTCTCTTTCAGCAGTGGGGAGAACCTTGGTTAGATTTGGTCGCCTCCAAAGAGAACGCACAGTGTCGGCAGTACTACACGCGGGAGTTTCCAAAGCGGATATCGCTCAGCTACGCCTTTTGTCGCGAGTGGAGCTCAGGCCTGTTGTACGCCTTTCCACCCATACCACTCCTGCCCAGGGTTCTGATGAACATCAGGAACGACTGGGCCCAAGTCATTCTTGTGGCACTGGGCGTGGAGAGTCTTGTATCCAGAGCTTCTGAGAATGAGTATCGATCCTCCAATCAGGCTGCCCCTTCGGGAGGATCTTCTGGTGCAGCAGCAGGGGAGGGTTCTCCACCTGAACCTGTCAACTCTGTGCCTCCATGAGTGGAAATTCAGCAGCGACAGTTGATAGCTTTTGACCTTCCTCCCGAAGTCTGTAATGTTATTCTGGCGGTCAGGCGGCCCTCCACTAAGACGGTATACGCCTGCCGTTGGCAGAAATTTGTATTATACTGCACAGAAAGGTCCATTGACCCTCTCTTTCTGCTTCTCTTTGTATGTCCTTTTATTCATTCTAACCCTTGCCCAGCAGGGCTCTGCTTTGGGAACTCTCAAGGGTTACCTTTCTGCTCTGTCTGCTTTTCTGCGGCTGCCAGACCAGCCATCTCTCTTAAAGTCTCCCATTGTAAATAGATTTCTAAAAGGGCTGGCTGTAGGAAGGTAGGATCCTTCTGCATGGTTACCCCCACTTTTTGCCTGGTACTAAGCTGTGTTTTGACTAGTCTGACTGGGATCCTGCTAATCAGGACCCCAGTCTATCTGCTTTCTCCCTACACTGTTGTGTTATGTACTTAGGTACACCCCAAATTGAATACTGGGGTGCCCTTGTCAGTCCCTAGTATATGGTACCCATGTACCCAGGGTGTAGGTACCCGAGAGGTCTCCCATCGGCTGCAGCATGTATTATGCACCCATAAGAGACCATTCAAAATGGAACTACAGGCCTGCCATTGCAGCCTGTGTAAGTTGGTGCATGCACCACTTACTTAAGATCTAGGTTTACTATATCTAAGGGTCACTGCACTTAAAACCTATAAGTCACCCCTATAGCAGGCCTTTACAATCCTGAAGGCAGGGTGCTTGGTTCTAAGTGCGAGGGTGCGCCTGCATGAGCAGGACACCCCTGCAGCCTACGGAGTCAATTCTCCCAGGTTGTCAGTGAAGCAGCCATATACTAATATAGAGGGGCATTACGTGACCGCGAATTACCATTTTGAAAACGGCTGCAACGAACCCTATCGTGTTTGGTGTCAGACATGTTGGAATCATACCCCCACACCGGTAACCTGTGTGGGAGGTATGATTCCGCCCACCAGGAAAGCCCTCCTTGGGGCTCTCGGTGTTCCCGGTACCAGCCTTCTAGCTCCGGACAGCACAAAATGGTTGCTGTCGACCAGAGCCACATTTCTGCCCTCCTGCTGCTGAGCCACGCTAGAGCAGGAGAAGGCAGGACAATAGGCATCCTGTCACAGGGAGGTGTGACCACCTCCCAGACAGGATTTAGTGTATTAAAACTGGGTGGGTGCGCTTGCCAGCGCCTGAAAGTCTGCATGAGGGGCACATTTGGTGTCCCTGTGCATAGTCCAGTTCAAATCAGTCCTGGGAGCCGTTGGCTCCCGCTCTGGCGCGAAACTGGACAAAGGACATGGGAGTAACCTCCCCCCTGTCCAGTCCCTCCCCTGGGAGGAAGAATATCAGCAGGATGAGGCTGAAGAAGGTGAGATCAATGACTCTGTTGATGAGTTCGAGGGCCTTCGAGAGGCAAGTGGTCTAGACACTTCCCCCTGAGTGGGAGCTTTCATCGCCAAAGGCCTTACTTTCTCAGGATGTTGCACCATACCATGCCGTCATCAGGAAAGCTGCTGAACTTTTAGACCTTCAGTCCCACAGCTTACTTCAGGCCAAATATTCCCACAGAGGTTTTACATTCTCCATCTTCTGTGGTTGAGCCTCTTTTGCCTTTTAATGAGGCCTTGACAGAGCCAATTCTGGAGGTGTGGCGGAAGCCCTTATCAGCTCCTGCTGTTTCAAGGACTGTAGCAAGGAGGTACAGGCCTGCTCCTAACGATCCTGCCTTTCTTTCTGCTCATCCTTCGCCAGAAAGTTTGGTAGTGCAGGCTTCTGTTCTAAACAGTCGGCTGGGTCTTTCCCTCAAACTCCTGGAGACTGAGACTCTAAGAAATTGGAGCAATCTGCCAAGAAGGTTTTTTCTTCTTAGAGTATGGCGTTGAAGTCTACCAATGCAACGTGCTTGTTGGGGAGGTATATACATGCTTTAATGGACTCGGCCAAACAGTTGGCTCCTAAGTTGCCGGACAATGATCATGGTTCCTTTTTAGAGGTTTTGGCGGATACTCAGGCTGCAGCCTGTCAAGTTATTCAGTCTGGCCTGGACACTGCAGATTCGGTGGCCAGGGTGATGGGTCCCTCTATCGCTGTCAGGAGGCATGCCTGGCTCAGGTCTTCGGGGTGCTCTCCAGATGTGCAGGCTACTCTTCTTGATCTCCCGTTCGATGGATCCAAGCTTTTTGGTGAAAAGGCGGATTCTGCACTGCAAAGGTTCAAAGACAGTAGAGCCACTGCAAAGTCCTTGAGTCTTCAGTCCCAATCTAGGGGCTTTGGTTATAGGAGGTACCGTGGTTTTGGTAAGTCTGCTTCCTTTCGGGGCCGTCAACAACCACAGCAACAGCAGCAGCAGAACCCTCTGTACAAGTCGTACAGAGGGAAGGGCAGAGGTAGTCTGCGGGGTGCATCCCGGCACCTCTCCTCCTCCTCTTCTTCCTCCCCTGTCCCCACCACTGGTACCACGGGAAAGCAGCTCTAGATCCCCCATCTTGGAGCATGCTAGTCCTGTAGGGGGTCGGGTGTCCCATTTTCTACAAGATTGGACATCTATCACATCAGACCTTTGGGTTTTGAATCTTGTGGAAAATGGGTATGCCCTTCCCTTCCGGGAGTTTCCTCCTCCTTACCCTCCTCGCCAGGGCTGGTGCTCGGAGGACCATTTGCTGCTTCTGCAGCAAGAGGTTCTTGTTTTGCTTCAGAAAGGTGCAATAGAGGTGGTTCCGGAGTAGGAAAGGGGTCAGGGATGCTACTCCTGGTATTTCCTGATTCCCAAGAAGGACGGCAGATTAAGGCCGATCTTAGACCTCAGGGTCTTGAATCTTTACTTCAGGCAGGAGAAATTCAAGATGTTGACCTTAGCTCAGGTTCTTCTGGCGCTGCCGCAAGAAGACTGGATGGTGTCGATTGACTTACAGGATGTGTATTTTCACATTCCCATCCTGAAGTCGCATCGGAAGTATATCCGGTTTACGGTAGGGTCTCAACACTACCAGTTTGAAGTCCTCCCGTTCGGTCTCACTTCCGCACCACAGGTTTTCTCAAAGGTGATGGCGGTGGTGGCAGCTCATCTCAAAGTCGGGGATTCCTGCTTTTCCCTATTTGGACGACTGGCTGCTCAAAGAAAAGTCGCCAGAGATGGTGCTGCGTCATCTGCAGGTAACCGGTTGTTCGACTTGGGTTTCTTGATAAATGTACCCAAATCTCACCTGATGTCCTCACAGCGCATAGGGGCAGTACTGGACACTTCTGTGTGTGGAGCTTTCCCGCCTCCGCAAAGGATTCTCGACATTCAGGAGATGATTCCTTTGTTTCACGATGGAGCGGTTGTTCTAATCCTGAAGGTCCTACGCCTGCTCGGTCTGTTCGCTTCCTGCATACGGTTGGTCAATCATGCACGCTGGCACATGAGTGCTCTCCAGTGGTGCCTCCGCAGGCAGTGGTTTCAGCACAACGGAGATCTCAGGGAGATGGTCAGGATCTCCAGAGATACTGCAGCGGATCTGTCTTGGTGGAGGGCAACCTGTCGCTAAGAAAACCCTTACAACTTCCTCCACCGGTGGCCACAGGGATCACGGATGCCTCCACTCTAGGGTGGGGTGCTCATCTGGGGGATCTAGAGATCAAGGGTCTTTGGTCTCCGGAGGAAAGGTTACTTCTCATCAACCTTCTGGAATTGCAGCGAAACGTTTGGCTCTCAAGGCCTTTCTTCCTTCCCTTTGCGGTCAGTCGGTGCAGGTCCTGACGGACAACACTACCGCAATGTGGTACATAAACAAACAGGGAGGTGTAGGGTCGTTTCGTCTCTGCAGAGAGGCTCTGCGACTCTGGTCTTGGGTTCAGGACCATCGGATTTGTGTGTTTGCAAATCATCTGGCCAGAGTGCTAAATGTTCGTGCGGACAGTCTCAGTCGGCATTTCTCGGCCAACCACAATCGGAGGCTTCATCCAGAGGTAGTCCATCATATCTTCCTAAAGTGGGGATTCCCTCGGTTTGACCTTTTCGCCACTCAAGAGAACGCGCACTACCCGTCATTCTGCAGTCTCCAGTTTCCGATGCGGGGAGCGTTGGGGAACGCGTTTCAGTTGGAATGGGGTTCACAGCTCTTTTACACGTTTCCTCCCATAACCTTGATTCCTCGGGTTCTGAGGAAGATTCACTAAGACCGGGCCCAAGTTATATTGATCCCTCCGGATTGGCCAAGAAGGATGCGGTACACAGATCTACTTCACCTTTCCATCACCCTCTGCTCCGTCTCCCTCTGAGGGCAGATCTCTTCTTGCAATCGCAGGGACAGGTTCTACACCCCCACCTCCAGAGCCTGCACCTTCATCCCTGGAGATTGAACGGGGCAATCTGAGTTCTTTCTCTCTCCCACCGGATGTGGTGGATGTTATTTTATCATCCAGGAGACACTCCACCAAATCTATTTATTCCTCTAGGTGGTCCAAATTTGTGAAATGGTGTGGAGAGAGGTCCATTGATCCTTTGGAGGCCCATTTGTCTGATGTGCGTAGTTTCTCTCTTTCCTTGGCTCAGCAGGATTGTGCTGTGGCTACGGTAAAGGGTTACTTGTCGGGTTGTCGGATTTCCTTTGTTTGCCGTACCAGCCATCTTTATTTGTCTCCCATTGTTATGAGGTTCATTAAAGGCCTCACTAATGGGTTTCCTCCCACTCCCTTCATTATGCCTCAGTGGGATTTGAATCTAGTTCCTACTTTCCTGATGGGGTCTCCTTTTGAGCCTTTTCATAGTTGCCCGTTGAAGCTTCTTTCTTTCAAGATGGTCTTTCTGATTGCTATTACCTCAGCCAGGAGGGTAAGTGAGCTTCAGGCTCTTAGTTCTAAACCTCCGTTTTTAACCATTCATGCACATAAGATGGTTCTCAGGACCAGGGCTGCTTTCCTGCCTAAGGTAGTCACTCCTTTCCATCTAGGGCACTCTATTACCTTGCCTACCTTCTATCCCCCCCTCACCCTTCCAAGGAGGAGGACAGACTTCATCGCCTGGATCCTAAGAGGGTTGTAAGCTTCTATTTGGATAGAACCAGGGACCTACGGCTGGATGACCAGCTCTTCGTGGTCTACATTGGACGAATGAAACGCAAAGCTGTCCACAAACGAACACTCTCCAGGTGGATCATCTTATGTATCAAGATCTGCTACGCCCTGGCCAAGGAGGAGCCGCCTGAAGGTATAAGAGCTCATTCCACCAGAGCCAAGTCATCATCTTCTGCTTTGGCTGAGAGGTGTTCCTGTTGTAGACATCTGCAGGGCGGCAACTTGGGCCTCCCTCCACACTTTTGCGAAGCATTACTGCTTTGATTCGGAGGTTAGGAGGGATGGCCATTTTTCACGCTCTGTACTGCAAGATTTTTTGGTATAGGCAGGTGGACACCCTCCTCCAGGAGCAGGACTGCTGTGGGATTCAATTCAAAAGGTGAGGAATTCACAGGCAGATGTATCCATCAGAAGAAGTTACTTACCTTCGGTAACGCTTTTTCTGGTGGATACCTTATCTGCCTGTGGATTCCTCACTGTCCAACCCTCCTCCCCGTTATCCGCCTTAGTATACCGAAAACATTTTTCATTATTTGACATGGTTGTTTCCCTATGTCTTTTGGTTGCCTTGCTGGTGGGGTTTAGGAAATGCTTTGTTTCTTTGGCTTTTCCTATTTTTCTATATACTGTGTGTATTGGTGTGTATATCGTATACTGTGTATACTCCAAATATGTTGTTGGTCCACCTGTTCGCCTCGAAGGCATGGAAAAAATGGGTGGAACTGACGTCAGCACGCCGAGAAGGTCTTCTTATGGCTCCGGTGATGTCATAAGGAGCCGCGAGCGGAGCCGTGCCATTGTGACGTCCTCGTCGACGTGGGAGAGCTAGAAAAAAGTTTCAGTGGAATGCTGGTGCAGGGGTAATTCAAAAGGTGAGGAATCCACAGGCAGATACTGTATTCACCAGAAAAAGCGTTACCGAAGGTAAGTAACTTGTTTATTGCCACTATTCCATATTAAAGTTGGAAACCAACACTTTGTACATGTCCTCCTCGGGTGTTAGCATTAGTTCACAGATACATTTAATCATGTCACCAATTGGAACTTTGTGTTTTCCGTGACTTTCTCGTTATTGAGTCAGTGTCTCCTGCTGCAAGACTGACCTACGGCTGACCATGATGCTGCTTTTTGTGTCAGATTCTGCTACTTACAACGAAACCAGACCTGGATAATTCAAAACTTGGTCCCAGAGCTGGGCTTTAATAGTCTCCGTTATACCAACTGATGAGGCACCGAAGACTAAGCTTCCCATATCACATCAAAGATATTTGCATTAACAAAAATGAATAGGACAGTTGCCTTCCCGCCTGGGAGGAGTGGAATGTTACATGGAAGAC
This sequence comes from Calotriton arnoldi, assembly GCA_963921515.1. Taxonomy (NCBI): domain Eukaryota; kingdom Metazoa; phylum Chordata; class Amphibia; order Caudata; family Salamandridae; genus Calotriton; species Calotriton arnoldi. The sequence goes on along the minus strand of CAWUFW010002470.1, from coordinate 48,175 downwards.
TATACTACTTTAAAGTGGAAAACTGATGAAAGGAACAATTCAACAAGTTGCACCCATGAGGCAAACTGGAGCTATCTTCAAAGGAAGAAAATCTCTTTACTCACCCTAGGTGAAACATTGTCATGTTTACCAGGTGTATCTTGCCGTGGTTGAAGTGAACCATGGTACCCCTGCAGCTAAGGCACTTGCTGAGCTTCAGCGCGTAAGACAACACACAGCAGTCCTTGTAGTTGAGCAAAGCTAGCAATCCCCTCCCCATTAAGGCTGTAAAATATAGCGATCTTGCGGCCTGACCCTGTGTGCTCCAGCAATCTTCTTGATGGAAACAAGTGTGGGGGAGCACAGTTTGAAATCTCAGGAGGTTATCAGATAGTGCATGAAATAATTTAAGGAAATCAATAAAGACAGAGTATTAGGAAAAGTGTGACAAACAAAAGTGTCAGATTGCACAGTATTGTCAATTTCTGATGGATACCTCTGCCTGTGGATTCCTTACCTTTGAATTACCCCCATGCGCAGCATTCAACGGAAACTTTCCTCCTTAGTTCTTCCACGAGGACGTAACAGTGTAACGGCTCTGCACGCGACTCCGCATGACGTCATCAGAGCCATAAGAAGACCTCGTCGGCGTGCTGGCTTCAGTTCCCTTTTTTCCACGCCATCGACGCGCAACATGTTTTTCCTGGGCTCTCCATTTCTGGGAGTTTCTTTGTTGCAAGTCTTCGGGTCTTTGTAGCAGTGACCATGGCTACCCAGAGGAAATCCGGATTCAAGCCATGCAGGGAATGTGGGGGTCAGATGTCTATCACTGACCCCCATGAAGACTGTGGTGTCTCTTGTCGGGTAGTGTTCGTCATGCAGACACACTGAAGGAGAGGGAGGCCACATTTTTCATGGCCAAAGCCAAGAAACAAAAAAGGGGTCGGAGAAGGTCGAGATCCCAATCCAAGTCACTGACTCCGCATACTTCGAGGTCGTCAAAGAAGCACATGAAGAAGCAGCATCATGGGTCTCGGCGTCGTTCGTCGAAGGATGCGGCGCCACAGTCGGTGTCCCCGGTTCCCCGGCAGGATGAAGTTTCTCCATCTGCTGAGGTGACTCTGGCCCCGTCTCTGTCTCCGAGAGCGGTGACTCCACCGGCTCCAAGAGAAGCAACACCTCCACTGTTGCCAAAGCTGACCACTCCACCTCTGGCTCCAGGGTCTACGGCGCCGCAGCCGGAGCTGAATGTGTTGCCTCTTTGAGCGTCTTCAGAACCTGCAGTACCGGATCCAGGGTATCCTGCCTTGCCGACTCCGGGTACGGATCGATTGCGTTTTCTGAATGCGATGTTCAGCTTGTTCACCAGAGCAGCAAACCCTCTGCTGGTGCGCCTGTTGGCCCCATGGGTCTGCTGGCATACTACCTGGGAGGTATGCCACCTCATTTCCCTCAGGCACTTCTTATGCCTTTTATGCCACAGGCCTCTCTCGACGCCGAGATTTTCGACGCCAGTACAGTCTCTGGAGGGTGAGTGCCACTGGATAGATCTTCCCCAGCGCCATCTGGTTCTGAACCGGCGTCGACTCAACCGGTGTCGTCTACTGTCCTGGTAGATCTCCCTTCGATGCTGATCCCGAAGTCACCGGCGCCTGTTCCAAGGATGAGGTCTAGAAGAGAGGCACAGAGGTTAATGGAAGAGGAGTACCGAGAACAGCATGAGGCGGCTGAGGAAGGGGAGATTGTGGCTCCTCATCAGGAGTTTGAAGGTCTGCAGGAGGCTAGTGGTCTAGATACTTCTCCTGAATGGGAACTCTCATCTCCGACAGGTCTCCCAATGCAGGAGGTGACTTCTTATCACGCTGTGATCAGGAAGGCAGTGGATCGGCTGGAGTTGCCTCTTCCCACAGCAGAATTGAAATCTAATATTTTGACAGAGTGCTCCATTCCCCTTCTTCTATCTCAGAGCCTTTACTCCCTTTCAACAAGGCTTTTACTGAGCCCATCCTTGATGTGTGGCAGAAGCCGATGACTGCTCCAGCGGTGTCTAGGTCTGTGGTGAGGAGGTATAAGGTGGCTTTGAGGGATCCTGCTTTCCTGTCCACTCATCCATCACTGGAAAGCTTGGTCGTCCAGGCTTCGTGCTCCTCAAAGCAGTCTGCGCGGTCATTCCCATCTACACCTGCAGATAGGGAGTCCAAACGCATGGAGCAATCTGTGAAAAAGGTATTCTCTTCAGGCAGAATGGCTCCCAAATCGACAAATGCTACATGCCTTTTGGGTCGCTACATCCACACACTTATGGGCTTGGCCAGGGAAGTGCTCCCTGAACTTCAGGGTCATTTTTCAGAGGTTCTAAAGAATGCTCAAGCTGCGGCCCGCCAGGTCAGACAGTCTGGTCTGGACACTTCGGATTCGGTTGCCAGGGTGATGGGATCATCTGTGGCGACCAGGATGCACGCTTGATTACGGTGTTCGGGGGTTCTCCCCTGATGTCCAAACCACCCTGTTAGACCTGCCTTTTGACGGGTCTCGCCTATTTGGGGCCAAAGCGGACTCTGCAGTGCTTTAAAGACAGTAGAGCCACGGCAAGATCTTTGGCTCTCCAGTCTCAGCCCAGGGGCTTTGGATAATCCAGAGTTTTGTGGCTTTGGCAGGACCTTATCATTCCGTGCCAGGCAGCAGCAGCAACAGCAGGCAAATCCCCTGTGTAGTTCTTACAGGGGAAAGGGCAGAGGTAGTGTGCGGAGTGCAGCGTGGCAGCAAGTCTCCTCCTCCTTCTCTTCTGCCCCTCCAACTGGTGCGGTAGGGAAGCAACTCTAGCTCCGCCAACCTAGAGCATGCTTGACCCGTGGGAGGATGGGCGTCCCATTTTCTACAACATTGGAGGTCTGTTACTACAGCTCTCTGGGTGTTGAACATCGTAGAGAATGGGTACGCCCTACCCTTCCGGGAGTTTCCCCCTCCTTACTCTCCCCGTCAGGGTTTGTGCTCGGAAGAACACCTTCTGCTTCTCCAGCAGGACGTTCTGTCATTACTGCAAAAAGGTGCGATCGAAGTGGTCTGGAGCAGGAAAGGGGTCAGGGATACTACTCCAGGTACTTCCTGATTCCCAAAAAGGAAGGTCGCTTGAGGGCGATCCTAGACTTAAGGGTCTCGAATTTTTACCTCAAACAGGAGAAATTCAAGATGTTGACCCTGGCTCAGGTTCTTCTTGCGCTGCAGAAGGAAGACTGGATGTGTCGATCGATTTGCAGGATGCATATTTTCACATTCCCATCCTGAAGTCGCATCGGAAGTATCTTTGTTTTACGGTGGGGTCTCAACACAACCAGCTTGCGGTCCTTCCGTTCAGTCTTACTTCCGCAATTCGGGTCTTCACAAAGGTGATGGCAGTGGTAGCGGCACATCTCAAAAGTTTAGGGGTTCCTGTTTTCCCCTATCTGGACAACTGGCTGTTCTAAGCGAAGTCGCCAGAGATGGTGCTGCATCATTTGGAAGTAACAACGCAACTGTTGTTCAACTTGGGGTTTTCAATAGATATACCCAAATCTCACCTGGTGCTTTCTCCACGCAACATGTTCATAGGGGCAGTACTGGACACTACTGTAAGTTGTGCCTTCCCGCCTCTACAGAGGATTCAAGACATCCAGACTATGATTCTACTTTTTCAGAATGGAGCAGCTGTTCGAATCCTGAAGGTTTTTCGCCTGCTTGGTCTGTTCGCTTCCTGCATACTGTTGGTCAACCATGCACACTGGCATATGAGGGCTCTCCAGTGGTGCCTCCACAGGCAGTGGTTTCAACACAACGGAGATCTCGAAGAGGTGATCAGAATCTCCAGAGACACTGCATCGGAGTTGTTATGGTGGAGTGTTCCAGGCAGGCTGTCTTAAGGGAAGCAGTTTCAACCTCCTTCTATAGTGGCGACAGTAGTGACGGATGCCTCCACTCTCGGGTGGGGAGCTCATCTCGGGATCTGGAGGTCAAAGGCCTTTGGTCTCCAGACGAGAGGTTGTTTCACATCAATCTCCTGGAATTGCGGGCAATAAGTTTGCCTCTCAAGGCCTTTCTTCCCTCCCTTCGCGGTCAGTCTATTCAGGTCCTAACGGACAACACTACCACGATGTGGTACATCAACAAGCTGGGAGGAGTGGGGTCGTATCCTCTTTGCAGAGAGGCTCTGCAACTCTGGTTTTGGGCTCAGGACCATCAGATTTGCGTGATCGCGAATCATCTTGCCGGAGAACTGACTGTGCGTGCCGACAGTCTCAGTCAGCAGTACTCTGCCGATCACGAGTGGCGCCTCCATCCAGAGGTAATCCTTCACATTTTCAGGACATGGGGGTTCCCTCAGTTGGACCTATTTGCCACTCAAGAGAACGTGGACTGCCCATCGTTCTGCAGCCTCCAGTATCTGAAGCGGGAAGCATTGGGAGACGCGTTTTAGTTAAATTGGGGCTCACGGCTTCTTTACTCGTTTCCTCCCATACCCTTGATTCCTCTGGTTCTGGAAAAGATTCGCCAAGACCAGGCCCAAGTCATATTGATTGCACCGGATTGGCCGCGAAGGGTGTGGTACACCAACCTCCTTTACCTCTCATCGCACCCCCCGCTCCGTCGCCCTCTCAGGGCAGACCTCCTCTCGCAGTCGCAGGGGCAGGTTCTACAACCCCACCTCCAGAGCCTGCACCTTCATGCCTGGAGATTGAACGGAGCAACCAGAGTTATTTCTCTCTCCCACCGGATGTGGTTGATGTTATTTTATCGACTAGTAGACACTCCACCAAATCTATCTATTCTGGTAGGTGGGCCAAGTTTGTTAAATGGTGGGTAGAGAGATCAATTGATCCTTTGCAGGCCCATTTGACTGATGTTCTGAGTTTCTCTCTTTCCCTGGCTCAACAGGGTTGTGCAGTAGCTACTGTTAAGGGCTACTTATCTGCCTTGTTGGCTTTTCTCTGTTTACCAGATCAATGCTCGTCGTTTAAATCTCCTATATTTATGAGATTCATTAAAGGTCTCACAAATAGGTTTCATCCCACTCCCTTTATCATGCCTCAGTGGAATTTAAATTTGGTTCTCACTTTCTTAATGGGTTCGCCCTTTGAACCTTTACATAGCTGTCCCTTAAGGTTCCTAGCATTTAAGACGTTATTTCTGGTTGCAATCACTTCCGCTAGGAGGATGAGTGAGTTACAATCTCTTAGCTCCAAACCTCCATTTACACATTGCGGATAAGATGGTTCTTAGGACCAGAGCTGCTTTCCTGCCTAAGGTGATCACACCTTTCATCCTAGGGCAATCCATCACTTTACCCACTTTCTACCCTCCCCCTTCTGAGGAGGAGGGGGAGAGACTTCATCGCCTGGACCCTAAGAGGGCGGTCAGCTTCTACCTGGACAGGACCATGGACTTCAGGTTGGACGACCAATTCTTCATCAGCTATGTGGGCAAGCTGAAGGGCAAGGCTGTCGACAAGAGAACACTATCCAGGTGGATCATCCTCTGTATCAAGATCTGCCACGCCTTGGCCAAGAAGGAGCCTCCTGAAGGTATTCGAGCTCATTCTACCAGAGCTAAGTCTTCTTTTTTGGCTTTAGCTAGAGGTGTCCCTGTGGTAGACATCTGCAAGGTGGCAACTTGGGTCTCCCTCCACACTTTTGCAAAGCACTATTGCTTAGAGTCGGAGGTAGGGAGGGACGGCCATTTTGCACGTTCTGTGCTGCAGTATTTTTTGGTATAGGTAGGCAGGAACCCTCCGCCGGGAGCGGGATTACTTGGGGATTCAATTCAAAAGGTGAGGAATCCACGGGCAGATGTATCCATCCGAAGAAGAAGTTACTTACCTTTGGTAACACTTTTTCTGGTGGAATACAGTATCTGCCTGTGGATTCCTCAATGACCCACCCGCCTCCCCGTTGCCTGCCTGCTTATACCTGAAAAATAATCAATGTTTATTTATGTGATTTATTGTTTAAATCATGTGATGCTTGACTCTAGGAAATGTCTGTCATGAGAAATTTCCAGTTTTGGCTATGTTGGTATACTGTGTAAAATTGTGTAGAGTGTCGGTTCACCCGTTCGCCTCAAAGGCATGGAAAAAATGGGTGGAACTGACGTCAGCACGCCGACGAGGTCTTCTTATGGCTCCGATGACGTCACGCGGGGCCGTTCCATTGTGACGTCCTCATCGACACTGGAGAGCTAAGAAGAAAAGTTTCTGTGGAATGCTGCACATGGGGGTAATTCAAAAGGTGAGGAACCCACAGGCAGATACTGTACCCACCAGAAAAAAGCATTACCGAAGGTAAGTAACTTGTTCTTTAAACTCATAGTAGGCGATTTTAATACAAAATTGCCGGCAGGTTTAAATCCCCCTAATTTGATGGAACAATGCTATGGGCCAAGGACCGCTCCAGTCAACAATTTTAATCACAAGGTAAGCCAACCAAGGACTGTTGACCTAATCATCTATTTGCTGGCTTCATACGACCAGAATATTGTTAACAGTCGCACTAAGTCTGACTGCCCCGCTCGTCCAACCTTTAAGCGGGGGTTGTATACAAGTAACATTGGTTATATCTTGGTGGATAGTTCTCTCTGGTCCTTCCTAACTGATATGAGGGTGATAACAAGAAATGACAGTGATCATGAAGAGCTAGGGGTCTATTTCTGTGCTGGATCCCTTGCAAATCTATCTGCATTGGGAAGTGCTTCCATTGTAAGTAGAATTAACACATGTAACAATAGAAGGAATGTCAAGTGGGCTTTAGTAGCAGAAGATGACAAAGTACAGTCTGGTATTTATAGTCTTTATGCAGACAAGTTGAGACACTAGACCCAAGTGTAATTAATTTTGTAGATTTACATTCGAACCTCATGGGGCAAATAAAATTGCTCCTCACTAAAGAAAGGCGGAGGGGCAATTCCTGCTTAAATCCACCTGAATGGTATACAAGGGAATGTAGAAAGGCCAAAACGCCAATTGTAGAAGCAGCAGAACTGGGGGATGGCAAAGGCCTACTGACTGTCAGGCAGGCCTACAAAAGATAATCTAATAAAGGTGAAAAGGGAGTGGGATATAGAGCAATGGGATAACATTACTGAAGCCCTACTTAATAGGAATACCAAGAAGTGTTGGCATCTCATAGCTTCTGGGTCTTTTACCGCAGGAAACGACCTCAATTTGACAGTTCAACCCTATGCATGGAAAGGCCATTTTACCGAGCTTTATAAGCCATGGTCAAAGAATTGTGCTGAATACTTGGAGAAAAGCGGTGTGGACCAGAATGGGCAAAAGAGCAGGACAATGGTAAAAGACATTTTAGTTCTTGAAATGGCAATAACCACCCAGGCGCTGCATCTGTTAAAAAGGGTGATAGCCCCAGGCTCTGACGGCATCCTGGGTGATTTAAATCTGTCTCATCCCTAGATATAGGTCCCATACTTGAATGCTCTTAGCAATGCCATCCTGCGGGGAGAGGATATTCCACTCTCTTGGCATGGAGCAATCATTGTGCCAATCTACAATAAGGGGAGGAAGGATGTACCTGCCAACTATAGGCCTATTAGCCTCATCGACATAAGTCAAAAAGTATTTTCTAGGCAAATTTTATTTAAATTACAAGACTGGATAACCGAACATCATATCCTTCAGGACTGTGAGGTAGGTTTTAGGGCAAAGGTCAGTACCTTGGACCAAGTCTTTCGCTTCAGGGCACTGTGTGGAAGTACGTCGCCTTGAAGCGGGACCATCTTTATGTCGCCTTCATTGATTTGAGGGCGGCATTCGCCTGGTCCCTAGGGAGAACCTTTGGGCCGTGTTGGAGACTTATGGCATCGTGGATAACCTTTTTTTAGCTTAAATTTTTTTTTTTTTATTGGTGTTTGTATTTTCCATGGTACATCATTGTATTACGTTGATTATACATAAAAACATGTAACTTCAGACAGTGCGGATCAAACATTTAATTGTACTTGAATTACATCTTCAGAGGTCTAATGTGAGCTTGGGACGGTTGATTAGTGTCAGGCGTCTGTATATGTGGGTTCCCATAAGGACGCGAATTGTTGTGTAGTCCTCCCTTCCCTCCCTGTTTACCTCCTTGGTTGGCGACCATGTTTTTGTTCCTAATATATAAAAGCTAACTTTACGCTTTCACAAGATAAACAGTAACGGTGGGGGTGATAGGGAAAGGAGGGGAGGGGTCTGGAATGTCCACGAATAAAAATAACCCTTGTAGTGAGTATCTGTCTTGTGGTCGGTGTCAGTTTTCCTACTAGATGTCCGTAGCCTCGGAATTGGGGAATCAAGGATGCCAATGGTAAATTATGTCTCGTGTCACAGGTCGGGCTGTCAGTTTGGCGGGGCCCAACTATGTGGGTGATCCATCTGCTAATATGACTTTTAGGGGTTCGCACTTGCTCGTACCCTCGGGGACAGGGTTGGGGTCTGGGATTGGGATGACGTAGCCCCAGGTGGTTCTACTTGTGTTATCTCTTGCGTGAACCGAAACAGGAGTTGTGCCCAGTCCATGGAGATGTGGTGTTTGCGAGTCCCTTTCACTTCCTCTTCCCGCAGTAGCGTTTCCTCCGCTGCCCCCATTTTTTAACCGCCCCTACCCAAGCTGTTTCAGGGGTCCCGCCGGTGCCCTCCAGTGCATGGCTATTCCCCTCTTTGCCAAGAGTATCGCTAGGGATGCAAACCTGCCCTGCACTTTGTCTGCCTTCCGCCTGCGGAAGATTCCCAGGGCGCATGCTTCCCATGTGGTTATGTGCGTGAGGTGTACGGTCGCCCTCAATACCCGATGTATCCTATCCCAGTATGGTTGGAGTGTGGGACAATCCCAGAACATGTGTTTGAAGTTGGCCTCGGGTGTTTGACATCTGGGGCATGCAAATTGTGTGTCGGGATAAAAGCGATGTAGTTGGTGCGGTGTTAGGTACGCGCGATGTAATACATTGAATTGGATGTTTTTGAATCGGGCGTTCCTTGAGACTTTCTTTGGGTATTCTAGAGCCTTTTCCCATTCCTGGTCGTGAAGCACTCGTCCTATTTCATCCTCCCATTTTTGGCGTAGGGCCTGCAAAGGGGCCGTATTCAATTCCCTAATTGCCTTGTAGTGCCAAGTGACTAAGTGTCTGCCCCCGCCCATACGTAGGATTGTATGTAGTACAGGATGTGTCGGTGGTTCCCCTTCAGTGAGATCCCAGCATTGGCGGGCGCTATCTACCAATCGCCTGTGCATTAGGAATTGTCCTGGGGGAGATCGTAACTATCCCTCATTTGGACGTATGTTTTCAGTTGCCCATCTTCAAACAGTGTTTCAATCTCTGTCGCTCTGTGTTCCGTCCATATCCGGAGGGCACCGGATGTGTAGTAGTTCTTTTTCTGTGGGAATCCCACTAGTGGGAGCAGTGGGGAGTAGAGGGGTATGTCCCGTGACATGCGGTGTATACGCATCATACATTTGCGGGCTATCGACACCTGTAGGGAATGTGTACTTTGAGGCTTGGTGCCCGGTATCAGTAATCTCCGGATAGCTGGGAGAGGCATCCGACCCACGTCAGTAAATGTCTCCTCTATGTGTCGTTCTGCTGTCCAATGTGACAGCCATTGGAGCTGTGCCGCTAGGAAATACGCTTCGAAGGAGGGGGCCCCCAAGCCCCCTTGTGTGGTAGGTAAGTAGAGGGTGCGTAAGGCTACTCTGTGCCTGCCGCCACCCCATATCAACGTCGTGAGTAGTGTGTCTAGCTCCTGAAAAAAGGAGCGTGGCGGTATCACCGGGAGATTGGTGAAGAAGTAAAGCAATCTGGGCACCATGATCATCTTTGCTAAGGCTACACGCCCGATAGGGGCCAAGGGCAGGGTCTTCCAGAAGGCGACTGCCGCGCGCAGCCCCGCTAAAGTTTTGCGGTGGTTCCCCTCATATAGATCCTCGGGTGAATGGTACAGCCGCACACCCAAGTATCGGGGTGCCTCTGCATTCCAACCAAGTGTCTGGGGTCCCAGCATGATCTCCGAGGGAGCCAGGCGGGGGCTAAGGGGAAGATCGTCGATTTTCCCCAGTTGACGTTAAGTCCGGAGACCTCTGCAAAGGTCTGTAATATCTCCCAGATCGGCGTGAGATCCCTCGTGATATCCCGCACATAGATCAGGAGGTCGTCGGCATATAATGACACGCAATGAACCGTGTCCGCGATCGGGATACCCCAGGTTTCGCCCCCTGCCGTAGACGGATGGCTAGAGGTTCTACCGCCACGGCGAAAGGAGGGGGACAGGGGGCACCCCTGCCTCGTACCTCGCTCCACCCGGAGTGGATCTGAGATATACTTTCCCACTCTTACTCTAGTGGTAAGGCCCTTATAGAGGAGTTGCGTATATGCCAATAGGGTCGGACCGACATGCGCTTTTCGAAGGGTTGCGAACAAATATGGCCATAGGAGCGTGTCAAAGGCCTTTTCAAGATCTAAGATTAGGCATGCGGCCTGTGGAAAGCGGTCCCGTGCTCTGTCCTGAATATGAAAGAGTCTGCGTATATTCTGTGATACCGTGCGGTTGGGAAGAAAGCCATTTTGGTTCGGGTGGATCAACTGCGGGAGAACCTGTATGTATCTGTCTGCTAGTATTTTCCCTAAGATCTTGCAGTCCGCGTTGAGCAAAGTTATGGGCCTGTATGAGGACGGGAGAGTGGGATCTCTATTCGGTTTTAGGAAGGTAACCAAGGTAGACTCCCTAAGAGAACTAGGCAGCTCTCCTGTTTGTAGCGCCTCGTCGTATGTAATTACGAGGCGCGGGGCTAGCTGTCTTAAAAGGCGGTATAGTATTCCAGGGGAAGCCGTCCGCTCCCGGCGCTTTACGACGCGCCAATGCCCTGATGGCCTGAATGACATCTGGGGATTTAATTTTGGAGTCCATCGCTTTCGCGTCCGCCGATGGAATGCCAGGCAGGGGTGTGGATCGAAAGAAACGGGACACTGCTAGAGACGACGACCGTGGTGGGGCTTGATAAATTTCCATGTAATAGTCGCGAAAAATGTGTAATATCTCTACTTGCGATTGTTTAAGGATGCCAGACTTATCACGCAAAATTGTGATGGGTGGCATTTCCGTGTCTTGTTTCGCGAGCCAGGCGAGGAGTGTACCGGCCCTATTCCCTTCTCGATGTGTTCTGGCTGCATACTTTCTAAAATTGTATTTGCGGAGATCATTCATGGTTTCCGCGTGTGTTATTTTCGCTATCGCCACCTGTTCTGGGGTAGCCTCTTCCTGATCTAATTTTTTCGTCAGGCCCGCCAGTCGTGTCTCCGCAGTGTGTAATGATCGCTCCAGCACCTGCCGTACCCCTATTATGTGTTGAATGCAGTGCCCCCTTGCCTCGACCTTAAATGCATCCCATTCTACTGCTCTAGACGATGCTGTGCCCGCATTTAGTAAGAAGTATTCCTGAATGTGTTCGCCGTGTGTCTGGCAAAAACCGGGTCCGTGAGGCACTCTCGAGGCAATTTCCAAGTAGGGACTGGGGGATGGGGTGGTCTCCATCTAAGGGTCACAGTATGTGCATCGTGGTCGGACAATACTCTGCCTAGGTAGTCAGTGTGTTGTATCAGGGGACCAGTGTTGCTGTACAGAGGAATCTGTCGAGCCTCACTCTGAGATTGTGCGGGGCGGAGTAAAAGGAATATATCTTGGTGTTCGGATTCTTTTCGCGCCAGGCGTCTATAAGTGACCAATGGGTAACCCAGTTTTTAAATTGTTCTGTCTGTTTTTGCGCGGGTGAATGTGCCGGTGGGGGATGGGATCTGTCTAACCCGGTGTCTAGGGTACAATTGTAATCCCCTCCCAATAACCACGGTATCGCAGTGTATTGTGCTAGTACCCCTGTGAGGCGGGTCCAATACTGTTCCTGTTCTACATTGGGGGCGTAAATGCTTCCTATCAGTATCTCCTTGCCCTCGAGGTGCCCTGTTATTAGGGAGTACCGGCCCTCTTTATCTACCACCCTGGACTGTTCGTTGAAGGGGATGCCAGGTCTGATCCAGATTAAGGTTCCCCTAGCGAATGCAGAGTACGTTGTGGCACAGATAATTCCTCGCCATTTTTTACGGAGGCGGTCCACCTCTGTCCCCGTAAGGTGTGTCTCCTGGAGGAGCGCCACCTGTGCTTGCTGTCTTTTCATGTATGCATATATTGCATATCGCTTGCTAGCTGTATGCATACCCCTGACATTTAATGTGACTACTTTTAGGTCTGTATTGGGGATTCTAGCCATCCTTTATGCCTGATATTTGGGTGACGTGTCTCGTGGCGTAATGTCCCAGCATCTCACGTGTCCCCTCGTGTCCGGATGTCGATCTCTGTTAACCGAACCATCTGTGTGTATGTCGTGTGTTCGTGGTCCAGGGAATGTGGAAGGGATATATAACTGGGGGAACTGAAAGAAGTCAGCGGGAAACCATCCCAACTAAAAGGACCTATCATTGGGAGCGATACGTCCAAACTGCACAACATGTGCTAACTCTAGTTCGTTATATGGGGGAAGTGGTCGTCGGCCTCCGTCCATCGCCGTCGCTGCAGCCGCCCGCTCATTGTCTATATCTTATTGTTGCCACCGCCACTCAGTGGAATCCAGTGCGAAATCCGGTCGGCGGACTCGCCAAATACCGGAGAGGCCACCAGGGCGTCTCCGGCTTGCCAAGTATCCTTTCTTAGAGTGGGAGGCCCGGATGTCCCGAGCGTCCCCACCCCCGGGGGTCTGGCGTGGCCACCAGGGGGTGTCAAATCAATGTGTCCGCTGTTTGGGGGGTCACCATCGGCGGAGTCCCCGAGCCATCCCCTGGGGTGCCTCCACCGCTGCCCTCCTCTTCGGACGTGAACAGGCGCGGATCCCTCTCACCATCCGTGCTGTCCCCCAGGTGTCCCAACTCTGCAACTGCTTGAAGCGCTTTCCGGCGTTCTGCAATGATTTGGGTGAGGTCCGGAGAGTTCTTACTGGAGGAATCCGAGCGCGAGGTTAGTTGAGTGAGTGTGACCTTTTTCTGTTGCCGGCTTTGGCGACCTGATGAGCGACTGACTTGCGCCTTTTTGGTGTGGATCAAGTTCGTCAAGTGCTGGTCAGCCCAGTCGCTGGCCTCCGAGGGGTCCGAGAAGAAGTGCGTGGTTCCGTCGTGGATGATTTTGAGCCGAGCCGGGAACAGAAGTGCATATTGGATGTTCTTTTGGCGCAGGACGCGTTTGACCGCTGTGAAGGTGGCTCTTTGTTGCTGGACTGCCCGCGAGTAGTCCGGGAACAGCATCACTTGCTTATCCTCCACTCGGATTATGCCCTGCCGCCTCGCGGCTCGAAGAATAGTGTCTCTGTCCTGGTAATGGAGCAATTTCAGAAGAAATGGACGGGGTGGCGACCCCGGTGGTGGTCTGCGGGCCGGGACTCGGTGTGCCCGTTCTACAGAATAAAATGGGGTCAGTTCTCCTGCTGGGGTGAACGTTGCGATCCACGTTGTGATGTAGCTGAGAGGGTCGGTCCCCTCCGCTCCTTCAGGCAGATTGATAATGCGGATGTTACTTCTCCGGGACCGTCCCTCTAAGTCATCTGCTCTGTTCTCTAGGATTCTCACCCGCGATTGTAGGTCTTTCAAGGTGTCTTGGTGTTGTTGCACTTGCGGTTCCAGAGTGTGTAGCGCTGTTTCCCCTTGTTTCACCTTGTCCGCCAGTTTCCTATGGTCATCCCGGAGTAGATTCAGATCCGTTGCTAGCTCTCCGAATTTGTGTTCCATGGTCACTCTCGAGTGTTCAATCGCCGCTAGGACTTTGTCCAGTTTATTGGACATGGAGTCTGCACCTGTGGGCTCTCCTCCTGGTTGTGTAGTGTGGGATGCTGGGGATGTCGCCCTTGGGGGTCCCGAGGTCTGCGCCGTGCCCGTTGCGCGTTGGCGCCCCATGATGGTCGTGTCTTCCGCCGACGGACCCCGTTCGTCCTCCACGACGCTTCTCCCGTGAGTGGGTCGCAATACCTGTGGTCAGGTGTGGCTGCTATGATGTCCTGTGGTCTTTCTCGCCCTTGTTTCTATTTTGGTCCGCCTTAGTTACCGGAGCTCTTCCCAACCTCGCTTACCGGCCCCCCGTAGCGTGTCCTGGTTGTATTAGCGGAGGGTCTCCGCCGGGCTAGGGAGGGCGCAGGGTGTCCCGCCGCTCCTCCGGTTCGACGCGTGCCCCGGTCGATTGGGGCCCGTTGATGGAATGCCCCCCGAGTCCCACGGCCCAACCACCGCCGGCGGGGCTCCAGGCCTCCCAGAGCACAGAAGCTCGGTTCCGGGCCTCTTAGGGATCCGTGTGTGGTGGTGGTCAGCCGCGCACACCTGCTTCCCGGCCAATCACGTCTGCACCCTCCCGGTCCGCAGCCTGTGGTCTGCCCCAGTCCGGGGACGGTGGCACTGTCGCGCTCCTGGATCCCTCTGATTAGGCTGCCAGCGTGTATGCCAGTAAAGTGCTGTTGTTGTCGTTGACTAGGGGTTCCTCATCAAGTTATACTTCGCCGTCCCCACCATTAGGCTCACACTCCGGTCATGCGTCTCCCTCACTCGCGCGCCTCGAGGCCTGGCGCCGCCGCGGGGAGGGGCGCAGGGCGACAGCCCCGTGGCTCCACACAAGCTGCCTCGCTCCGTCCCGCAGGCCACCGGTCCAGGCTCCGTGGAGCCGAAAGGTCAGTGGCACCGTGTCTAGTTGCCCCTCCGTGTCCCACAGTCTGCTCGGTTGCTCCCTCCGCGCGCCTCGAGGCCTAGCGCCGTAGCGGGGGAGGGGATTGTCCCTGCACTTAGGAGGGGGTCTCTGTGCGGGCCCTCCGGGCGATGTCGCCTGTAGCGCAATCCGTGCTGGGTGGGACCGATGGGCTGCGGGGGCGCCGCTGTGACCCCGGGCGCCGGCGTGGCGTCTCCGTCGATCGGGGACTCCTCTCGGGCGGGGGCTCCAGTCACCCGAGGGGCTCCCAAGCAGCTGCCACGGCGCTCTCACCTGTCTAGGCGGATTCCGGAGCTCGCGTGGGGCATGCCACCAGGTCCACGCGGCAGAAGCCCGATGTGTCTCGCCATCGGTCCCAGGTTAGAAGCGGGAGCTCCCGGGCCTCACAGGGTGCCGCCATTTTGGGATTCCGGCCGCGACCCCGTCAGAGCCTCCGGCGTCCCCATTGTCGCCTCGTTGGTCGTTTCCTCGGGACCGGCCCGTGTCCCCCACGATCGCCGCTGCTATATCGGCTTTTCTCGCCGGTTATCGTGGCTGTGTGGCATATTATAGTCGGGCTTTAGCGGGCTGCAGTGCGGAGCGCTAGAGGAGTGCTGCCGCCATCTTGACCTGCTTGGCCACGCCCCCGCATCGTGGATAACCTTATAGGAATTTAAAAAATTTGCACTTAGAATCATGTGCTCAGGTCAGGTGGAATGCGGGAGGAGATCTCACAGCTAAGATAAGCATTAATCGTGGTGTCAGACAGGGGTGAGTGCTGGCTCCCACACTTTTTAGCTTATATATTATATAAAGGGGGCAGTAGAATGGCTAGCAAAATGTAATCCTGATGCACCTAAGTCAGCGGGTACGAATGTACCAATTTTAAGGTTTGCTGATGACATGCTCTTGATTTCTCGTACACCGCTTGGACTTTAGCTGTTGCTGGACCATTTGTCATCCTTCTGCCGCACAAGGGGTCTTGAAATAAATGCAGCAAAATCAAAATTTATGGTACTAATTCCCCATCGTTCATTTAGGGGCAATATGAGGATCGATACAGCTCCTCTGAAGCGGGTAACGTCCTTTGACTACTTGGGAGTAAGATTGTCTGATATGGTGTCTTGGGTACACCAGATAAGGAAATATAAAACGATCGTAGGCCATAGGGAAGAAATAGAAGGCTGCCTCCATTGGAGCAGTAACCGCAGCTCTGGATGTATGCAGAGCCACGGCCCTGTCGGGGCCAGTATATGGCGCAGAGCTCTGGGTGTGGACCGACTTAACATTGCTCAGTAGTGCAGAAAATCAATTTATTACCTCTCTTACCCCACTTCGATTCGACCTTGGATTAAAAAGAGCTGATCATGTGGTTTTATTAAAACCTTTAATGTATTGGGTTTGAGTCTGGAACACCCCGGAACTTTATAGAGGTGGGGGTAATAGAGAGGCTACTCTCAGACGTCTGGAGACCAAGTATATCTTGGATTTGGACTGCAAAAGTCCAAATGGTTTGAACACAACGGAGGACTTGTACACATGGCTCTGATATTTCCTGCATAGACTAGATAATAATGTAATTATCATGATGATTTTCTCTTACATGCTCATGCGTTGTTTTAAATGAATTCCATTTAGGATTCTTACAATGGCTTGATATGACTTAATTCCCTTGTTCAATTAGGCCACCCTCTCCCCGTTGTTGTTGTTTCCGGGTTTCGGCTGCTTTGGATGAGCTGTTCCAGTCATCCGAGGGCAGGCCGAAGACATTGAAATGGTTTTAAAATATAAGCTTTTTTATTATCTAATTGTTTATATCATGTTTAGGCACTTTAGCACTAATGGAACTTTTTTCAAGTACAGCAAGAATCTCTTTTTAATTATGGGGTAACTAGGTACCGTATTTGGATTTACATAGAACAATCTACTACACATGTGGTATTAGGCTTTGATTAATCCAGGTACAATACATTTTCTCTAGGTTGTTGCATTTTTTAGTTGCGCAATTTGCACAGATGAGAGCGTCATTTTGCACAGTACTGTCGTCATTCTAACTTATCAATTAACTGTGGTGCATATTTGGGTGTTAGAAATTGCGTTATTTGCACAATAAGTACAGATTTGCACTGTTGGAATTTGAAACCGGTATTTAATTGCAATGTGAAAGGTTGCGGTATTGCAAATTGCATTTTTAGTATAGAGAAATGCGCGGTTTTTGCATAGTTCAGAGGGCTTCAAGAATTAAAAAGGCATCTGATCTGAACTGTTATAATGGCACTTAAAAGGTGTTATATTATTTGGTATCTTGAATGTACCACAGTTTTGCATAATTTTGCACAGTTCGATGCGATATTTGCACAGTAATAGCCAGTATTTTAAACTGATATTACCTTCATCGTTGCAATGTGTTTTATACTGTGTGGGCTTTTTCTGTGTTTTTTTCTGTATTTAGCGTGACATGCAGCCTGTAAATTGGTATTTTAAACCGATATTAAATTAGGACTGTAAAATAAGAGAAAAAACAAATGAGAGAAAAAAAGACAAAGAGAAAAAAAGAGAAGTAAAATGAATTTATAACATTGTTATTGCTGTACTTCAACAGACGGACAGTCCGTTTTTAGTTTTTATTGCTTGCACTGTCACTTTAAAGTTTGAAGGAAACACTGGTACGTCATGTGATCAAGGCCTCTAGGGGCTGAAACGCGTCATGGCGGAATTGCACTGAATAAAATTTGCACGAAGGAAAACTGGTGTCCGTTCCGTTTCTAATTCCGGATATTTGGAGTTGCTAAGAATCGGTTTTTGTGGAGATATATATATATATATATATATATATATATATATATAAATAATCTACTGGCGGTCGCCAGTTTATAGTTAGGACCTATTATCCATAGGAAATCCGTAACATTCTATTCCCAATAACTTTGGCGTCGTTTGACGAATCATCGCGAAATTTTCAAAACTAGTGGGGCGCTCCGGTCCGCTCCTGTCTTGAAAGTTTCGGGGTGATTCATCAAGCGAAGGCCGAGAAAAAAGGGGGGGTCCCAAAACGTGTTTTCTCCATGTTAATTCCCATAGGAAATTTTAGCCACGGCTACAGCCCGAACTGCTGAACAGAATTACACCAAATTTGGCAAAAAGGTAGCGCTTGGTTCAGAAAGCGACCTTTTTTGCAAAGGTGTAAATCCGTTCAGTGAATTGCGGAGAAATTAAAAAATAAGAGTGAAAAAATCAATTTCCCATAGGAAACTTTATGCAAGGCTACAGCAAAAACTGCTGAACGGAATTACACCAAATTTGGCAAAAGGTAGTGCTTGGTTCAGAAAGCACCCTTTTTAAAAATGGTGTAAATCCGTTCAGTAGTTGCTGAGAAAATCCAAAATAAAAGTTTCGATATCTATGGCCGCGGTGGATCCGCGCACCCTCCCGACCATGAGCTGCATGCTAATTGGCTGTCAACACTCCAAACCAGGAAGTGTTGGCAGCCATCTTGTTCCTCGGTAGAACCGAGGAACAAGAAAGCAGTAAAACAAGTGCGCAAAACGCAAAAAGGGGGCAGGGTAGAAACACCCTGACCCCCTAGGTCTGCTCAGGACCCCGTGGGCAGAAAAAAGCACAAAAAAAAGACCGGCATCGTGCCGGAGGCCCCGCCCCCTCCGTGCAGCAGTCTGCAAACGTGCCCCCTGGCGCGTTTTAAGAAGGGGAAGTAATTCCCCTTGAATACTGGGGGTCCCTGGGGGCCAACTAGCCCACCAGGAACCTCCGGTATGCGCCAAGGGGCTGCGTTGCAGAGAGGTGTACAGAGGCCACGCCCCTTTTTACACCTCTCTGCAACGCAGCTCTGTGGCGCTTTTGGAGGTACATGGTGGGCTAGTTGGACTCCAGGGACCCTCAGTATTCAAGGGGACTTAATCCCCCAACTTAAAACGCGCCACGGGCGCGTTTGCACAGTGCTGAAGGGAGGGCGTGGCTTCAGGTGACATGTGTGCAAACAGGCCCGTGGCGCGTTTTAAGATGGGGAATTAAATCCTCTTCAATCCTGAGGTCCCTGGGGGCCAACTAGCCCACCAGGTACCTCCAGTAAGCGCCACGGAGCTGCGTTGCAGAGTGTTGTAAAAAGGGGCGTGGCCTCTGAACACCTCTCTGCAACGCAGCTCTCTGGCGCATACTGGAGGTATCTGGTGGGCCAGTTGGCCCCTAGGGACCCTCTGGATTGAGGAGGAATTAATTCTCCAACTTAAAACGCGCCACAGGGCGTGTTTGCAGACATGTCACTTCAGGCCCCACCCCCTTCCTTCACCATTGTGCAAATATTCCTCTAAAATGTTAATGTTAATGTTAATAAGGCTTGTAAAGCGCACTGCTATCCTAGGGTGTCCTGGCGCTGAGAGTTGCCGACTTGGTTGCTGGATGAGAGAAGGATTCAGGGGAAAAGCCAGGTTTTCAGCCCCCTTCTAAAGGAAAGAAGCTCGGTGGCACTTCTGAGATGGAGGGGAAGGCTGTTCCATGCTTTTGCCGCACCGCAGAAAAAGCTCCTGCCCCCCAACTAGCTGTCTTTGCCCGTGGAACTTTTATAAGTTTTGCCTCGGCAGAGCGCAATGCTCTGCCGGGAACATACCGAACTACGAATTCCGATTTACTCACCTGTTATCAGGAGAGACCTCAGTGCTGCATCTTTGAGCCCAGTACTGATCCTGAAAAGTAATTTTAACCGTACTTACCAATAACTTGAATTTCCTTCCATAGGATATCATTGCCTGCTTTTTGCTGAAAAAGTTTCTAAGTGTCGATTTTTGAAACATACAAATATTCCTCTAAAATCAGCCCAACTACGAATTCCGATTTACTCGCCGGTTATCAGGAGAGACCTCAGTGCTGCATCTTTGAGCCCAGTACTGATCCTTAAAAGTAATTTTAACCGTACTTACCAGTAACTTGAATTTCCTTCCATAGGCTAACATTGACTGGTTTCACTTGGAAATTCTTCTAAGTGTGGAGTTTTGGAACTTTATAATATTCCTCTAAAATCAGCCGAACTACGAATTCCGATTTACTCACCTGTTATCAGGAGAGAACCCAGTGCTGCATCTTTTAGCCCAGCACTGACCCTGAAAAGTAATTCTAACCGTACTTACCAGTAACTTGTATTTCCTTCCATTGGAATCCATTGTCTGGTTTTCAGCAGAAAAGTTTCAAAGTGTCAATTTTCACAAACTACAAATATTCCTTAAAAATCGCCTGTATGACTTAAACGCATTCTTTCAACTGTTTACAGGAGATGCACCAGTGCTGGATCCAGGATCCACCACTGAGTAAGAAAAAGTAACGATAACACTACTTACCTGCTAAGTGAATTTCCTCCCATAGGATAACATTGGTGAGTCTATGTGAAAAAGTTTCTGTCAACTTTTAAAATACAATAACATTCCTTAAAAATCACTATCTGAAAGAGAAACGTTAGTGACAGATTCCTTACCTTAGAATATCCCCAGGCGTCAGGCTGGATCCGGAAAGTTTTTGCAAAGCAGTACCCTTGCGCGTCGGTAGGCGGCGTCGTGCGGCTCCGCGTCCGGCGTCGTGATCGCCGGGATGACGTCGCGGGCAGTACTTAGACGCCGCCCCTGCGCGCTGACGTCAGTTCTTCTTTTTCCGCGCCAGCAAGCGCAGATCCGGGAAGAGCAGTGCCCTAGTCATTTTTTGACTAACTTTTTTGGTGAATTTTTTCACTGTTTCTTTCGAATCGACTCCAAGGTGTTGTAGGGATGCCCGGCTTTAAACGTTGCGACGCCTGTGCTCGGATGATGTCCATCACAGACCCGCATCTGGAGTGTCTCTTCTGCCTCGGCCGAGGCCACGACACGAAGTCGTGTTTCGACTGCCGGGCCCTCAACCCGAAGGCTTTGCGAGAGCGGTCTCGAAAGCTCCTCGAGGCCCGGCAGTCGGCTCCGCGCCACACCAAACCCCGGTCTCGTGAGAGGTCGAGGGGTCGGTCGCGGAGTCCTCGCCGGTCGTCGGGATCCAAGTCTTCGTCGTCCGGTAAGGCTAAGCACAAGAAGTCCAAAAAGCATCATCGCTCTAGGACTTCGCCTCGCCGATCTCGCGACTCGGCTGAGGGCCCCTCCCGGCACCGCCCCCGCGGCCCCGGACATGCCTGTGGAGTCGCCCCCGCAATACCCGTCCTTCCCGGGTTCGGGGCGGATCCGGCCCAAGTACAGGAATTCCTGTCGGCCATGGCCCGCCTCTTCGGGCCTCAAGGTCCCTCCGGTGCGCCTTCGGGCCCCGCGGGCCCTGATGGGGTTGCCCCGGCGTCGCCGCGACTCCGGTCCCGGCGTCGCTCGTGCCTCCAGCCTCGGTCCCGGCTTCGGCCCCGGCCTCGATCCCGGCTCCGGTGGTACCGCAACCCCCATCGACGCCGGTCGACCTGACCACGCCTCCGCCGGCGTCGATGTCTCCGGTGCCGTTCCTGACGCCGCCCGGGGCAGCGTCGTCCCCATGTACTCTCCGGCTCCGGACATGGAGCCGGACCGACGCCGGTTCCGGCGCCGATGGGACCTTGGGTCCCAGATGTCCCCTCCTCCTCCTTATTTTGAACCGGAGGAGGACCAGGAGGACTGGGAGGGTCTGAGGACCCTCTGGCACGGCAGTGTCAGTATGATGAGGACTGGGCAGAGGAACTAGGGGATGCCAGTGGTCTGGATACTTCCCCTGACACTGGCATGCTGTCTCCTCCCGTGGCTACGGAGGAGGGAGCCAATTTTGCAACGGTGTTGCGTAGGGCAGCTGGAGCCTTACATCTCCGACTCCCTACGGTGACGGTCAAGACTAATCTCTTGACGGAAGTGCTTCAGCCGGCAGCCTCCTCCTTAGAGACTGTGCTGCCGTTCAACGATGCACTAACTGACGTTCTTTTGGGCGCCTGGTCCAAGCCCAACACAGGGGCTCCTGTGGATAGGAACGTGTCCCGACGCCATCGCCCAGCTCCGGGCGACCCCTTGTTTCTCTCTGTCCACCCCACTCCTGAGAGCTTGGTTGTCCAAGCCTCCGCTTCCCAAACCGCCTTCCCTACCGCCCCTCCGGATAGGGAATCCAAACGCCTGGATCAATTTGGGAAGAAGGGTTTTCTTCCTCCAGTGCTGGCTTGCGGTCCATCAACACCGCTTGTCTTTTGGGCCGATATACCCACTCCTTGTGGGATTCGGTGGCGACTGTTTTGCCCCAGTGTTCTGAGTAGGTCCAGACACTGCTTTCCCGCGCCATTGCGGAAGGAAGGGATGCGGCCAAATACACCATTCGTTGTGGCCTTGATACCGCCGACTCGCTGGGCAGATCTATTGCAACGACGGTGGCGCTGCGTCGCCACGCCTGGCTGAGAACCACTGGTTTTTCAGGGGATGTCCAGAATACTCTCATGGACATGCCTTTTGATGGAGTCGGTCTTTTTGGTTCCAAAGCAGACCATGCGTTGGAGCGTTTTAAGGACTCACAGGCTACTGCCAAGTCCCTGGGCCTTTCTGCTACACGCCCTCCGCTACCTTCTGCTTTTCGCCCCTATCGTGGCCACGGAAGGGGCGCCCAGTCACGTCAGCAGCCCAGCCACCGGCCCGCGCAGCAGGCGTCTTCGCGTGGCCGAGGGCGTGGATACCGCCGTGGCGGTTCGGGCAACCAGCGTGCGGGTCAGGCCACCACCTCCAACCCGTCCGCGGCCTCCAAGCCCTCCTAGTCCCTCCTTTCAGGTGCACGGCACGCCAGTAGAGGCAGGGTCCGCCATCACCTTCACCACTGGCGTCCCATCACCTCGGACAGGTGGGTCTTGGACATTGTCCGAAGGGGCTACTCCCTCCCCTTTGAGACCACCCCCCAGCCATGCCACCTCAATTCCACCGCATGTCAGGGGATCACTTGGTACTTCTGCAGAAGGAAGTCACGGCCCTCTTGGCCAAGAGGGCCATCGAGCATGTTCCGACCCCAGAAGTAGGGCGTGGTTGCTACTCCCACTACTTCCTGGTGCCCAAAAAGGACAAGGAGGACATGCGTCCTATCTTGGACCTCCGGAACGTCAATCGCTTCCTCCGGAAGGAGAAGTTCAAGATGCTCACCCTAGCTCAGGTCTTGACTGCCCTCGACCCTGGAGACTGGTTGGTAGCGTTGGACTTGCAGGACGCCTATTTCCACATCCCCGTCCTGCCGGCCCACCGGCGTTACCTTCGATTCACGGTAGGCCTCGAGCATTTTCAGTTCACCGTGCTCCCCTTTGGCCTTACCAGTGCCCCTCGGGTGTTCACGAAAGTGATGGCGGTGGTCGCAGCTCATCTGCGCCGGGCAGGGGTTTCAGTCTTCCCCTACCTCGACGACTGGCTGCTGAAGGCGGGCTCGTCCCAGGCAGTCGTCTCCCACCTCCAGACTACGGCCGAACTCCTGCACTCGCTGGGGTTCTCCATCAATGTGCCGAAGTCGCATCTGATTCCTTCTCCACAGCTCCTTTTCATCGGAGCAGTTCTGGACACGACGCAGTTTCGGGCCTATCCTCCCGAGCGGCGAGTCCGGGATATTCAGGCTATGATTCCGATCTTTCAGCCTTTATCCTGGGTTTCGGTACGGATGACCCTGAGGCTGCTGGGCCTCATGGCCTCCTGCATCCTGCTGGTCAATCATGCCAGATGGCATATGCGGGCTCTGCAGTGGGACCTGAAGTTCCAGTGGGCGCAGCACCAGGGCAACCTGTCCGATCACGTCCAGATCTCGGAGGGGACTGCAAAACAGTTGCAGTGGTGGCTCTCGAACCGGCAATGGGTCATGGGCAGATCCCTCTCCCTTCCCCAGCCAGAGCACACAGTTGTGACGGACGCGTCCCTTCTGGGATGGGGCGGTCACATGGGAGAGGCGGAGATCAGAGGCCTCTGGTCTCCGGCGGAGTCCCGGCTCCATATCAACCTTCTGGAGCTCCGGGCGATCCGACTTGCACTCAAGGCATTCCTTCCCTCTGTCAAAGGGAAGGTAGTGCAGGTGTTCACCGACAACACCACCGCCATGTGGTACTGCAACAAACAGGGCGGGGTGGGGTCGTGGACCCTTTGTCCAGGAGGCTCTGCGCCTCTGGACAGGGCTGGAACATCAGGGCATGTTCCTGATGGTTCAACACCTGGCAGGTTCCCTGAACGCCAGGGCGGACGAACTCAGCCGCAGGTGCATGATGGATCACGAATGGCGTCTTCACTCGGAAGTGGCGCAAGGACTCTTTCTACAGTGGGGAGAGCCTTGGTTAGATCTATTCGCCACCGAAGAGAACGCGCAATGTCATCAGTTCTGCGCGTTGGAATTTCCAAGGCGGCACTCGCTCGGCGACGCTTTTCGTCACGAGTGGAGTTGCGGTCTATTGTACGCCTTTCCGCCTATACCACTTCTACCCAGAGTGTTGAAGAAGATTCGGCACGACCGGGCCCAAGTCATTCTTGTGGCTCCGGACTGGGCTCGAAGAGTTTGGTATCCCGAGCTACTCAGTATGAGCGTAGATCCCCGATCCGTCTGCCTCTTCGGGAGGATCTTCTGTCGCAGCAGCAGGGGACGGTCCTCCACCCGAACCTGTCCAGCCTCCACCTGCGTGCGTGGAGATTGAGCGGCGGCAGTTGATTCCTTTCGACTTGCCTCCCGAAGTTTGTGATGTGATTCTGGCAGCCAGGCGTCCCTCCACTAAGGTGGTATACGCCTGCAGGTGGAACAAATTTGTGGCATGGTGCACAGCAAAGGCTGTGAATCCCCTTTCTGCCCCTCTTTCTGAGGTCCTTCTGTTCCTTCTTTCTCTGGCCCAACAGGGTTCTGCCCTGGGTACCATCAAGGGTTATCTTTGTGCTATCTCGGCCTTCCTCAGGCTCCCTGATCAGCCCTCCCTTTTCAAGTCCCCTGTTGTTAACAGGTTCTTAAAAGGCATTACACACCTCTTCCCTCCTGTTCAGTTTGTGATGCCTCAGTGGGACTTGAACTTGGTTCTTACCTTTTTAATGTGCGCTCCCTTTGAGCCTCTACATAACTGTCCTCTTCGTCTTCTGGCTCTGAAGACAGCCTTTCTGGTGGCCATCACCTCCGCTCGGCGGGTGAGTGAGCTCCAGGCTCTATCTTGCAAACCTCCCTTCTGTCTGTTCATCCAGACAAGGTTGTTCTTCGGACGCGTCCGTCCTTCTTGCCAAAGGTGGTTACTGCCTTCCACATTGGGCAGACCATCACTTTGCCTACCTTCTTTCCGTCTCCGAATCCTTCCAGAGAGGAAGAGAGGCTCCACCGTCTGGACCCAAAACGTGCGCTCTCTTTCTATATCGACCGCACAAAACACTTCCGGGTGGATGACCAGCTCTTTGTTGGCTACGTGGGCGTCAAAAAGGTCGGGCGGTGCACAAGCAGAACCATCTCCCGCTGGGTTACCTTGTGCATCAAGACCTGCTATTCTTTGGCTAAGAAGGAGCCTCCTGTTGGGCTGCGTGCCCATTCCACCAGGGCAACGGCTGCTACCACGGCCTTAGGCCGCGGTGTTCCGCTGCCGGTTATCTGTCAGGCAGCTACGTGGGCCTCGCTGCACACGTTTACAAAGCATTACTGCCTTGACAGTCAGGTCCGGAGGGACGGCTTCTTTGGCCGTTCTGTCCTCCAGGACTTCCTTGTCTGATCTTTGTTCGCAGACCCACCACCGGGGTTGGTATTGCTGGGGTATCTATTCTAAGGTAAGGAATCTGTCACTAACGTGTCTCTTTCAGATGCACAAGTTACTAACTTGTGTAACGATATATCTGTAAGAGACAGTAGTTAGTGACAGATTCCTTACCGCACCACCCATCCTCCCCGTTCTGCGAACTGATTTCTAGGGTTAAGGACATCCCTTTCAGGGCCCTAGTATTTTTCAGACACCTATGTCAGCTTCTTGCATGGCTCTGCGTTCCTGGCGCGGAAAGTCGTGTACAGAACTGACGTCAGCGCGCAGGGTCGGCGTCTAAGTACTGCCCGCGACGTCATCCCGGCGATCACAACGCCGACGACTGACGCGGAGCCGCACGACGCCGCCTACCGACGCGCAAGGGTACTGCTACGCAAAAACTTTCCGGATCCAGCCTGACGCCTGGGGATATTCTAAGGTAAGGAATCTGTCACTAACTACTGTCTCTTACAGATATATCGTTACACAAGTTAGTAACTTGTGCACTGTAACCAAAACGCTTTTACTCAACTGTTTACAGGAGATGTCCCAGGACTTAATCTAGGATCCAGTCCTGTGGTTAGAAAAGTAATCCATAAAGTAACTAACTGCATTTAACTAGAAATTCACATTGAGCTCAATGTTGCATTGTGTTTGAAATTGTGTTGCCCATTGCAACAACTGTAACTACTGTACTTAAAAGTCTATTGCCTATTTGCAAAGTATTTAAACTAAAGTAATTCATTCTGAGAAAGTATATTTTGTAATGTAATGTATAATGTAATTACAATGTAATTTAAAAAATAAAATATGTAAAAATAAATACTTTAAAAAAATGTAGTAAATCAGTATCAAAAAATAAATATAACAATTAATACATTTAAAAATTGTCATTTACAAAACCTTTGAAATTCACTGAAAAAAACCATAGGTTTCAGACATGTTATAGTTGGGAATTAGCATTTAAAAAACCTTTGAAATTCACTGAAAAAACCATAGGTTTCAGGCACGTTATAGTTAGAAATTAGCATTTAAAAAAACCTTACAAATTCACTGAAAAAACCATAGGTTTTAGGGACAGTTATAGTTAGTTGGACATTGCACTCGTACAAAACCCGTGAAATTCCCCCGTTATAGTTAGTTCAGCTAACTATAACTCGCGCCCCCGCAATGCACTGCTGATGACGTCACATATGACATCACTGATGACATCATCCACGTGATAATCTGATGCACCTCCTCACACCCTAATATAACCTTTGATACACTCACTCTAAATTACAGACTGCCATTCGCAAAACCATAGACACTCCAACACCAATAACTACATACCCACTCACTGATTCTTAGGTCTACACACACACATCCACTCACTCACCCGTACAGTCACTCATACTTACGGTCACTCAGTACAGGACTATCATATGCACTCATACTCCTATATAGACATTCAAACACCGCCACTCATCCATAGAGGTACTCACACACCTAGTCAGTCATGCAAATAATTAAACACACTGCCATTTACTCACCTATACAGTTATACACACACCAGCTCACTTACTCATACAAATACTAGCACATTCTTACGCTCTTATACAATCACTGATACAAGCACACACTCATCCATACAGTCACTCTCACAATCACACACTCTAGCTTATAGCTATTTATATGCTCCAACACACATATGTACTGCCTTTCACATATGTAGTTACTCACACATGTACCACTGGGACATACATTCACTCACTAACACACTCTTACACACACTTACCCACCCATACAGTCTATCACAGATGCACTCTTGAAACCATCCACCCAGTGAATCACCCACTCATCTATGCACAGTCGCACACACCCCACCCACACAAACACTCAGGCACCCATACAGATACTCAGACAACCAATCAATAACTCATATAGACACTCATGTAGCTATTCACAAACCCATGCAGCCACTTACACAGCAATAGACAGACGGATACAGACATTCACCCAGTTTAGTCACTAACCCATGCATTCAGTTAGATACGTTTAATCACTCACTTATAGAGTCAGTCACGCACCTACTAAATCATCCATACAGACACTTCTACACCCACTCATTCTTCAATACGCCTTTCCCTATATATATTAAAAATATTTAAACTTTACAGAAACACAGTCACTGGATGATGTCATCAGTGATGTCATCAGTGATGTCATCAGTGATGTCATCAGTGATGTCACTGACCATGTCATGAGTGATGTAATATGTGACGTCATCAGCAGTGCATTGCGGGGGCGCGAGTTATAGTTAGCTGAACTAACTATAAAGGGGGAATTTCACGGGTTTTGTACGAGTGCAATGTCCAACTAACTATAACTGTCCCTAAAACCTATGGTTTTTTCAGTGAATATATATATATATATATATATATATATATATATATATATATATATATATATATATATATATATACACACATACATACACTCACACACACTGGAGGAGATTTTCAGCTTGGACAAGAAACTCTGACTTCTACCTGATGCATGGTATTCTGCACTGGAGGCCACCTGCGCCACCCTCTTCTGCTCCCATTAACACCAGGCTTCTTCCACAGTCTTACAGCCCATCATGCCTCTCAATGAGAGCAGTAACATTGGGTCCTACTCCAGAGTTCACCCTGGCTCCCAAAGGGGGGCAGCTACATGGCTTCTACTCCTAGAGCCCAGACTGGCTCAAGGAGGCAGCAACAAGGGGTCATACTCCAGAGCTCACTCTGGCTCTCAAAGTAAGGCAGCAACATGCAGTCCTGTCCTACTCCAGAGCCCACCCTGGCTCTCAAAGGGTGGGGGTGCATCAGCATGGGGTCCTACTCTTGGTCCATCCTTTCCATTTTATGGTGCAAAGAACTTCAAAAAAGTAGACTGTGGAACGATGTAGGTCCCAGTCACCAACTTATACCTAAGAGGTGGCTTTTGGTGACTGGGTAACAGGCCACTCAGGTGCAGAGGCACACCTGAATATCTGTAGGTAGCACAATAAATCTAAGACCATATTTGTGTGTAAGGAGGTATCTCCTAAAAAAGACTGCACTTGAGGTGTCCTATAACAGGCTGCCCTTGAGGTATCGTATAACATAGACTGCACTTGAGGTATCCTATAATACAGACTACACTTGAGGTGCCCCGTAACAGAGACTGCACATAAGGTATCCTATAACATAGACTGCACTTGAGGTGTCCCATAACAGACAGCAATTGAGGTATCTCATAACGCAGACTGCACTTGCCGTATCCCATAACACAGACCGCACTTGAGGTATCTCCTTACACAGACCGCACTTGAGGTGACCCTAAACACAGACCGCACTTGAGGTGTCCCTAAACACAGACCGCACTTGGTGTCCCTAAACACAGACCGCACTTGAGGTATCCCATAGCACAGACGGCACTTGAGGTATCGCCTTACACAGACTGCTCCTGAGGTACCCTATAACACAGACTGCACATAAGGTATCCTATAACACAGACTGCACTTGAGGTTCCTATAACAGACTGCACTTGAGGTATTGCCTTACACAGATTGCTCTTGATGCGTCCCATAACAGACTGCACAGTGTGTTCTTTTTTTATAGGTGGTGGCCAGGTTTGAGTGCTAATGACTTCCTTGGTTTGTGTATTAGTGCATATATACCTTTCATGTACTTATGTATCTTTATATTTATTACTTTACTTCTTATTCAGCATCTCCAATGCACTGCCCTATATCTCACCCTTTGCCTCTCTCAATATATCCTCTACCTCTACAATCTGACTCACCCCATATCTCATTCTACTACTCTCTCCAATGCACTACCCTATTTCTCTGCCCTAAACCCCTCTCGATATAGCCTCTACCTTCACTCTGACTCATCCCAAACCCCATTCTACTACTATGATCCCTAAAATAACCCTTTCTAGACCCTTCGCTCCTCTACCCCTCCTTGCATCATCTCAAACCTCTTTTACTATTCAGATCTCCCAAACAAGCCTTTCTAAACCCTTCCCTCGACTCCCCCCCCACATCCCCTTTACTCATCCCAAACCGCCTCCTACTGCTATGATCTCCAAAAAACACTTTCTAGACCCTTCCTTCTTTTAGTCCTCCTCTATCCGTTTCAGTCCAACTAACAGACTCGCATGTCCACCCCTCAGATTAATTTAATATTTCCCTATACTAATTCGCCACTAATCCTGTTTGGGTTCCGGAGTAGCGGGCTACCCGCTGAAAATCGCTTCAACACCTCATCAGGGGTAGCAAGCGCTATATAAATGCAAACCTTTCCCTCTTCTATCCGTCCACTATCCCTTTTCAATCCAAATAACAAACTCACAAGTCCACCTCTCAAATTAGTTTCCTATCTCCCTTTACTAATTCACCACTAATCCTTTTTGGGTTCTGGAGTAGCGTGCTACTCACCAACAAGCACTTCAGCACCTCGTCAGGGGTAGTGAGCGCTATATAAATGCAATTACATTTATAATATGCATGCAGATTTTCTTCCACACAGACATAATTAGGAATTCACAAAAGCTTTCCAGGAGAAATCCTGTAAACCTGCGACTGTTGTAGTATGTGTTCGGGAGTACTCCTGGTAACACTTATGCATGAAATTCATAAATCTGAGCCCTCAAGTTGGAGTAAACCTGCAGGTGCAGTTTTGCAAATTTATTTGTGCGTCGCCCCTTTCTGGAGTAATAAGGCTAGATAGAAATAAACCAGATGATTTTTTGTCTTTCGGAGCCAGGTTGCATTGATAGTATTGCTGTTTACATCATTTCTGTTTTTTTGGGTCTTTTCTTATTTGAAGGATCTATTCCAGAAGAAGATGCTGGGAAGTTGTATAATACATGTACTGTCTTTGGTCCTGATGGAAAAATGCTAGCAAAGCATAGAAAGGTAAGCCAAACATAATTTTTTTTTATAGTCGGTATGTGTTTGGTACAGATCACCTTATGATGTAAAGCAACAACATGAATAACTAGAATCATTGTCACTATTAACATTGGGTGAAAGCAATACCTCCCTGCTTGCGGTAATCCCATGAAAATAAAAGTGTAAATGTGTATATACAAAGGCATCCATGACTTGCACCTAAATCTCTTCCCTATTTATGATTCATTGTTAACCACTGTAAAGTACAACCTTCACCACATTTTGTTTAAAGGTATAAGCGTATATTTCAACAGATCTGGACCTGCAGTTCAGCTGCTTGCAGACTAATTGTCACTCCAGTGTTCCAGGACAAGAGTCAGACAATATGGAATATACAAGAAAGGTGGAACCACATATCATTGGACTACTAACAGTGTTATTGTTTAAGGTAGATGTAGGAAGGTACGATCCTTCTAGCATGGCTAACCCCACTTTTTGGATGTGTCAGTATGGTTTTTTTTACTAGTCTTACTGGGATCCTGCTAATCATGACCCCAGTCACTTTGCTTCCTCTCTAAATTTGACATAGTAAGTACTTCTGTAACTCCACAATTGACTACTGGTGTACCCTAATAAGTCCCTAGTATATGGTACTGAGGTACTCGGGGCATAGGTACACCAGGGGTCTCCCATGGGCTGCAGCATGTATTGTGCCACCCATGAGAGACCACTCAAAATGTGACTACAGGCCTGCCATTGCAGCCTGTGTAAGCTGATGCTAGCACCACTGACAGCATAAGTTTTCTTATATCTGAGGTCATTACACTTAAAACCTATAAGTCACCCCTAAGGCAGGCCTTTCAGTCCTGAAGGCAGGGTGCTGGGTTATAAGTGTGTGGGTGCCCCTGCATGAGCAGGACACCCCAATGAACCCCAGAGTCGATTCTCCAGGCTTTGTAAGTGCGGTCAGCCATTTTGATACATATAGTGGCCATCCGGCGATGGCTAACTATATAGTGGCGGTGCCGAACCTGGGCATGTTTGGTATCAAACATGTTGGAATCATAACCCAACACCGTTACCGATGTTGGAGGTATGATTCCATGCACTGGGTGGGCTTCACCGGGCAGCTCCCAGTACTCCCGGTACCAGCCTTTCAGGGTCTAACAGCAAGCTAGTGCGGCTGCCGACCACATACACGATTCTGCTCTCCTGCTGCTGAGCCAGTTTAGAGCAGGGGAAGGTAGAACAATAGGTTTCTTGTCCCAGACAGGACTTAGTGTGTTGGGCTGGGGGCACTTGCCAGCACCACCAGACTGCTTTGAAGGGCACATTTGGTGCCCTCCTTGCATACTCCAGTTGAAACCAGTTCAGGGAGTCGTTGGCTCCCGATCTGGCACGAAACTGGACAAAGGACATGGGAGTATCCTCCCCTCTGTCCAGCCCCTCCTCTGGGTGGGACTTGAATCGTCCCAACGTGTTCCTTTGGGTACTTAAGGGCTTACCTGTGGGTGGCTCTTCAGATTCGTCGTGGGACAAGATTCAGATCCGAAACCACTTCTACTTCTGGGCACTTTGAACTTCGTTGGACTTCGCTTTGGGAACTGAGACTGCATCTGGGAAAGACTCCTGCTGCTCCTGGTCTTGTCATACTGACAGTCTTCTGCGTCGTCTGGGCCTATGCTTCATCCAGAGTCTTCTCCAGGCCTGTGGGCATCAAAGACACCCAAAGGAATCTCCCTTGGAATGAAGGAGTCACTCCCCTGCATCTGCAGACACCACAACTAAGCTGAACGGTCTGCTGCTCCAGACGTCCTCCGGACTTCGAAAGGCCCAGCAACACAGGTGGTGGGCCTGCACTCACCGAGTTTGAGGCCAGTATCCCTGGTCTGAACCGCTGGAACAGCACCCCTGTGCATCGGTTCGACTTGCCGTTGGCAAGGCTTGTTTACTCTCTTCTCCAGAGATCTTTGGGCTCCAAGAAGGTCCAGCCTCCAGCATCTCTTCCTACCAATATCTTCGTCCTCACCGCATCCTCTGCACCGTGAGCCTGCATCTTTGGTGAGCTGCTTGAGGTCCTCTTGCGACTCCTGTGCCTTCGGCCTGCGGGTCCTCTTGAGGGTCTTCTTTGGCTCCAGTGGGCTCCCCTGCTTGCTCGGGCCTCCTCTGACTCTCCTGCACTTCGTGAGCCCCTTGGACCTTGCTGGTCCCGACACTGCATCTTCTTTGTGTTCCGCGTCTGTTGCTGCAGCCAAGGCTTGTTGGTGCTTCTGCCGGACACCGACCCTCTGGTTCTCGACTTCCGACGTGGGACAGCTCGTGAATGGCTCCTGTTCTTCCACAGCGTCGCCTGGTCCTCCCAGCTGCAGCGACAAGGTCACCGTCGACTCTCCTGCATCTACGTTCATCGGTGGTCATTGGTCTTCTGTGCCTCCTGGTCACTCCCAAGTGGCATAGACTCTGCTTGCTGGTACTCCTCTACAAGAATCCATCCTTGGATTCCACCAGACTACTTCACCTTCTTCGCCAGCGACATCTTTACTGAAGTCCTCCACTGTGGTCACGGCGGTTTTCGACGTCACTTCGCACCTATGCACTCTGCTTCCCTGGTGTAGGTATCCTGGTTCCTGGGGTATCCTCGGGTGGGGTGACTCTCCAACCTTCTATCTTCCACGGGGTTTCTTCAGGGTTCTCTGGGAAGGGTCCTTCTTCTTGAAAACTGCAACCGCGACTTCCCCATTGACTTGCATTGAGTATGCAGCTGTATTTCCACTCTGCACACGGCCTCCGTGGGATTCCTGGGTACTTACCTTGGGTGGTTCCTTGAGTCCCCAGCTCTTCTGAGTCTTCTGGATCAAGTGTCGGCTTCGGTCGCAGTTTGCATTCCACTTTCTTAGTATATGGTTTGGTCTCCCCCTGGAGACCATTATGTATTTGTGCTACTTACCTGTTCTACTTTTGAAATATTGTGTGTATTGTGTTGATATCTCCGGGTAGCAGATATACTAACGTGTTAGTGAGTGTGTATAATAAATATTATTATTTTTATAACTACACTGTGTGGTTCTTTTACGTTTAACCTACACTACATGATTAGTTCTGGTAAAACAAGCTGCTTAACATTCTTTCTGGACTAAGCCTGTAGACTGCTCTCCACAGCTACCACTTAGAGATCTTTCTATGGGTATCGGAGACCACTAAAATCACCATAAGG
This sequence comes from Calotriton arnoldi, assembly GCA_963921515.1. Lineage (NCBI taxonomy): Eukaryota > Metazoa > Chordata > Amphibia > Caudata > Salamandridae > Calotriton > Calotriton arnoldi. The sequence continues at coordinate 14,676 of CAWUFW010002470.1, read as the reverse complement.
GTTTTTCTGGATTAGTGCAGGGTGCTTCACTTAAATAAGTGTGCACCATATACTAAGCCAGCCTCCTACACACATCCACTGGAATATTGCTGACAGACATGCAGCAAATCTACCTTGGGCAACAGAGCTGTTACAGTCGCAAGTCAGAGGAATCTGCGTGTCGTCAGCATAAGAGATAACCTGCAGATCAAAGGATTCCACCAGGGTTGCCAAGGGGGGCATATACATATTAAACAATGGAGGGCTTATGGCTGAGCCCTGTGGAACACCAAATTTGAGTGGTTTGGGGTCCGATGCAAAAGGCGACATCCATACAGACTGATTTCTGCTGGAAAGGTAAGCTCCCAGCCAAGTCAACATGGTCCCTCCTATACCTGTCGCAGAGACGTTGCATCAGGATAGAATGGGATACCACTTTGAACGCCGCCAAAAGATCCAATAACTGCAAGGCAGCATTCTTCCCGTTGTCTACAGCCAATCTAATAACATTGGGAACATCAACCGGTGTGGATTCAGTGCTGTATCCTGGGCAAAAACATGATTGTGATGGATGCAGCAAATGATTCATGTCAAGATGGCTGGATAGTTGGGTGTTAACCAGATTCTCTAGAATCTTTGAGAATGCTGGCAACAAAGAGATCTACCTATAGTTGGCCAGGACTGCCTTATCCCCGTGGGCTTTTTCAACAATTGAATCAGCCTAGCCACTTTCCAATTGCTTGGGACAATGGTCTGGCGCAAAGAATCATTTAGAAGGAAATTCAAAGTGGGATTAATAGCTGCCGTGTTGGCAGCCAAAATCTGAGGAGGACAGGGATCATCAGGGGAGCCAGACATGCAGGCTTTAAGAGCGTTCTCAGAGTCCTCCAGTGAAATGGGAGTAAATTCTGTACAGGAGGGAGACCCCTATTGTGATGAGTTTCTTAATACGGCTTACACATGTTTCTCGTTGCCCCCTTCGTTATTCCGCAGAGGGACCTCAATTTAGTTCTGACATTCTTGATTTGTGCTCCTTTTGAGCCTTTTCATAGTTCTACTCTCATTCTTCTAACTCTCAGCGTAATCGCATCAGCATGTCACATCAGTGAGCTGCAGTCATTGCCAGCCCATCCCGAACACTGCCTTCTTCCCAGACAAGTTGGTACTGACGATTTCTGCATCTTTTCCCTTTGCAAGTGGTGCTACCCTTTTGTGTGCTGGCAGTCCATCATGCTCCACCACATCCCTATAAGGGAGAGGAGAGTTACACCGGCTGGACCATGGAGGTCCCTTAGCTTCTACATTGATGGGACTAAGGAGTATCGAGCAGTGTGCTAATACGGGCTTGCACTCAGCAATGGGTTGTCATGCCATGTGGAGCAATCTCAGCTCAAAACACCATTTTCTGAGGATATGCCTAAACAAGCTGCAGACCCATGATTGTCTTGGAATACTATACCAGGTTCCATTGTAACCCCCACATTCTTCAATCCTTACATTCTCTCCTTTGACCTGGTTAAATCGTCTGCAGCGCAGGCAACCTCCAGACGCTGTTGAGACACACCTATTTTTAATAGTACCAGCCACTCAGCGTCATTCTATCCCATGGTTAGAGCTGTCTCCTGTGGTCACTTGAAAGTAACAATCATGCTCCTCTGGAAAAATATCAACTGTGCCCTGAAGTCGACATGATTGGTAGTGGTCATATGAGGCTTTAAGTACCACACCAAATTCCCCATTCCTGCCACCTATCCGAGATGAGGCCATGCAAGCATCTTTCAACCTCAGCTGGAGGGGCATATAAGTTATATATGGATGTCTTCACTTATGTCTCTCAAAAGTATCTGATTTTGATCAAAGTCAAAGAGATTTGACTTTGATTTGGCAGAGATGGGATCTCCTAGGATAAAGGTGTTCTCACTACATGCCGGAAAGATGGGAGGGAAAGAAAGCAGTCTAACCCCAGTCCTGACCGGCCTTGCATTTGAAAGTTCTAAAAATCCTGCACCCTTCATATCACGTCCAGGTAGCAATTTGGAATTCTGATTGTTGAATGGCATCACGGTTTCAGTGCTATTTGAGTGTCCTTGCCTCATTTGCTCTCTATGCTGGACGTATACTTTAAAGGTCAATTGTTTTCTGTCCCCTGGACAGGCTATCTAGGGCTTGACTAGGATGGATGGTGGGAAGGGAAGAAGTCCTGATGATAACATGTTTCAAGCATATGACGGATAACAATAGGTCTCCACTTTCCCCTTCCCTTTTACAGGCGACCACCCTCTCCTCTTGCTTTTCCTCTTTCAGACTGCACCAAAGTCAAACTTTTCAATTTAGGTCTCACCTAGACCAGTTTCACATTTCAGCAGCTCGTATTAGCCTGCTGTGACAAGAGGAGTTGGGGAAGGTTTGTTAGGTGATAGAGCTTGCCAGGTAAGCATCCTCTTTTATAGCACCTCACAGCATATAGTTCATCTATCATTTTCCTTTACCATCTAAAGCCACTGGGTGACTTATTCTGATCGATCTTCACCATTTCCACACTGTCTGCCATTTTCATGCTGCCTGTTTCCGGTCTTGCTTTCTTTCTCTCTCTCCTCCCTTCCAAAATTACCCAGCCTGTGGTGTAATCCCAGTAACAAAGGTTCTGATAGACTGCCACTCCTAGCATGACTTCCGCCTAGGCAATCATGCGCCTTCACCTCATTTTCCAGGACTTTATGTGCTAGCCTCCTGCAGTTATGGTATGTTATGCAGATTTGTAGAGCACACTATCACCTGGGAGGTTATCTTGGTGTTGAGCAGGTGCGAGTTTAGTCAGACCTAGGGCCTAGTGAGACTACTCGAAAAGCCAGGTCTTCAGCTTCTTGCGTAATTTATGACGTTGGAAGGAGTCTCTTATGTGTGGCCCCATGTCATCTCTAACAAGCAATTAGATCATATACTTTGTGTAGCCTTGGGAGCCCAAATAGGACGTTCTGACTGAGGTTTTTCAAGTCTCTTAAACCCACACACTTCTCTGCAGCATCTGAGTAGTCTCTTGGAAGTTAAACTATTTCTCGGACATTAGAACTGATGCAGCGGAATCGGTGTAAAATTTTCTACAATCATTCATTATATCCCTAATTTATTATAATCAGGAATTTTTCTATAACTAAAGGTTTGGGCCCATTGTAACTCAATAACCACTTACATATATCAGATCCTCCGATAGATCTTTGGTAGAGCTAATAGGGACTCTATAATAAGAGATGGATGATATTCCCTCATGAGGCCCCATAATGAAGGAAAAGCCTGTCCAACAACAGTATTCACAATATACATGTATCTAAATAATGACAAACTCTGAATCCTTATCAAGTTTCTTTTATCTAATTATTTCAAAATATGAATGGTCAATACACAGGTACATAAGAAAAATCATAGATTGTGTTAATTCAAATATTTTAGGTAAATTCACAATAAAGAAATACAGTTCATTTGGCAAATACATCATTAGTCAAATAGCATCAAGAGGGGATAGTGAGAGAGAAACAAAGAATATGACATTGCAAGTCAGTATGCAATACAGATTTTCATACAAACCTAGATCAGAGGAAACTAATACACTGCGTGCAATAGTGAGAAATAGCTAACGCTTCGGCTGAAAAGGTATAGCTTAAGCAACATCGCCAGCCGATGAAGTGCAAGATAAATCAGGAAAGTCTCGCTCATGATTTGCAAAGAATATAGCCAGCCAGAGTAGCATAGAGAGAGTAAAGCAGCAAGGCTCTCATCTCATAGAAACAGCTACTGCTAAGTTCTTTTCTCACGGTAATAATTATACCCAAATGCTAAAAAGTTTTTTCCGCCTCAAGTTACAATTTTATATATTTCACGCAACTTGATTGGTCCAAAAGATGAGGTGATCATCGTCTCAGTTAGTTCATCTGGATTTTGTTGTCAATGTTCTTTGTTAGAATAGATGTCATCATCGCCTTCGGAAGCAGGAAGAAAAATTGTATTCCTTTTTCATGTCCTTGCGCGCACTTCCACATCAGGTTGCAACATTAGTTGACACAATTATTCATGGTAAGAAATACTATTATCATACGGAAAAGGAAAACCTAGATATACGCTACCTACAGCTACACAAATAAATCCGCTTTTTTAGAAATAATCAAGGACAAGATACATTCTTTTGTGGCCTACGTGAGGAAAGGAAAATAAATCTAGCAGGGTTTTTTAAGACCTTCATACAGAAAACATAATTCGTAATTTTCTGGGGAAATAAAACAAACGCATTAATATTTTATGAAAAGAAAAACACATAAATAAATAAGGATTCATTATCATAACTAATTCCATAGTTATAATCTTTTTAATAATCAAACTATTAATAAGATTTGGTTTTGTCTTGTTGTGCAAATAGGATAAACATTTTACAAAACATTTTCTACAAGCGTTTTCCATATGCTAATATTTCATATTTCTAGGTGCATCGTTTTAAATGCACATTTATTCATGTCTCTCTCCCATTACTTTGTAAAAAAAAAAAAAAACACTTCATGGAATTTTCATGCTATCAGCATGTTAAGCATTTCAGCTAATTCAGCTTTTTATTTTACCAAACATCTTGTGCATTTCTTGCACATTTTCACGTCGTACCTTCAAATATCCCCGTGTTCCCAATTATTAAAAGTCACACCATTAGTCATTATTTTGTTAATACAGTTATGAGCAGATTTGATCAAGCAAGATTATTTCGCTAAAATCGTGCTTCATCAGAATCTTTTTTTCCCCTCAGTGCCAATAAGTGTTGACCGGTAATTTCTTGCCTTACAAACATTATATGACATAAGCCATAACAGAATCCTAGTTGACTGTCAAACACAGTGGTAATTACACCTGTTATAGACTGCTTCATCCTATCACAAAATATACTTTGCACTGTGAGCACAATCTTCGTTACATAGTGGACAGGGTGAGGGCGAGCATCACTGGAGGACAGAAATATGCAAGCTAAAATGAACAAGGTCTTCCCTGCTGCTCTCCCATCTCTGCCACCCACCCTGCCATTTCTTCCCACCCACCAAGGACCGATAAAATTCCAGGTTTCCCCTTACTCCACGCCTCTGGCCCACTGTCACCTAGTTTATTTCTGGTCCATTAAAAATGTAAATCACCAGGTCTCTTCTTATTCAACATCTGACCTCCATCAGTCACCACCTGACTTTGGCCTTTCTCACAAAACTACTTTACTGTAACTGTTTCCTGCTCTCTGTGAAGCAGAGAAGGGAGTATCATCAGCAGCACTTGGAAATGTCTGTGTCTCTGAGCAGTGAGTAACTGCCACATTCTGTTGATGCACTTGCGTACGATGGTCCTTGCCGAGCAGGAGCAATGGAGTTGCGTCAGCCCAGATGTTGTTTACCTCAGGCGTTGCGTTGGTGACTATGGAATATTTGCATACTGTGGAGAAACAAATTTATTTCTACCCATAGATATGGGGAGTCAGTCTTTTGCTGATGTGATGACATGTAAATTGCCTTCGTGCTTAAAAGCATCAACAGCTTCAACTTTCTTGGCCTAAGCACAAGCCCTTATACAACACAACACTTGGTACTGTGCTTTCCATGTACTCTGCCCTAAAATAAGACAAACCTAGACCATTTATATGAGAAGCCTTGTAAATTGTCTTTTTTTTTAAGGCCTGATCTAATATAAATACTTGTTTCTGATTTGTTACACAGATTCATTTATTCGACATTAATGTTCCTGGGAAAATATGCTTTCAGGAGTCTGAAACACTGAGTCCAGGAGATAGTTTCTCAGTGTTTGACACGCGTGAGTACGAGGGAATCATTTTCTACAATAACTTAAATGGTGTGACATTTGCTGTGCCGCGTAAGTGTAGCATGATCTAAGCAGTGGCGGCCGGTGTTCCGTCGTTTTAATCTCCCCATCGGAATGAGCTCCCCTTCGCATCTGCGCATGCGTATTTGACCGCAAATGCGCATTTGCTACAATAAACATTTGGCATGTCTTTCTGAGCTCCCCATCAAAGCCAAAAAATACCGTCATTGCTCACATGCTGTAGGGGGAGACCAAACCTACAGGGGAGAGCATCTAGTTAGATTATACCTTCGTTTTAATCTCCCCATCGGTATGATCTCCCCTTCGCATCTGCGCCTACGTATTTGCAAAAAGAAACCTTTGGCATGTCTTTCTGAGCTCCCCAGCACAGCAGCAAAATACCGTCATTGCTCACATGTTCGTTTTTATTCATTAAAGCATACTTTAGTGTTGTGTTTGTATTACTTAATTTTTATAAATATGAAAGGTTTTACCTTTTCCTTGCCTGACTTAATTGGTTATACTTTTTAGGCATGTCGCATTTTCGTTACTTAATAAATAATATATTTTAAAAGTGTTATGATCCATCGTGAGCTTCTATAGAAAGGTTTTACCTTTTCCATGCCTGAGTTAATTGGTTATACTTTTTAGGCATGTCGCATTTTCGTTACTTAATAAATAATATATTTTAAAAGTGTTATGATCCATCGTGAGCTTCTATACATTTTTTTTCCATTTACTAATATTAGGAGTTTTTGGAACTGTTAATCTTACAGCAATTTAAACAAGTCAACTTCCCTTCTTTATGTAATTCTCTTAACAAACTCAGTGGCCATCTAGAGGAAAAGACCGTGAGGAAGTAGGAGCATCTATGTTTTGCATTTTTTTTCCTGTCAACCACACTACCTCACCTATCACGGAATCATGTCTGTAGACCTGGCTGAACGTGAGCAAGGTAGTGAAAAAGAACATGGTTCCGTGTACTAATTCAGTGTTTGCAGAGTGTAGTTAGCGGTCACATATCAGAGTACATAATCAGAGGTGCAATGTCTGCTTAGGATATAATGCTTATCTTTATTATACTCGCTGCAGGCAATCTAGTACAAACATATACTACCTAATTTCTAATTTATGTTAATTGGTACAGTACCTGCTTAGTAAGATGTCTTCATGTTTACAGCACACTACCAATTGTCAGGCTATTGGTTGTTGGTATGCGGTTAAATCTTGGATTAATAAATCTATGCTGTTTACCTTTTGTGAGGCTAATAATTACCTCCACAATACTTTGTATTCACTAAATATACCAAAGGCACAAAACATGCTGTGTGCCTAAGATCACACTGTCTGATTTTGGGCTGAGGGTGTTTTAGGGTGGGAGGGGGTGAGCACCTGTGAGCAGCTCATTTGTGATTATTTGAAGGGCAAAGTCTTGAGGTCCTTTTTGAACTGGTGTAGTTTTTTGCTTTGGTGTAGTTGGAGTTCATTCCAATTCTTGGCTGCGAAGTAGGAGAAGGATCTTCCCCTTGCTCTTGTCCTGTAGAAGCGAGTGACGGTGGCTACTTCGAGGTCAGTTGAGCGGATGTTTTTTGGGAGGGGTTGATGGAGGTTCGCTCATTCCGCTATTGTGGTCAGTTGTTACGGAGGGCTTTGTAGGCATGTGTGAGCACCTTGAAGGTTATACTTCTTTTCTATGGAGAGCCAGTGGATGTCGTGGAGGTGTTGGGTAATGTGGTTGTGTCGTGAAATGTCGATGATGAGTCTACCTGTGGCGTTTTAGACAGTCTGGAGTTTGCGGAGGAGTTTTCTCTTTATTACCGGTTTAGAGACTGTTGCTGTAGTCCATTCTGCTTGTGATGAGTGCATGGGTGATGTTTTTCAGGAGTCAGTGTTATCCACTTGAATGTTTTGCAAAGTATGCTGAGGTGTTTGAAGCATGCTGAGGATACGGTGTGATCTGGCTATTCATTGTTAGTGAGGAGTCAAGTATGATGCCAAAGTTGCATGCGTGGTCTGTTGGGGTGGGTGGTTTTCTAAAGGCGGATGGCCACCAGGTGTTCTCCCATGCGTAGGAGGTGCAGCAGAGTATGATGACTTCTGTTTTCTCTGCGTTGACCTTCAGTCAGCTGTTGCTCATCCAGGTTGCAATGGCTTTCATCCCTTCTTGGAAATTACTCCTGGTTATGTTGTCTTCCTTGGTGAGTGCGAGGATGAGCTTGGTGTCATTTTTGTACGAGCCAATTTTTATTTATTGTTTTCCGACGATGGTCCTGATGGTGTCTATGTAGACGTTGAAGAGTGTGGGGCTGACGGAGGATCCTTGTGGTTCTCTGCATCTGATATCTGTTGTTTCTGAGACGAAGGGCAGGAGTCGGATTCTCTGTGTTCTGCATGAGAGGAAAGATCTTATCCAGTCTAATGCTATTTCTCAGATGCCGGCATCATGGAGCCTGTTGACTAGTGTGTGGTCCGAGATGGTGTTGAAGCCTGCTGATAGCTCCAGAATGATGAGGGCTGCCTTGTGGCTTTGGTCGAGGAGCCTGCGTATGTCATTAGTGTCAGTGACAAGGCTGTTTTCGGTGCTGTGGTTGTTGCTGAATCTGGATTGAGAGGTGTCTCTGATGGGTTTTTTTTCTATATAATGTGCTAGCTGGGTGTTGACGTCATTTTCGATTAATTTTGCATTGAAAGGGAGCATAAACATGGGCCTCATGTTTTTGTGATTTGTTGGTTCTGCGGCGGGCTTCTTTTAGTATGGTGTTGACTTCGGCGTTCTTCCTGTTGTCAGGGAATGTGGCGGTCTTCAGGCAGCAGTTCATATTTCTGCAAAGTTCTGGTTCGAAGGCAGTGTCTGCTCTGTCTAAAATGTGCGTCTGGCAGGGGTCAGTAGGTGCTCCGGACTGAATGCTCTTAATTGTCTTTAAGTTGTTTTCTGTGGTGAGAACTCTTCAGGTGAGAAGGGTGTGGTGGATGGCGTCGTTTGTGGTGTGTGTTGAGGCGGTGTTGTCGTCTTTGTTCTCAAGGTTGTGTTAGAGCATTTTGATCTTTTGGTGAAAGAAGGACCTTACTTTGTTGCAGCAGTCTTGGTATGGAGGGACGTCGGTTCTTTTGCTATTGTTTTTTTGGTATTCCTGTATAATGGGGAAGATTTCCTTGGAGTTGTGGGCTTTGGAGAGGATTCTGTCTTGGATGAAGTTTTTCTTTGTCTATTTGATGAGTGATGACTTGGTGGTGTGCTGTGATACCTGCTATGTAGGCGGGGTGTCATTCTGGTATTTTTCTGTTTCTCCTCCTCTTCTCCAGTCTTTGGCATGAGTGCTTGTATTCCCCCCAGATCCATTGTGAACCATATCTGAAAGAGACAAGTTAGTGATAGATTCCTTACCTTAGAATATCCCCAGGCGTCAGGCTGGATCCGGAAAGTTTTGCGTAGCAGTACCCTTGCGCGTCGGTAGGCGGCGTCGTGCGGCTCCGCGTCCGTCGTCGGCGTCGTGATCGCCGGGATGACGTCGCGGGCAGTACTTAGGCGCCGCCCCTGCGCGCTGGCGTCAGTTCTTCTTTTTCCGCGCCAGTAAGCGCAGATCCGGGAAGAGCAGTGCCCTGGTCAATTTTTGACCATACTTTTTGGTGATTTTTCACTGTTTTTTTTCCAGCCTTCAGGTGTCGTAGGGATGCCCGGCTTCAAGCGATGCGGCGCCTGTGCGCGGATGATGTCCGTCACCGACCCGCATTGGGAGTGTCTCTTCTGCCTCGGCCGAGGCCACGACACCGAGTCTTGTCCCGAATGCCAGGCCCTCAACCCGAAGGCTTTGCGAGAGCGGTCTCGAAAGCTCCTCGAGGCCCGGCATTCGGCTCCGCGGAAGCCCCGGTCGCGTGAGAGGTCCAGGGGTCGCTCGCGGAGTGCACGCCGGTCGTCGGCGTCGAAGTCTTCTTCGTCCGGTAAGTCTCGACACAAGAAGTCCAAGAAGCATCGTCGCTCTCGGACTTCGCCTCGCCCGGTCTCGCGACTCGGCTGAGGCCCCTCCCGGCACCGTCCCCGCCCCGCGGCCCCGGACTTGCCTGTGGAGTCGCCCCCGTCATACCCGCCCTTCCCGGGTTCGGGGGCGGATCCGGCCAAGGTACAGGAGTTCCTGTCGGCCATGGCCCGCCTCTTCGGGCCTTCAGGCCCCTCCGGTGCGCCTTCGGGCCCCGCGGGTCCTGATGGGGTTGATCCGGCGTCGCCGGCGGCTCCGGCCCGGCGTCGCCCGAGCCTCCAGCCTCGATCCCGGCTCCGGCTCCGGCCCCGGCCTCGATCCCGGCTCCACAACCCCCATCGACGCCGGTCGACCTCACGACACCTCCGCCGGCGCCGATGTCTCCGGTGCCGTTCTCGACGCCGCCCTGGGCTCCGGGCGGCGTCGTCCCCAGTTCCTTCCGGCTCCGGACTTGGACCCGGAGCGACGTCGCTCGGCGCCGGCTCCGGCGCCGATGGGACCTTGGGTCCCAAATGTCCCTCCTCCTCCTTATTTTGAACCAGAGGAGGACCAGGAGGACTGGGAGGGGTCTGATGACCCTCTGACACGCAACTGTCAGTATGATGAGGACTGGACAGAGAGTCTAGGGGAGGCCAGTGGTCTGGATACTTCTCCTGACACTGGCATGCTGTCTCCTCCCGTGGCTACGGAGGAGGGGCCAATTTTGGTACGGTGTTGCGTAGGGCTGCTGGGGCCTTACGTCTCCAGCTCCCTACTTTGACGGTCAAGCCTAACATCTTGACAGAGGTGCTTCAGCCGGCAGCCTCCTCTGCGGAGACTGTGCTGCCGTTTAACGACGCCCTCACGGACGTTCTTTTGGGCGCCTGGTCCAAGCCCAACACAGGGGCTCCTGTGGATCGGAACGTGTCACGACGCCATCGCCCCGCTCCGGGCGACCCCCTGTTTCTTTCTGTCCACCCCACTCCTGAGAGCTTGGTTGTCCAAGCCTCCGCTTCCCAAACCGCCTTCCCTACCGCTCCTCCGGATAGGGAATCCAAACGCCTGGATCAGTTTGGGAAGAAAGGTTTTTCTTCCTCCAGTGCTGGCTTGCGGTCCGTTAACACCGCTTGTCTTTTGGGCCGATATACCCACTCTCTGTGGGATTCGGTGGCGGATGTTTTGCCCCAGTGCCCTGAGGAGGTCCAGGCACTGCTTTCCCGCGCCATTGCGGAAGGAAGGGATGCGACCAAATACACTATCCGTTGTGGCCTTGACACCGCCGACTCGCTGGGCAGGTCGATTGCAACGACGGTGGCGCTCCGACGCCACGCCTGGCTGAGAACCACTGGTTTTCAGGGGATGTCCAGAATACTCTCATGGACATGCCCTTTGATGGAAGTCGGTCTTTTTGGGTCCAAAGCAGACCATGCGTTGGAGCGCTTTAAGGACTCACGGGCTACTGCCAAGTCCCTGGGCCTTTCTGCTACACGCCCTCCGCTGCCTTCTGCTTTTCGCCCCTATCGTGGCCACGGTAGGGGCGCCCCTTCACGTCAGCAGCCCAGCCACCGGCCCGCGCAGCAGCGTCTTCGCGTGGCCGAGGGCGTGGATTCCGCCGTGGCGGATCGGGCAACCAGCGTGCGGGTCAGGCCACCACCTCCAACCCGTCCGCGGCCTCCAAGCCCTCCTAGTCCCTCCTTTCAGGTGCACGGCACGCCAGTAGAGGGCAGGGTCCGCCATCACCTTCCCCACTGGCGCACCATCACCTCGGACAGGTGGGTCTTGGACATTGTCCGAAGGGGCTACTCCCTCCCCTTCGAGACCACCCCCAGCCATGCCACCTCAATTCCACCGCATGTCAGGGGATCACTTGGTGCTTCTACAGAAGGAAGTCACGGCCCTCTTGACCAAGAGGGCCATCGAGCATGTTCCGACCCCAGAAGTAGGGCGTGGTTGCTACTCCCACTACTTTCTGGTGCCCAGAAAGGACAAGGAGGACATGCGTCCTATCTTGGACCTCCGGAACGTCAATCGCTTCCTCCGGAAGGAGAAGTTCAAGATGCTCACCCTAGCTCAGGTCTTGACTGCCCTCGACCCTGGAGACTGGTTGGTAGCGTTGGACTTGCAGGACGCGTATTTCCACATCCCCGTCCTGCCGGCCCACCGGCGTTACCTTCGGTTCACGGTAGGCCCCGAGCATTTTCAGTTCACCGTGCTCCCCTTTGGCCTTACCAGTGCCCCTCGGGTGTTCACGAAAGTGATGGCGGTGGTCGCAGCTCATCTGCGCCGGGCAGGGGTTTCAGTCTTCCCCTACCTCGACGACTGGCTGCTGAAGGCGGGCTCGTCCCAGGCAGTCGTCTCCCACCTCCAGACTACGGCCGAACTCCTGCACTCGCTGGGGTTCTCCATCAATGTGCCGAAGTCGCATCTGATTCCTTCTCCACAGCTCCTTTTCATCGGAGCAGTTCTGGACACGACGCGGTTTCGGGCCTATCCTCCCGAACGGCGAGTCCGGGATATTCAGGCTATGATTCCGATCTTTCGGCCTTTATCCTGGGTTTCGGTAAGGATGACCCTGAGGCTGCTGGGCCTCATGGCCTCCTGCATCCTGCTGGTCAATCATGCCAGATGGCATATGCGGGCTCTGCAGTGGGACCTGAAGTTCCAGTGGGCGCAGCACCAGGGCAACCTGTCCGATCACGTCCAGATCTCGGAGGGGACTGCAAAACAGTTGCAGTGGTGGCTCTCGAACCGGCAATGGGTCATGGGCAGATCCCTCTCCCTTCCCCAGCCAGAGCATACAGTTGTGACGGACGCGTCCCTTCTGGGATGGGGCGGTCACATGGGAGAGGCGGAGATCAGAGGCCTCTGGTCTCCGGCGGAGTCCCGGCTCCATATCAACCTTCTGGAGCTCCGGGCGATCCGGCTTGCACTCAAGGCATTCCTTCCCTCTGTCAAAGGGAAGGTAGTGCAGGTGTTCACAGACAACACCACCGCCATGTGGTACTGCACCAAACAGGGCGGGGTGGGGTCTTGGACCCTTTGTCAGGAGGCTCTGCGCCTCTGGACATGGCTGGAACATCAGGGCATGTTCCTGATGGTTCCAACACCTGGCAGGTTCTCTGAACGCCAGGGCGGACGAACTCAGCCGCAGGTGCATGATGGATCACGAATGGCGTCTTCACTCGGAAGTGGCGCAAGGACTCTTTCTACAGTGGGGAGAGCCTTGGTTAGATCTATTCGCCACCGAAGAGAACGCGCAATGTCATCAGTTCTGCGCGTTGGAATTTCCAAGGCGGCACTCGCTCGGCGACGCTTTCGTCGCGAGTGGAGTTGCGGTCTGTTATACGCCTTTCCGCCTATACCACTTCTACCCAGAGTGTTGAAGAAGATTCGGCACGACCGGGCCCAAGTCATTCTTGTGGCTCCGGACTGGGCTCGAAGAGTTTGGTATCCCGAGCTACTCAATATGAGCATAGATCCCCCGATCCGTCTGCCTCTTCGGGAGGATCTTCTGTCGCAGCAGCAGGGGACGGTCCTCCACCCGAACCTGTCCAGTCTACACCTGCTTGCGTGGAGATTGAGCGGCGGCAGTTGATTCCTTTCGACTTGCCTCCCGAAGTTTGTGATGTGATTCTGGCAGCCAGGCGTCCCTCCACTAAGGTGGTATACGCCTGCAGGTGGAACAAATTTGTGGCATGGTGCACAGCAAAGGCTGTGGATCCCCTTTCTGCCCCTCTTTCTGAGGTCCTTCTGTTCCTTCTCTCTCTGGCCCAACAGGGTTCTGCCCTGGGTACCATCAAGGGTTATCTTTGTGCTATCTCGGCCTTCCTCAGGCTCCCTGATCAGCCCTCCCTTTTCAAGTCCCCTGTTGTTAACAGGTTCTTAAAAGGCATTACTCACCTCTTCCCTCCTGTTCCGTTTGTAATGCCTCAGTGGGACTTGAACTTGGTTCTTACCTTTTAATGTGCGCTCCCTTTGAGCCTCTGCATAACTGTCCTCTTCGTCTTCTGACTCTAAAGGCAGCCTTTCTGGTGGCCATCACCTCCGCTCGGCGGGTGTGTGAGCTCCAGGCTCTTTCTTGCAAACCTCCCTTTCTGTCTGTTCATCCAGACAAGGTTGTTCTTCGGACGCGTCCGTCCTTCTTGCCAAAGGTGGTTACTGCTTTCCACATTGGGCAGACCATCACTTTGCCCACCTTCTTTCCGCCTCCGCATCCTTCCAGAGAGGAAGAGAGGCTCCACCGTCTGGACCCAAAACGTGCGCTCTCCTTCTATATCGACCGCACGAAACACTTCCGGGTGGATGACCAGCTCTTTGTTGGCTACGTGGGCGCCAAAAAGGTCGGGCGGTGCACAAGAGGACCATCTCCCGCTGGGTTACCTTGTGCATCAAGACCTGCTATTCTTTGGCTAAGAAGGAGCCTCCTGTTGGGCTGCGTGCCCATTCCACCAGGGCAACGGCTGCTACCACGGCCTTGGGCCGCGGTGTTCCGCTGCCGGTTATCTGTCAGGCAGCTACGTGGGCCTCGCTGCACACGTTTACTAAGCATTACTGCCTTGACAGTCAGGTCCGGAGGGACGGCTTCTTTGGCCGTTCTGTCCTCCAGGACTTCCTTGTCTGATCTTTGTTCGCAGACCCACCACCGGGGTTGGTATTGCTGGGGTATCTATTCTAAGGTAAGGAATCTATCACTAACTTGTCTCTTTCAGATGCACAAGTTACTAACTTGTGTAACGATATATCTGTAAGAGACAGTAGTTAGTGATAGATTCCTACCGCCCACCCATCCTCCCCGTTCTGCGAACTGATTTCTAGGGTTAAGGACATCCCTTTCAGGGCCCTAGTATTTTTCAGACACCTGTGTCAGCTTCTTGCATGGCTCTGCGTTCCTGGCGCGGAAAGTCGTGTACAG